>OV839566.1:25056808-25656808 GCA_929447395.1 Epistrophe grossulariae | reverse complement strand
AAAATTTGTTCCAAGTGCAGAATCCCTCAAATCCAATTGTTCCAAAGAATCATCAAAAAATATTGAAAACTGAAGATTTTAAGCCCAAAAAACACTTTAAATGAAAATATCTTATTATCCTTGCTCTGGCCCCCCTTTTTAGAAATCCAAAATTCAAAAATTTGTTCCAGGTTGTTCTAGGGCTCTTCTAAATTGTTCCAGACTTTCGTTTCTTAAAATTAATTTTAGTATGAAAAATTTCATTAAAATGCATTCGTTTAAAATACATTTTATTTCAATAAAATGCATTTTAAACGAATACATTTTAATGAAATAAAATGTATTTTAAACGAATGCATTTTAATGAAATTTTTCATACTAAAATTAATTTTAAGAAACGAAAGTCTGGAACAATTTAGAAGAGCCCTAGAACAACCTGGAACAAATTTTTGAATTTTGGATTTCTAAAAAGGGGGGCCAGAGCAAGGATAATAAGATATTTTCATTTAAAGTGTTTTTTGGGCTTAAAATCTTCAGTTTTCAATATTTTTTGATGATTCTTTGGAACAATTGGATTTGAGGGATTCTGCACTTGGAACAAATTTTAGATTTTGGATTTTTGAAAAGGGGGGGCAGGGGAGCATTTTTTTGAAATTTTTCATACTAAAAATCAATTTTAAGAAACGAAAGTCTGGAACAATTTAGAAGAGCCCTAGAACAACCTTGAACAAATTTTTGAATTTTGGATTTCTAAAAAGGGGGGCCAGAGCAAGGATAATAAGATATTTTCATTTAAAGTGTTTTTTGGGCTTAAAATCTTCAGTTTTCAATATTTTTTGATGATTCTTTGGAACAATTGGATTTGAGGGATTCTGCACTTGGAACAAATTTTAGATTTTGGATTTTTGGAAATAGGGGGTCAGGGGTGTTTTTGAAAAGTTAAAAAAATCGGATATGTTTTTTTAAAGTTAGTTTTTAAGCTGATAGTAAGAATGTAAGGTCAGAACTTTTTTTCAATACATGCATTTACCATTAGATTTCAAAAGTCAATACATTAAAAAAAAAATAAAATATTAGAGAGCCGTTTTTATGGATTTTTGAAAAAATTTTCGGAAGGTTTTATCTTTAAAAATACACGTCCTACAATTTTGAGTTTTTGGAACAATGTTTGGAACACTTTTTAAAACACGAAAAAAATTTCAAAATCAAGAATTTCGAAAAAAGGGGGGCTAGAATTTTTTCGAATTTTGCCCATAACTTTTGAAATTTTGACAATAGGGGTCCAAAAACTTGGAACAATGTTCAGAACAACTAGAACAATCTGGAACAACTTTCAAAAATTTGATTTTCGAAAAAAGGGGGGCTAGGTCAAAAACGGTTTTTTTGGCTCTAAAACCCCCATTTTTGAATATTTTTCAAAAAAAACTTGGAACAATGCGGAACAAATCGGGAACAACCTGGAACAACTTTCAAAAATAGAAAATTCCAAAAAAGGGGGGCTAACTTCACGCACTCTCTTGTCAACGCTTAAAGTTTTTGGTTGTGGTAAGTTCACACCAAAGGTTAAAAATTGCGTTGACATATATTACACGTTAACATGCATTGGGACAGTGTTAACCAACTGACTTTATTCGTGTGATCGTCAACTTTTCATGCATTGACACAGTCCAAGTTGAAATAAAATGTCGATGTTTTTGGTGACTTCAATGAGTCAACGCCTTGACAACAGGCTTGTCAGATTGTGCGATTTACCATCAAAAAGGTGATATTTTTAGTTTTTGGCAATTTGAATTTTGATATGAAAAAGGTCCAATTGATACATACATTGAATTTATTAAAGAAAACTAGGTAAACAAAGGCGTATTTTTTTTTTCTTTAATTTTAAGTTTTGTTTTAGCTTTTTTTTTATGAAAGGTTATTTGATGTAAAAACTACAAATTGAGAAATTTTATTTCATTTTAGAATTTGATGATTTATTGGGTGGACAACTTTGAAATTTGGCGATTTTTTGGCGACTTAACTTTTACATTTGGCGATTCGGCTTTTTCAAACCTGACAACCCTGGTTGACAATAGTTTGTGTTGGCAATTTATAATTGTAGTTTAACATATTGTGATTTGGTGGATGAGATTTCTATTCATCCTAAATTGCCAAAGGAAAAATAAAAATCTCATTCACAAAAAATAAAAAAGAAGTAGTCTAAAAAAGCAAAAGATGATTTTATGGACGTAGATAACTGATAAAACTTTTGGTAGGAATCTTTATATTTCGATAGGAGGTCAACATTTTGATTTTCAAAGAATTTAGAATTAAGTTCCAATTTCAACTTAGCGTTTTTTTCATGATTTATAAAGTAGGTAGATACTTAAATTCACGCTCTACGTCAATCAGCTCATTATTTAAACTGGAACATTTCCTTCTAATCACTAATGAATCTCAAAAATCATTATACATGTATTTGTTTTCGTAATGTTAATATTTAGGTGATAGGTCTCATGATTTTGTGTAAGTTTTTAACTGATTAATTTGGAGTTGAAGCCTTAAAGTATTTTCAGCTGGAAAAACCAACTCATCATTATACATATAGAGAAGCAATTAGATAGATTTTCTGATTTCCAGAAGAAGAACATCAAAATCTATCATTGCTGAACAAGGCGAATAAAATAGGGCTCAAAATTCCACCTTGTGGAACTCCTCCAGTCATTTCGAACCATTTTGAGAGGTTGGTGGCAGCAGCGAAAAGCAGCGGATAGCAGTGGTATACTTTTGATGACGAGAAATTTTTTTAATACAAAAGCAAGAACTTCGTTGTAATTCCAGTCGAAGCTAATTTATCATAATGTAGGTTCGAGTATATGAGTAGATGTGTTTAAACAAAAATTCATATTTTTTCTCTAAGGAATTGTTTTAATGATTCACTATTAAATTTTGAGGCAGATAGGTCTAACCGCGTTAGCTCTAGCTCGATGTACAGTGGACATATAAAGCTCATACCGACGGATCGTATGGCGGAAAACGCATTTTCTTGGACTACTGCGAACAATTGCGTTTAAGTTTATTTGTCTTCAATATATTTTTGTGGGACCTAAGCATGTTTAAAACACTTAATTTGCTAAATTCACACATGCATTTCTGAGAAAATGGTCACACTGGACAATTTTAAATATTTTTGGTATATAACTGAAAAATTAAGCAAAATTTGATAATTTAGATAAAAATTAGATTTTCTATAAAAATGGCTTCTTTACAAAATTTTATGAAAAAATTAAAGCACGCTGCTGATGCGAAACAACATTTTTCCGTAGTCTCCAACACGACAACGAATAGCCTACGGAAATCACAGCAAAAAAAATTTCTACCGAAAAAGAAGCAGACCCAAACTCAAAAAATCAGAGAAACCCTATATGCTGTAATGAAATAAACAACAAATAAAAACATGAATAAAACTCAAATGTCACTTTTCGGGCTCGGGCAATTAATTTTGTGTGAAAAAAGAGCGGAGACTTCTTCAAATAATCTGCTACAATTATAAATTTAGCTCGTTGAACAGCGAACTGCAAAATGAAAAACAGAACGAATTTTTTCGTTTATGATTTCGCTGTATCATTTTTGTATGGGATTTTTAGTTTCGAATCAACTTAAATCATCAGGAAAAATAAACAACAACAAAAAAGGGAAAAATCATAGATTTTACTAAATATTTTTTTATCTGCAATTAAATGCATGCGACATAGAAAAAAAACTATAACCTTGGCCCTTGCTAATTTGTTAATGCTCTGTATTCCGTGGGTCTTGCTAGAGGTTTCCATATGGGCCCTTAATAGATCTTCCAAGTCAGGAATGGGCCTCTCGAGCAGTAACTAGCTTGGCCCTTGCTAATTTGTTAATGCTCTGTATTCTGTGGGCCTTGCTAGCGGTTCCCATATAGGCCCTAGATAGATCTTCCAAGTGAGGCTTTGGATAATTAAAAATTTAGAGATTTTTAGTCACTAGCTAAGGCCTAGGTAGATTTTTACTGAAACCCATATAGCCCCCACCCCTCTCATATTAGGGGTGTTTGAGACCGCTTTTCTCTTTAACTGAAATGTATAGAATTAAATTTAATTTAAAAAAAACTTCACTTTTACTTACTTGGTTTCTCCGAGATTTGAACTCGCGTTCCTCCAATCAAAGATCCAACACGCTACCCACCAGGCTGATTTGCGATACAGAATAGGGATGTAAAAATGTTTATGAGTTGATACTTCACGTATTTGCTATATGGATTTACACAAGTTAAATTGGTCGTTGGGAAAGCCAATAAAGAGGCGACACTATCTACGACCAATATAACGCCAAGAAAAAGTTCCATGTCTAGGCTATAGATCAAGTCTAAACTATCTAGGCCCAGTCTAAGTTACACCTGATAACGCTAATAAAGAGGTGACACTGTCTAACGCCAAGGTAACGCCCAGATACAATTCCTTATACATTCTACACCAAGCGAAAACTATTTGGGTCCCTTCCTGGTTTTATGAGACAGCGCCAATAAGGTGGGGACACTAGCTAGGGCCAAAATGACACCAACAAAACTTTTCTTATCTAGGCTATGTCAAGTTAAAACTATCTAGGCCCAGTCTAAGTTACATCTGACAAAGCTAATAAATAGGCAATTCTAGCCAGGGCCAAGATAAAGCCAGAATAAGATAAATTAGTCAAGATCACCCAGACCTGCGCCTGTCTAGGCCCAGCATAGGATTTACTATATAATGGCCAATCTAGCTAGGGCCACGCTTAAAAATAGTTTTTCCTAGATAATTTTCTACCCGGGCACTAGCTTAAATTTTTTTTATTTATTTAAAATCTAAATTTCTACTTATACCATATTGTAAACGTAACTTTCGAAATAATAAAAAACATCTAATCTAATCTAATCTAAAATCTAATTTTGTTTATTTCCGAATTTCTCGCTAACGACTTAAGCGTTCTTAAATAATTTTAGTACTATTGCATAATAATAAAATTTTAATAATTTTTATGAATTCAAAATAAAATCATTTTTTAAGTTCATATTTCATATTTTAATAAAGGCTTCAAGAAACAAATTTTAAAATACATAATATGACGTATAAAATACTTGATTATGCTTGATTATGTTCTAATTCACAAATCAATTAAAGAGATGATCAAACATTTATTAACGAATTAAAATATTTATCTACCCATAAAAAATTAACTGCTAATTCACTTTTAGCACCTATAATCTTAACGAAAATCTACTACTTTAACCATAAATACACTTTTCATTTTAGCGTGTAAATTACATTATTGTGTCACTATAAGCGTTTGTTTCCTTTCTATCTATATAGTCGTTGGCAAAAATATCTTTGGTAAATGTTTAACTTACTTATACTAACTCTTTAATCTACCTACTTGGATGAATAAGCTAATTAACATGAATTAACTTTTTGTTTCTTTAATTATTAAGATATATCACTTGCTTCACTGATTACAAATAATTCATGTTTGATTTTAGTTTATTAATGGACATAAGTGATTGTTTTCCATGCAAAATTATGTTATATTTTATAAAGTACCAATATATAAGTATGTACATATATGTACATAATATGTATATGCATATACGAGTTTTATGTAAAATTAATTTAATCTCTTTAAACTTCTGCATCGTTATATAAACCAGAACAACAATTTCACATCCCTATGTATTAAGTCCTTAAAGGATTTCAACCTTCACTAGTGTTCCAGAATTACCAATAAGCCAAACAAAGTTTTGCCATTGATTTTTCCAATTAGTGTTAGTACCACACTTTATACTCAAGTCAATGGTCATTTTGTATTCTCTTCTCAGGACCGTATATGTACCTATATGTATATAGCTCATACCGCCATCTTTTTACACATCCTATATATTACCAATACCAACACTTTTAACCGTTCATTTTAGTGTGGTTTTATTTCGACAACTATACAATATAATATACCTACTGCACTCGGTGTATGGTCATCAATTTTTGAAGAGCATCACCGTCTGTCCATCAATTCTATACTCATTGAAGGTGCAATCGAAGAGAAATTAATTGGAAAATTGCTTTAATTGATTTGCATTTTGCAAGGGCAAAAACTCCCCGAGCTATATTATGTATGTATTTGTGGTGGAAATGGCTGTAAAAATTCACAAGTATAATAGAAGTCAAGTGCAGCGGCGAAAGCAAATACTTCAAACGTTTAAGTGGTACGAGTACCACTGGTATGGCCCATTGATGAAAAATCTAATTAGCTGGAATATATTTTCGGACAGTTTTTTTGTATTTTTTTTTATAATTTATAATTGATATTGCAAATGCGAAACCATTGATGCCTTGTGAAGAGAATATAAGGACATTGTTTGTTTTAAGCAGAACGCATGACTTTTATTTCAAATTAATTCAACTTAATAGAGGTACCAAGAGGTTGAAATTTGAAGAAATTGGATATGAATTTCATCATGTACCGAACATTATAAACTAAAAAATAAATTTGATATAGATTTTAAGAATAACTTAAACTATCACTTCTATTAATAAACTCAAATCAAATATAAATTATTTTTAATCATCTGAAGTTAGTGCGAAATCTTATTAATAAAATAATCAAAAAGTAAATTTATGTAAATTAGCTAATTCACCCAAGTAGGTTGATTAACGAGTTAAAAATATATAACATATTTTGGAAACGACTATAGAAGAAAATAATACAAACGCGAAAGTGAGTGTGGAAGTTCACACTTCGTAAGAAATTTTATATTAGTTGCAGAACATTCTGAACGACAAACGATGACCAGAATATAAAGTAAATTATCAAAAATTACTCCTGAAGCAATAAACTGCCAGGAAACTTAAAAAGTAAAGCTATACTAAAAATCTTTTGAGATTTTTGTTGTGAAAGGGTAATGTGATTTTAGAATAAATAAAAAGAAATATACGACTGGGTCACACGAACGAATAATAAACAGTACCTATATGCGTTTAAAATAAAACTTTCTTATAAAATTGGATTTCTAAGGGCCTTACAGTAATTATGCAGCTTTTGTGGGCCCCAACTCAGGAAGCCCACACATCTCATGTTAGGGGCCCCCACAATTGAAAGCTGTTGGATCCCAAGATTATTTTAACGAAATTTATCGTTAAGCTGATGGGGCCTCATACTGACTCTTAGTAAACCTTATATATTCTAGGGTAATTGCGGGAGGGATGCCGCGCATTAACCGCGTTGTTAACAAAAAACAATTTATTTTTTTTTGACAAAACTTAAAAATGGATTTGTATTCTACCATAAAAAAAGACTTAACAGAAAAAAAACTTATTGTTTAAATAATAAATAATTAAAAATAAATTATATTGAATTCTGGTCTCTCCCAACAATTGTGAGGGAGAGATGCCGCAGTGTAAGGTCATTAACAAAAAAAATGTATTGCATCTAAAATGTATGTTTTTACGTTCTTCTTGACCAACAGTCAGTACAAAAGACAAATTTGTCATTTTTTTAAATTGTAAACAATTTTCATGCAAACATTTCTAGAAATTGGTGCATTTTACCCAATCTTATTTTTTTTATTGAAAAATAGTTTTTCTAGAATTCTGCACTGAAATTTGGATCAACAACCGACTCCATCTTCCTCTTATCAACTTTTTTTTTAAGTTACAGTTTCTGCGTCTCTGCGAACTGTTAAAGGGCACCGGAATTTTGGTTAACGGGAAATTTCAATATGCGGCATCTTACCTCGCAAAAAGTGCGGCATCTCTCCCCGAAGTGAAGGAGAGATTCCGCACAGTAGCAGACAAATTAAAAAAAGAAAAAGTAAAAAAAGTCACTTGAGCATCTTCATTCAAAACCACTCAATCACCTAAAATACTTACTTACAACAAAACGGGTTTTAACTTCCATATGCAAAGACTGCTGGCGTCGAACTGGAAAATTTCCAGGCTACGAACCAAAAAGAAAACCAAAACAGATCGCAATAACTCCCGTTAACTTTAATAAGCAACCTTTTTTATTTCTCTCGTTTATGTTTTCAAACCGAATGAACAAAAAACTAAAAAAAATTGTTTGGCAGGGTCGACTACAAATCAGTGATGCCAGACTTTGGGAGCAGGTTTTCCCACATTGATACTCAAGAATTCCCTTTTATCCCACGTCTTTCTGATAAATATCCCACAATTATCCCTTGTCGAAAAATTTAAAAAAATCTATATTTCTTTGTAATTTATAAACAAATTTTCAAATTTTCATGCCGCATTGGCAGAAACGTTAAAAATTTACATTGAATGCATAATTGTTTAACCTTTTGCAAAAAAAAAAAAAAAAAAAACAAAAAAAAAATCAAAGAAATTAATATGAGCAGCAAAAAAAGCAATAAAACTCAAGTGTCATTTAATTATTCATGCTCAAAAAAAGAGAACAAACTTTTCCAAATATTTTGCTTGTATTATCAATTTCGCTCATCGAGCATAGTTTTGCAGAACAAAAACTAGGACGACAGTTTTCGTTTATGGTAAAAAAAATTTCGTTTCGCATCTGTAGCGTACTAGATTTTAGTAGATTAAATGCAAAAATGAAAATTAACAGATTCAGATATTTAGAATGAGTTCGTTATATGCATGACAGCGTTTTATTCGACCATAGCTGAATACAACTTTTGTTTCTTAATAAAATGAACAATTTAAGAAAAAAAAACTGAGCAAACCCTAAAATCCCTTTTTTGTACTATGAGATTCTTAAAATCACTTTTTCCCTTTTAGCTTATTTTAGACGTGAAATTCCCACAAAAAGGGAAAAATCCCACAATCTGACGTCACTGCTACAAATCTGACTTTTGGGCTATGCGGCATTTCTCCCGACGCGGCATCTCTCCCGCAATTACCCTATAAGTTTTTAAAGTATATACTTGCAGTTCATATGAAGGAAAGGTTTCACACAAAATTTCAGGGCCGCAGAAACAGAATAGAAAAGTATGTCAATATTTTCGAAGCCTTGGTGTAAGTACAAATATTCAGTCATAAAATTAGTATTATAACAGTAAACAGGATCTACCTAATGTTTTAAAAAATCTAGTTACATATTTTGGTGACTTGAACACTTAATAAAAATTTCGGACCAGATTACAACGATAAAAAATTTTTATCGTCGTTTTCGGAGCTTATTCTTTTTCACTCCTTCTACTCATTTAACTATTTTGTGGCCGTTTTATTAAAATCCCGGGAGGCCCTTTGACTCCCAGTTCGCCCCAGGATAGGCTTCTGCGAATGGATTTTTTTTTGGAATTTCTTACTATACCTTATATAAAATCCCAAAAAAACACGGCTAATGGTATAATTACCTTGTCACTGTTGCTACTTTTTATACCAAAGAAAATTTGGTTGGTTCTGGATTTATTGTTATGAGTTTTCTTTTACACAATGGTCCTGAAAGTAATTGTTAAACATTAAACAAATGTTGGTACAAAATGACCGGAGCGTAACAGATAAGATTATAAATCCTAGCATTCAGTAATTTTGGGTAACTTCAGAACTTGAAAAGAGCAAATATAAAAGTATATAATGTTAAAAGTTATTTACGGTACTATAGTCTTCTCTTGAATCTTTCTTTTCTCTTCTTCAAGAAATAATAAGTACTTGTACTTGTTCTCCTAATACTTATAATTCATTGGTTTTCCCATTGAAATAAATATTTGAAAGGAAGATTCAGTACGATTTCCAACTTTGAGATACCTAAATTCGTTCTTAGAAGGCCATTTTAATCGTTTTTGTAGTTTTTAAGCATCAAAATACGATACTGGTTACCACCAATTTATAGCCTAGAGATGTAAGCTTGTTCTGGTTTTTAGATTCGTTTTAAATGATGTTTTATCTGGTTTGATTATTTTAATTACGAAATTACTTTCTTTCTTCAACTTGGATCGAACCTTCTGATTCCCCACGCAATTCACTTACAAAAGTTTTTTCCCAATACCTGTTTTATTGTTTACTATTGGATTGAACTGCAAAGCATTTTATTATCCCAAATAAAAGCTATATATCTAGCATAAATTTGGTGATAGCACAAGGTATCTTTGGGACTATGATTTTTCCAGGTTAGCCGAAAGAAAGTTTAAAATGTGTATACCTGAACAGAATTTGAATATAAATTAAAAAATTTGATATTATCTGCAATTTTGGGAAAAATTTTGAACCATATCTTTTTGCCAGAATGTGCCAAAACTTCTACCATTAATTTTTTCCATCTTCCATGAAATAATACATAAAGGATATTTGCAGTTTTAATTAGGACCATTTATCAAAAAACTCGCGAAATTCACCTCAACAATAAATAAATGACTCTTACTTACATTACAATCATTACGCCACTGAATGTAAACTCAAATAATAATTAAGGGGTGAAGGTAAACTCTTGGCTTTTATTCTTTACACAAATTTCTAAAAGTAATAAAACTCATTCATATAACATCGCATTTTGATTAAGATTCTTTTCATACCGCTTGAATTGAGATCACAATTTTTGCATATAAAGTGGCATTTATAATAAAATTAAATGCAAAACAATAGAAGGGTTGTTTCCTCCGTACGGTGCGGTGCGGCGCACATACATTCATATATCCGTTTAGAAAACATAACAAATAAATGTTAAAGCAATACTCATGTACTAAACTCTTGTCGGCATATTGTATCCATTCAAAAGGACTTCCTTCCGTTTGAACGAAGTCATAACATAGCCTCAATACAATACCATTTCCTGTTTTTATTTAGTTGGGTTTATTTTACCCCGCATTGTAATTTTTTTGTTTGTTGTTGTTGATGGCCCAATGGCAGGCAAAAGGCAAAAAACACGGCTGTGAGAAGAAGAGAAAACAAGTCAAATTTTATTATATTTCCTTATAAGAAGCAAATGAAACGACTACGGTGGCGATGGCGATGACGATGACGATATAGCGCGGTAGATATTATAAGGCTAAACGCGTCATAACCATCAACAGCCACCAAAATGTATAATTTCATGTGATCAAGTGCAATCGAGACCTATGATGATTGCAGATGTTTCCACCATCAACATTTTGGGTTGCTATATAGTATCCATCCATGATGGTCGTTTCATAGTCTGGGCACGTTCCATGCTAAGCCGAATTTTGTCACCAAATTTTCTCAGCGTTTAAGGAATAGATAAGAGAAAAATCGTTGAGCAATGATACACTGGTGGTGTGGAAGAAAAACTACACTTATTTAAGAATTTTTTTTTTTTAATATTCTTTACAGTTCATGATGAACCCTTATAAGCCATTAGGGCTAGTCTTGGTTTTATAAAGAAATGTCACCTTCCTGACTTATTGTCCAGAATCGAAGTTTTTTTTAAGATGGGACAAAACTGCAGTGGTGCTTTTTAGGTCCCTAAATTAATTCAACTTTAAGTACATAAATTTTTGAGCAGACGGTTTATGGATTCAATTACACACATGGCGTAGATAGCTTTTTACGATGGGGTGTGGATAACATTGTAATAATTTCCATACATTTTTTTATAAAGTTATGTTTTTATTTACTATGACAACAAAAAGTAACAAATTACTTAGGTAAATTCATTCAGTTTTTATTTTTTGATAATTCATCTTTGAGACTTAGTTCGCTGTTCCAATATTTCAATGAATTTCCCGAGCAGCTAAACTATTCAAATGGTCCTAAAATTACAACAAACAAGAAAACAACCTAAACTTGAGTCAAATATGCCGCAGTCCGTACTGTTATTGAGATGATCAGAAGGCAAAAAACTCACTTCTTTTTTCCTATTCCCTTGAATCGTATCTATCCGTTTCAAACTAAAGAACATTTGTTCGGCAAAAGACGTTGATATCGGCAGTAGGTATACCAAATTTTTTAGCAACATATAAATGTTCCGGGAAATTTTGTTCTGGATCATTGGCCATCCAGCGCTTCAATTGAATTTTTAAGCTTGCTATCGCCTCTATACGGATCAAATATCTGTTCCTCATTTCAACTCGACGAGACCAGCAGATGGCTAGCAGTAAGAAATGTTTTGATAAAACTCGGTTTAGTAAGTTTATCATCTGCTTTATAAATTTCGAATGAATCATGCTTGAAGAGCACTAAAAATCCTTCTTATTTATATATCGACTTCATAGGTCGAAAAATTCGACAACAAAAATTTATTAATACAAAAAAATCTCAGCGGGATCGGAACCACCTTTTGGTAATTTTAGTGTATTAATATTATTCTGAACATTTTACAGGGAGAATAAAAAACCTCCACCAGCCGGCGCGCGTTAGGCAATAACACCCAAGGAAATAACGCTCTAACCGATTTGGAAATATCGCCCAAAATAATTCTGAACAATTGTTGTTATTTTTTTTTCTCGATTTGGGCGTTATTTCCAATTTTTAAATATTTTTGTAAAGGAAAAAATGTCAGATGGGAAATAACGCTCAAAATTGGAAATATCGTCCAAAAAAAAACCCAGAAGAAGGAAATAACGCCCAAATCTTAGAAAATAACTCCCAAATATTAATAAAACTCAATACTAACATTTACAATATGGATTTTTGAAAATTAAAACTGCGTTTTTATACACCCAGCCTCGCACCTACCCCAAATCCTATAATGTGCCCAAGCAGGGGGTTGCATACATACATACATACATACCTCACTGTTTATCCGCCGCGATTTTTTTTAAGATTATCTTATAATTGAAATTTCACTTTGGAAATATCGCTCAAGTTGAGGAAATAACGCCCAAATTTTCCAACTTAAGATTTGGAAAAAAAATTTGGGCGAAATTTAAATTTTTTTTTTTTTGCGATAAAAATTGGGCCCCTCCAGCCATACAAAATTTAGCAAGTTTTTTTGATTTCTAAAAAACATGCAAAAACGATTTCCGGGGTTCTTTCGATATTTTTTTCGATATTTGCATGATTTGTGAATCTCACTCCAAGTTCCATGATAATGATATAGAAGACGTCATAATAAACAATTTTTTTTTTTTATTACTTTTAACTTCAGGATTTATACTATTCTTTTGTCTGCCACTATTCTTTTGTGCTCTTAAATCAACAGATTCGAAAAATTTTTTGAAGCTTCATAAATTCCAGAAAACGCATCTTTGATCGAATTTTTTTTGTACCAAATCTAAATTTATCTTTTGAAATACACGGCTCAAAGGCGCCGAAAGTTGTTGGTTAACCAAATTGATAACCTGAAAACTAATTAAAAATTTGAAGTCCATGGCTTTTTAAACATTTTTAGAGTCACTTTCCGAAATTCTTATTTAACGAAAATCTTCGACTGTGTCATACTTTGACACCAATCGAGCCTGATTTAATCTCTTTAAGATTTTTTTTTTTTTTTTGGAATATCATCAGATTCTTCGTTAGTTTTTTCAGAATTGACTTTCGTTTAGTAAATTTAGGGATGTATTTATGGTATTTGTTCCTCGTCGAAAAAATCCCGAATAACGCAGAAAATTAAATTTTGATCACTCATTTTCAAATCTAATTTCAAAACCTCGTACTTATCGGACAGAAAGAGAAAAGGCAATGGTTTGAGAATCCAAATAAGTCAATATAGTTGATGTAACTATGTGCAAGCTTTGTTATGTAGTGATGTAGAATTTGTTTCCATATTTTTTATAGTTAAACTGAAGACTCGTGGGGTACATTCATCCCAATGATACCCCCTTTATAAGCTATTTATTACACAAAGATACAAATTTTTAATTGTCGGTTTCGGAGCTAATTCTTTTTCACTCCTTCTACTCATTTCACTATGTTGTGACCCTTGAACCCCCTTAGTCCCATGGCGTATTGGTTACTACGTGTTGGACTGTTATGCCGGAGGTCTGGGTTGGATTCCCCCTCTATAAGCCACCCAAACATGAAACAACAGAGGATGTAACAAATACCCAAAAGTGTCTCTTGTCAAGAAAAAGTGCCTTTTATATTAGCCCATCAGATTCGGCAGGATATTGTAGGCCCCCTCCATTCCTGCCTAACAAAATTCACCCAGGAATGGTTGAGAATTATAAGTAACTCGGTCTGTAAACATCTATACTGGCGGTAGGGTGAAAAAAAACGTAACGTATCTTGTGATCGTGATTGTGGTTCTGTGATTGTGATTGTGATTCACGTTACGTTACGTTGTTTACACATCTTAACCGTGAGTCCCGGCACTCACACTTTATTTTTTATTAATCCCACATATATGAGGTCTTAAGATTCCGGAGCCCATTTCGAAAATATTTACAATTTTGAATCCCATATTCTTGGTACCATCTCATTAGACATCTTTCTTACAATTATATTAAAACTTCATTTCAGTGCCTGATAAACATACTGTACATATTAAAACGCAATTCAAACTTTATTCAGTGGGATCATAACACCTTTCCGACTCCCACAGTCATACATCTGTGGGTCATTTCTTGTTAGATGAGTTTCTAACAACAAGCGGCATCGGCTTCGGGATAGCAGCAGCGGGAGCAGTAATTTCCAACTCCACCCGCACCATATAACTGCCATCATCAAATGCTAATCAGCATTCAATGGGCACTTTTCCACCGTGTCTTACAGTCTTACTTATTATACAGGAGAAATAAGCAGGATGCATAAATTGAGAATAAATTTGTGGTAAACATGCTTTAAAGACGCTTTAATTTTAGCTACTTTTGAATATTAATGAAACGGAAACTGCCAACGAGACGAGTATACAACATACAAACTTATGTTGAATTGGATCGAAAAGTTATTTTTTTTTTTGTTGTTGTTTTGTTTTTGAAACTCCACCGTGAAATAACAACAGTATGGTCTTCGACAATCGTAAAGTTATATTTTCAATTTCATGGCTAATTGTTTTCCAAGGCGATATGCTATTATGTAGGTAGGTATATAGAAAATGCCCCTAAGGGAAATGCTTCTGCTGTAGCATTTCCAAAACGTCTTGTCCATGGAAAAAATGGGAATGTTTCACGACTTAATTTCGTTTTAGTGATTTGAATTCTTTTTTATTTTCATTTTGTGTATACGAGTATGATGTCACAGGATAACGTTCGACTTATAATGGCATTGACGTGATTTCGGGAGAAAAGATTGAACACTTGAAGAATAAAATGAACAATTCGTGGGAGGTAAATCGTGATATAGCTGGTATAATCTTGTTGGGTTTCAATCTTTTTAAGTATGTTTGGGAATAGAGACTCGATTAAAGTTATTTATAATGTCCCTTGAGTTGTCGCATGGACAAACTTTCAATTTCTAGAAAAGGGGAGTCAGTTCGTAAAGCTAATATAATAATAATATAATAAATAAATATTCCTCGCAAGCCATAAATATTTCTCGCATGATACTTTTCTCGCGTGATATTTTTCTCGCATGATATAAATATTCCTCGCATGATTTATTCCTCGCATGATACATTTCTCGCATGCTATATTCTTCACATGATACTTTTCTCGCATGATATATTTATCGCATGATATTTATCTAGCATGATATATTTCACATGTTAGATAATTTGATTTTTTTTCGCACGATATATTCCCTAGCATGATACTTTTCTAGCATTAAGATTTTCTCAGAAGGTTGAAATAATACTTAAAAGATTTAATCTGAGTTTTAAAGAAACAGATTATAACATGTGCGAGAAGTTAGCACAGCAATTTTTTTGTTTTGTAAAAAAAAACGGTTGTGCTTCGATGTACCCAACTTTTGTTGTCATGACGTTTAAAAAAAAGACATACTAAGCATATGGTCTTTAGAGGCTATCCATTTTTTTAGCATGAAGTGTCGAGTACCGCCATTTTCGATTTTCGATTTTCAAAAAAAAATGTTTTGCTGTATTGTGCTCAACTTGTGCGTAAATATTTTTGAAAATTTCACAAATTTTAAGGATGATTTTTTTTTCAAAATTGAGTTTTTCTAAAAACTAAAAGTTGCGCTATTTTGTGTTCAAAAAATGATACTTAGAACCGAAGAGATAAACAAAAAAATTCGCATATTTGCAGCTTTTAGAGCCAAAAATAAATGTTGCGAACCGTGAAGTTAGCGCCGCCATTTCCAATTTTCAAAAAAAAAAGTTGTGCTCAACTTGTGCCGCCATGTGCCGTAAATATTTTGTTTAAACTCGCAAATTTCCAAATTTTGCGAATGAAATTTTTTTCAAAACTACGATTTTTTAAAATGTTATACCTGCGTTGTTTTAAGCTCAGTTTGTATTGCCATACAACGAAAAAATAAAAAATTTCTGTTCGGTCGTAAAAGTTGCAAATATGCGAATTATCTCTTCTTTTTTTTAGCACTAAACAGCACAACTTTAAGTTTCTAGAAAAACTTAATTTGAAAAAAAAATCAGGCTTTAAATTTGCAAATTTGCGAAGTTTTCAAAAATATTTACGACACATCGCAGCACAATTTTTTATCGGCTTAGCAAATGGCGGTGGAACTTCACGCACATGATCATAATTCCTTCATAAACCGTTGTAAATTTTGTTGAAAAAAAAATTAGCTGGTTTCTATAGGTGCCGTGTCATAAGGCCATGTGTCATAAGGCCATATTGAGAAATATGGCCTTATGACGCATTCGAAATGTGTCATAAGGGCAAACTGAAACATATGGCCTATTGACACTTTACCAAGGTGTCATAGTGCCATATTTTTTTGCGACTTAAGGCCATATCTAAATATGGCCTCATAATACTTGCGTTAAGTGAAAAAATATGATTTGTTTTTTAATCCAGAATCTTTAAATGCAAAAGAAACTGCATACACCCAACCTCGCACCTACCCCAAATCCTATAGTGTGCCCAAGCAGGGGGGTTGCAGGGGGGCAGCATGCCCCCCCATACATATCTCACTGTTTATACGCCGTAACTGAATTACAATTAAAGTGTTGGACAAAAACATTTTGCCAGGTTTATTTATCAAACAAGGAAAGACGGTTGAAAGTGACATAAGGCCATATGGCCCTATGTCTTTTTATTAATGAGTCAAAAGGCCATAAGTTGGAATATGGCCTTATGTCGCTTTGTAAAAGCGTCATAAGGCCATATTTCTTAATATGGCCTTATGACGCATGGCCTTATGACACGGCACCATTTCTATACAAACCTAAAACTAAGCAAAAAAACAATTTTTCTCATTTTTAAACCGGATTATCGCGAAGACCTGACCTAAGCTCGAATTCAAGATAAGCATAAGAATACCATCAGTAAAGAACCTATATAGTCTGATTTCTGCTACAAACAAAGTTATCTTATTTTAGGTAATAATATTATTTTTTTTCTATACACATTTTAATTTTGTATATGAACTTTTGTGTAGAAATGCACACAAATGCACAGAGATTCAAAGTAAACGATCTAGGCTATTATTGGGCGGGTTCAATAAAAATAGCTTAGCATCTGAATTTTCAGATTTCTGAATTTATGTCGTTGAACGCAAAAAAAATCTGAAATTTCAGTCGAAAGTCATTGTGTCAATTTCCTGCATTTACCTAAAGGATTTACATTGAAGCGAAATAAAATAGAACTTTAATTACATTTGTAAATTAAACATTGAGAGTAAGTAGTTGTGAGTATGAAAATATATGTAACTAAATCAGCAACAGGTTTCATTACCTTCATTAAAAGTCCTTTTATTGATATGTATGACTTACAAAAACATAGAAAAACTTTCCAAACATCAATTAAAAAAATTGTTGATTTAAAAATTCACTAAACAATAAACAAAAAGTTCGTTCATTTAAATAAGTATTAAATTTTCATGACAAAAACTAAAAAAATCAACCACTAACAAGACGAAAATTATAAAGTTCAGCTTTTATGTGTGCTTTTGGCACTTCCCCCACCACAAACAACTTTCATCTGAATTTTCAGATGAGAATTTCTTGTCTGAAAATTCAGATGAAACGTAACTAAACGTAACTAAAAGTCACTAAAAGTCATCTAACTTTTTAAGACAGCTGGCCAATCAGAAGCTCCAAAAATTCAGAAATCTGAAAATTCAGATGTAAAACGTAATCGATTGAACGCACCCATTGTCTTCGCCAGTGGTATTATTATAGCCGCACACACAGAGCGATCTAAATTATAGGGCCCTCACTCAACGTTTTCTTATTAAGATTGTTCAATACAGAGAAGAAGACTACGGATATTATCATAACTTCATCGAACAAATAATGAAATAAGAAGAATATAAAACAAATATTATGCTGGACAAGTAGCATTTAAATTATATGAATTTTTGTTATTCAAAATATTAATGAATTATGATTGAACTATACAGAACAAAGAAAACACATTATCCTAAATATTTTGTTTAAATAATTTATGTCCCAGGAAAGTAATAATTTGTGTTTTCCTTGTCTATAAAGCCCCTGTCCACCATTTAACATAATAAAGATCCAATGCATCACAAAACAAAAGAATTATACCTCATTCAAATTTTTTCTTTGAATTCCCTTCTAAGGAATCACGATGAGATTTATTGAAAAGTGAAATTATGACTTAAAGGTATCTCCATACAATACTTGAAATATAAATAATTTTTGACACAGAAAAAAATTTATATTCTAAGAATGTTCTTACACCGAATTTCAATCTTCACTTTTCACTGACACGTATGAATCAAATTTATAGTTTTTATTTAAATGTGCATTATTATATGTTTATAGTTTATGACTTTTACTTCCTTACATTTAACATTTTTTTCAGTTAGATAATAAATAATTAAAATGAAAAAATTATTAATAAATTACATATTCATAACCAGTTTCATTATAATTTTACTTGTGATATATAATTATGTAGGCACTACAAGAAGTTATATGGTAAGCTTTTCTTTCATGAATAAAATAGTATTTTTTTTTTTGTATTTGATTTAAAACATAAGAAGATTTATTAAAACATAGTGGCGCAAAATTTTAATCGATTTAGTAAAATGTTAAAGCCATTTTAGTAATTTACTAAGTTTAAAAGAAGATTTTGGTAATTTTAAACGATTTTAGCAATTTACTAACTCTTAACAATTTACTAAAGTTAAAATCAGAAAATGGCTACTTTAAATTTTAATAATTTGCTAAATCCATATGAAATCTGTCATTGTCCTCGAAAATAATTTCTTGGCAATTTTATTTGAAAGATTTAAATTGTATTTTTTTTCGTGTGCTAATTCTTTTCAAAGTAAATAAAAAAAAAATGTTTTCGGAAGATGAAGATTTCGATATGTTCGAAGACTCAGCTTTGTGCAGAAAAGTGCGATGTCTTAAGTCCCGAGAAAATCCCTTTGAAGAGCTGGACGATGTAAAATTTTACTCCAGGTATAGATTCTAATCTTTAATAAGTTGTACAATTGAATCTGCAACAAAATCTCAATTTTCACGTAAGGATGGAAAAAGTACATAAACTGCTAAAGCCCTGACTGCGGCTGCTCGTACTGTGTTTTCTTCATTGCAACCTTTAATAAGGAACAGCAACAACACAAAATAAAATAACAATTTTTTAATTTCACTTTATTGAAACTTTTCTTTTACAATAATAAAATAACAAACTAGTTGTATTGTTGTCACAAATAAAAACAAAAAAAAATAACAAAATAAATTTTTTGAATTTGAATTGAATTTTATTGAGACTTCTTAAAGACTATTACAGAGTTTGACTTAATTCTAATGTAATTATATAAATTGTAGGTTGTCACTTTAACTTCTGACATTGCAAATTATTAGGTCCGTTCCCTGGGTTTAGGTTTGTTTGCTTTGTTTCTTTCCGAACTGTCATTGTTTGGACGTGTTCAGCTGCACCGTTTTTAATAAAAGGGAATTAGTATTTTACTAGTTTTTACTAGTTAGTAAAAGGAAAAAAAAAGGATTAAAATTTTGGAACAGCTAGTAAATTACTAAATGTTTCAGCAAATTGCTAACTAGTAATATGCTAAGGCCTTAACAATAGGTTGTTTAAAATTTTGCGCCAGTGTCTTTTTTGTTACACTAGTATATTTTAGGTTAATGATTAAATTTAAGTGAAAAAGTTTGATTCAATAAAAAACGCTGAAGATTTTCATTAAACATGAATTAAGGACAATGAAAAAGGACAAACTAGTAGGTCCCGCTTTTTCTTGATTGTATAATTTTCCTGGGTTCTAATATACATATAGGTTTCAGGTCGAATACATAGTAATAATGTTTTTGCAACTTCGCGTCGGTCCGGGTGCCGTTCCTTTGAACCAATATCTTTTCGCAATTTCCACCTCGCAAATATCTAAATCGTCACGGTAACAATTTGTTATTTCACCAGATTTTACTTTGCTAAGTCCCATTTCTTTATTTCTTAGTTTTGTTACTTGAACGTTTCGAACTTGTTTCCCTTTTTTAATACAATAAGTCTGTTTGGAAACTTTTGTAGTTCGAAGTGTAATACCTGTCAAATTTATGAAAGAAGAAGAAAATTCTCTCACAGAGAGTAAAACTTGCCACAAAGTTAACAAACGCCTTTGTTTCACTTGTGCATAAAAAGTCAAATGTGACATGAGTTAATTCTATTTGTGAATTTTTATTTTATTTGTAAAACGAAATTATAATATCTTTGGAATGAAAAAAAATTGTGTCTGTAATATTTCAGTGCCAAAGAAAAAGTACAGGCAGAGGAAACAGATTTCACGAAAGAAAACATCAAACAAAATCCACAAAGTTTAAAAAAAAATTGTAATCCTGCCTTTCTTGGGCATCTCTTTCTCGCCATGAAGTGGTAGTTATACCTACACAGTAAAGAAACGTCAAATAAAGTCAGAGTAGACAGTCTTATGTTAAAAACGTCTTTGCAATTACAATTTCAAAGAAAAAAATTGTTTCCACCAAAAATCAACAAATAAACAAATGAAAATTAAAGACAGTGACACTGACATTCATTTTTTAATTTTGACAGTTGTCAAACTTCTTGCAAAAAGAAACACAAAATTGGAGCTCTGAATGCTCTAAGCTAAAAAAGAAACGATTTTTTTTGACAGTTCAGGCTCTGCTCTGAACTAAAAAAAAAATGCCCAATAAGAAATTTGTGTAACAGAAATTTTTAAATGGAGGTAGATTCCTTACTCTCTCGTTGTGCTTTAATTTTGATAATTTATTACTGTCTTGAGTTAACAAACAGGAATTTGTGAAACGTTGTGCGTCTCGTCGTACGACATTGTACGAAATTTCGGTTACCAAACAGACCTAATTTTTTCTTATGCTATGTAACAAAATTTCAGAGCGTATCTAACCCCGATAAGGAAGTTTCTCTTCTTAAAAAACTAACAAATTCTATTTTTGTTTTTTTGTAAAAATCTGTAAGGCCAAGTTATTTCAGAATTCAGTGGGAGATCAACCCAGTTTCGACGTTTAACGCGAGTTAACTCTTGAGATCTGAAAATGCTTTTCAGTCAATTTGGACTCCAAGTGAACTTATCAAATTTAGTGAGTTATACCTAGTTTTGGATTAAATTAATAAATATTTCTGACAGATGTGTTTCAAAATACTACCAAAATAGAAAGAAAGAAAACATTATAGAAATACATTTTGAGGAAATAATGTCCTTTATTAAGAATTGGATAAGCTACAATTTTTACCATAACTTTTTTTTCAAAATAAATACATATTTACAAACAAATTAATTTTACTCGCTTTCAAGCTATACTTAAAATTTTAGCCCTGTTCCAAATTTGGGGTAATTTTTAGAGAATTATTAGGCCAGCAAAATAAAGCTTTTCTTTAAAAATCCAAAATTTCCAGGACTATCTTTAGTTTTCTACGGAATTTAGTTCGTATTTTTCTCATAATAATCAAGTTTTTGAGGTAACTCATAATTCATATGATCTCAGATCAAAAATGGTTTTGAATTTAAGTTAAGCATAGAAATTTTCTTATTTCTTTAGCTATATTGTTTCATTAATCTTATGCGAACGCAAAGTGTTGAAGCGAGTATTCAAGAGCAATAATTTCTTAAAAACCTTTTCTGAAATTATCCCAGTACCTACCTTTTTTCTATTCATTGGCATTCTATAATTTATAATTTATACATAAATATTAATTTAAAATGTGTTCTTTATCCTCTGCAAAAAGCCAAGACTAAAAATCAGTCAAGTGAATTTTTAAATGAATCGAAACGATTTATTTGAAAAGCACTTTAGGAAAATACTCAATCAATTAAAAATGAAACAATTTGAGCATAAAAGCATTATTTCACATTTACACCTTCAACAATCCCAAATTTTCACTTATTCTTTGACCTTACCCTTGCTTGCTTGCTCCATCAATGTGTCACAGAATTCTGAATTTTCAACATAAGTCAAATCCAAAAACCCTTTTCAAAAAGCATTCTATACATTCTTTCACGAAATAAAAATTTGCCAAAAACTCAATTAAGCGATATGTCACACTTTGCATTAAAAAAAATAAAAAATCCTTACTGTAATTGATCGACTTTGCATCATGCCTATATTATAGTCTAGATATACCTTTTGGAGTTTGGGAATAAAAGAAATCTTAAGTGCAAAATTGTAACTTGGACAGTTTTCATTTATTTTTTCTATTATATGTAGGTATATGAAAATCAATTCCCATTCCAATCATTTTTCTCGTCTCCTTTTCAAAAATGTCTGAAAACTTTTTCTTGACATTTATTCAAAAGATCCAAAGCATTGCAATTATTCTCAATCTTTGTTTTTTTTTTTTGTTTTTTTATTGCGTCGAACCCTCCTTCCCGCTGTGAAATTTTGATTCGATTGAAAAGGTAAAACTTAACAACTTTATTCAATCAAAAGTCTTCCCGGGGGGATATTTTTTTTTGTCACCCTCCACACCTAGGCTGCTTCTCACTTCCGCAAACAAAACAAACTTAAGAGAAATAAAAAAAAAACACTTTATCCCAACAATTTATCAAATGAGCAACGAAATTCAAACAAAAAAGATATTCAAGCGGCGGCGGCGGCACCCGAAATAAATAGCATATCGTGCGCCACCACCACCGTCAATAGCTCCCATTTTTTGTTTCTTTTTTATTTAAAAAAAAATGGTTCCGAAATGGAAATTGAACGCTGAACACAAAAACTTCTAAATAGCAACCGCAATACAACCAACAACGACGTTAGAGGAATGGGACAGCGCCAAGCGAAACTGTTAAGAAATCGAAACTTTCTGACATCGGTCACAACAGGAAAGCGGTCCTGAATAAATTTTTTTCACTTTGTTAAAAAAAATATTGAATTTTACCACAAAAGCTTGTTTGGATTTTGTTTTTTTTTTTCTTGAAAACATTCCATTTTATAAAATGTTCTTATTTTTTAACATTTTTTAACTTGCTGAACACGCCTAAAAAGTGACAGTTCTTGGAAAGAAGTATGCAAACATACCATTTTCACATTTTTAACTTTCAATGTGACATTTGGAGTTGGAAGTAAGGTAAAAGTAAAAAATTAAAATAGGCATTTGTTGCTTTTAACTTTAATGAAATTATAAAAATATAGAATGAACCTATAATTCGTTAAAAAAATTGTAAAATCCTGTTTTTAAAAGAGCATTATACTACAAATGCTTTAACATCGTACTAAATCGTCTTTTTTTTCTCCAATATATTTATGGGTAGAGTCCCTGAGTTAAAGTCTTTAACCATCAATAACAGCTTTTGTTCAAGGAAATTTAACCAACAAATTACCAAACTTTAACAAATGTTAGATTATATAAACCTTGTTCGTTTACTTCCCAAACCTTCCCATTTCTAACATTTTCAGTCCGAAAGACTGTCAAAGTTCATATAAAAAAATAAATCTGGTAGAATCTGGCATTTTCGGGCAAGTACACGAACAGACCTAGGTAGAGTTTTATTTAAGTCCCCATCATTTGAACTGATGATTTTGGTTCTGTGCGGGTGAAAAGGTGCAAAATTAATTTTTTTTTTTCGAAACTGTAAATTTTGTTCTAGGAAATATTAAGTTAAAATCTGTAACTTATTAAATTCTACACAAATAGCAATATATTTTGTGAAAAATGAACTAAAACGCGCAAATCACCGTTAGTTTTCGATTAACATTTGTACAGACCTAAAACATTAATTTGAACGTAAAACCCGCTTAAGAGAAACGACAAAATGACACATTTTTTCTTTCATCTAAGCGGGTTTTTCACTTAAACGAAATTTTTTTTCAAGCCTAGTATAGGTACTCACCTCACGTAAAATGAAAAATAAAAACGGTTCAAAATACATGTGGAAATCCAATATGAACTCATAATTAATTCTTCATATGAATTTTCACTCGAACTGCAGTACCTACTTATCTGAGGCGAACTGAGGCTTAAGCGAGGTCCGGAGTGAAAAAAATTTGGCTTAAGTGGATTTAAAAATTCCATTAAGTGGAAATTTAAAGCTAGCAAAAATGGATGTGAAAAAAAAATTCACTTAAGTGGAGAAACAAATATTTCACCTAAGCGGATTTAAGTATTCCATTATTTGCAGAAATTTAAAGCTAGAAAAAATTGAATTTATCTTTTGCCTATAGAAAAAATTTAAATAAAATAGATTTTTTTCGCTTAAGAGAGCTTTTTCAATGAAAAATATAAAATTTAACTGAAAATATATTTCCGGTTTCCGGGTTTTGTTCACTTATAAGTTATAAGCATAGTTTCCCTTAAACGGAGTGTTTTATAGGTGATTGGTCGACAAATACTTTGGGATGAATAAAGTGTTTCAGATAAGCGGGTTTTTCTCTGAAGAGGGTTTCCTTTAAGCAGGTTTTACTAGCAAAAATCGAAATTTAGCACCTTTTACACCACAAAATCAAAGGTATCAGTGGTTTAAATTTAGGGTACATACTTTAAAAGAAAGGTATATTCGCAATTATGCATGCTTTAAACGTCAAAGCCTATAAACTGAAATCCAGATTCGACGGATTTGCATTCAATTTAGGCTATCAAGCAACATTTTCCATACCATCATATTTTATTGGCGAAATTTTCCTTTCAAAAGATATTTTTTTTTCTTTGCCAAACTCTCAGCAACTTGCTTTATTTTTGGTATTTCTCAAAATCGATTTCAAGAACGAAATCTATTTTTCATGCTAATGGATTTTTTTTTCTTCGGTTCGCTCTATCGCCTTACCCTTTACACCTTTCCCCTCAACTCTCCTTCACTCCAATTCAAGTCTCATGTAGCCAAATTTTTCTCTGACAGTTTTCAGTAGACGTAGTCTTTGTTCTCCCAGGGGATGAGTGACTTAAGCCTGGTGACGACAAAAGGTGAGGTTGAAGCAAATGGGCAGATTTACGATTGTAAGGACATCGTGACTTTGGGGATAATAGGAGATTGTTTCTTGTTTCTCTTGTCGTTACCTTAGTTGTTATAAAGCGGTGGAGGGGGAGGGGGGCTTAGAAGGATTCTTTACAATAAATAAGTGTTTTTAGGCGTGACGTTTTCATTGGCGGTCGATCTTTCTTTGAAGAGAAGTTTTGAGTTTACTTGACTTATGCCATATAGAATGCTCCAGAATTGGCCAAATTTAAATATCAATGATTATACATACATATACATAGTTTAGATTGTATATGAAGCAGGAGTTGAAAAGGACCATTATGCGTCATCATCGTTTCCCAACAATATTTACTTATTTTTGTAAATTCAAAATACAATTCAATATATACAATATAAGTTTGATCCTTGAACGTTCTAATCTAATGTTTTGCCAGAATAAAAATAAATGTATATATAGGATTCGACCAAATGTCAAACTGTATAATATAACCGTTATTGGTTTCGCATAATTTTTAAATAAAAATCCCAACGTAGCATATGGAATTTATAGAGTTTTGAAAACATCAGGAAGCTCTTTATAGCGGTTTTATCGCTGAATAAATGGGGATGAAAATGGTTGGGCGGACTAAATATATATGTTGGCATTACAGATGTGGGGGATTGAAAGAATAAGTTTTTTTTTCTTTCTCGAGTGGCTGATGTTTATATTTCTCAAATATGCATCAAATTCAATGAGTGTAATATACCCCTCTGAATATGGCCGGTTGGAACAATATTGTTGTTTTCAGATGGTCGGATTTATATTGGAATATATACACATCATGTGCCAGGGAATTCATTTGAGATCTCCATAAACGTAAACGAAGTGGACACAAAGATTTTTTTTATTTTGTGGAATTCTTTGTTATTATTTTCCTTTCGGATATATTTACGGAGTAATAATAATATTAACGAAAGGTTGAGGGAGAGAAATTTTAAAGGGCCCTTATATAAAAAATAATAGCATGAGGAATAAATTGTATTGAGGGTTAAAATATAAACGACAACAAATTAAAATTTAAAAATGTACCAAATGTTTTCAGTTTGAATAAAAATTACAAAACAAATAATTTAAATTAGATTTTTTATTTAAATAAAAAACAAAAATTCTCAATAATGAAATGCAAAACGACAGAATGAAAAGGTGGCAGTGTTAAAGCTGCAAGCGACAAAGTCGCAAAAAAAAGAAGTGGCATATGGACAAATTCACGAAGCGACAGTACCTACCTTCTATTGCTCGCTGTTAAAAACTAAGGTAGATAAAGTTTTTTTCTACAAAAAAAAGGAGAACAAATCTATAAAAGTCGCAAAAAAAGTTAAAAATTGTCCAAAATCTAGTTTTTTTTTAAATAAGGCATACAAAGGGCTTACATAAAATGCATCTAAAATCGAATATAATTGGAATTTCTGTCCCCGAATTTTTTTTTTTTTAAATTTAGGTTTCAGATTTGGTTAGCAAAGAATTAAGTTTTAGAAAAGAACCGAAAGCACTTAAATCCAATTCTCTGAATAAATAATAAAAACTCGAGTTTTTCGGATTTGTTTCAGGTTGTAGCTTGTGATATACATACCTACAGGGTGTCCCATAATCAATGGTCCAAATTTTAACTGGTGATAGGCCAGATCATCACCACTCAGAATTTAGTAACTTGTCCGTACCGAATCATAATGGTTTTCGAATAACGGTTGTTTTTTGAAATTTCGAAAAACCCCTATACTCTGAACCAGTTATTTGGTCACCCTGTTCATAATTTATTTTTTGGTTTTTCCAGTTTTTTTTTCACTTGAATATTGTATGATACTATTTGAAACAATTTTTGTAAGTTAAGAAAGAAAAAATCTGAGCCAATTCGTCACGTGAGTTCTTATTTGTCCTACAGACCAGTTTGGCCGAAAATGAGTTATGAATGCCATCTTATATTTTCGACCACGCTCTTTCGATAGGTGTAATCAGAATTGTAAAAAATGTGAATTTGTTCTATTGACCAATTTTGTTCGATGAATTTTGTGCTTATTTGTCCTATATACATTTTTTGTATATTTATACTGGCATTGGAATTTGGAATTATGTAAAACTTGGGCTTGAATGAAGTTGGATATAGGACAAAATGTCTGTGGTAATTTTAACATTTTCAAGTTTGTGCTTGTTTGTTCTACGTCAAAGGGCTGAAGTAGATTCTTCATACAAAATAACTGCGTAAGAGGCAAGCCAAATTCACGTACTTTTTTAAAAAACTTAATTTACCTAATCAATGTTCCAAAAACATAAACTGCAAATTACTAAATGTATTGATGGCTAAGTACTCAAACTTTCAAAAAATATAAAAATCCCAGTGATTACTCACGTGACGAACTGTAAAAAAATAAAAAATAAAAATTAATAAAACAGGGATTATTTAAAAAAAGATTTATTTTTTATTTGTTTTAGAACCCTGTTTGATTAAGTTTAAATTATTATAAGTTTTGATTTTAGGCTAGTATTGGTAAGTTTTATACCTTTAAAAAAACTTCAGTAACATGTACAATTTAATAAAATAAAAATCAGTAATGAGTCATACGATTTTTTTTCAGGATGCTCTTTTAACAATTATTGAAGTAAAAACAAAGGTTTGATAAAATTGGCGAATTTTCTATTAATTTTGAGCAAAATGGTTCAAGATATCAAAAATATTTTAATGAAGAAAATGAGTCTTGATGCCAAACAATATTTAAGTGAAAAAAACAAGGAAAAACAAAAATAAATTATGGACAGGGTGACCAAATATCTGGTTCAAAATAGGGGTTTTTCAAATTTCAAAAAAACAACCGTTATTCGATACCATAATTATTCGCTACGGCCTAAGAATATGTTATAAAATTCTGAGTGTCATCACCAGTTTCAATTTGAACCATTGATTCATAAAAAAAAATCGAACTTGATATTTTGATCAAACTTGACATTACTTGACATGATATTGAATTGGGCCTCAGAATTCTGCCTGTCCTTTGGGCTGCTTGGTCTATTTTCCTTAAACATGGTACCTACATAACTTTTTTGGGCATTCCCCGAACACTTTTTTTTTTTCATTTCCTTAGGACCAAAAATTACAGTAGCTGCCGTATATTTTTTTTTTTTGCAAAAAATGTAAATCTTATTTTTATCAAAAACTTGCCCACAAATTTTGTTTTTAAATTCAGTAATTCTTTTTACAAAAAGGCTACCATTATATAAAAAAAGATTTCCGAATAATGGTTCTAAATGATACCTCCCATAGAATCATGTTTTGGATTTAAAAAAAAAAAAATGTATCTATCGTTTAATAATGACATCTCTCATGGAAACATTTTTTTGCTATCTCATTATCTTTTTAACCGATTTTAATGAAATTTTTTGAACAAAAGCTTCTAAAAAGTTTGAATAATAATATTTTTTTAATTAGTTTTTTAGCTACGCATTAATAAATAGGTACTTAAAAATGACGTACCAATTTTTGTTTCCGTTTTTTGTTTGTAAAATTTTACATATAAGAAATTCTTTAAAAAAAAAAAACCACAATTTTTCGAAAAAATTTTCTCATAGATTTATTTATTTAAGAAATCATATGGTGTATTTTTTACCAATTTTACAGTCTATATTGTAAGTTCCATGCATATGTAAATGACGGCGCCATATTGTTCACATAAATATGTACTCAAATATTACTCCCTTAAACTTAACTAATTTTTGGGAGGTGGCTCAAATAGCTAATTTATTTCTTTTAAAATCATGATGAATAGATCTAGACTATTCAGACTTTAAAATCACAATGTAATCGCACATAAGAGCAAGTGTGACTCAGTGGTGTATTTTATTTTTAACACGAAACCAATACTTATGTACCCTTAAGAGCAAGTTAAAATGTTCAATGTACATTCAATAATTTCCAGCACTCTGATTGTTTTAATTAGATGTTATTCATATTTAAACTTCTCATCGGTATTAGTTAATTATATCAATAACTATACAAGAATTGCTTTCTATTTGCGAACAAAAGAAAGCCAAATAAAGGTATCTTATAATTTGTTAACAGCATTGTTAATGAGATAGAATCTTTACAAAGACATTTTATGGTAACCTAACTGTTCTTGTAGTTGTTAACATCGAGGTGGCAGTTATTTTTTGTTGCATGCTTTTAGGCATAAGAAGATATTTTTTGAAGAACGCCAAGATGTAGACGACTTAACAGCTTACTCAGCTCAGCTTTTCAATTTTAAAATATTAATGTGTGCGGTTAAATTATTATGACTCTTGTTATAAATAGATTAAAAATTATTATTCAATTTTCGAAAAATCAAAACGTTGTTAAACATAATAAACGTTAAATTTGCGTTTACAAGAAAATTGGCTGACTCTCATCAAACAGATTTGGTGCAAGCAGGACGATAGCATATTTGACGATATCAATAAAAAATGACGATGATTTGATTATCATTTTGAAGTTAATTTGATGTTTTCGTATGAACAGCCTATTTCAAATTTTCAACTCGGTTAGGAATACTGATCGCATTTGATTTATCTCATTAATTTATTGAAAAAGTGTTTTCATTTGTAAGAATTTCTTACGCTATAATTTTTTGTCAAAAAATTGTAAAATCTTCGAACAACAATTTAAGAAATCTTAAGAGAATAGATTTTCATGTTAAATATTCACCAATATGAGTTTACTTACCTAAATTTAATTTTCAATTAAATAATGATAACCTTATTTCATTGTTTTGGTATTCTAATCAACTCAATTACAATTGAATTCACAAAGCATTCAAACGACACATAAACAATTCCGTTTAGAGAACTGAGGTTATATAATCAATCAAGTTTTATATTGCTTGCGGGCAAACGGTGCGGCGGTGATGGTGGGAAGAAAATATAATATTCCAAGGATTGCTTTCCGCATCCTTATAAATTATGCATGAATGTATGTTTAGCTCCCAGCATTAGGTTGCTTTGTCCCGGTTCCCTCCCCATATCCTCTACCAAAATCAGTATTTACTAACTTACTTCTATAATAATATGCCTCGTTTAAAGCTACGTATATACATTGTAGACATTTTCAAAACTTATACAAGAAAACTATATAGGTTGAGGGAAAAGTTATGATGTTTAGAAACGTTTTAAATCTTTTGAAACTAATTTTATATCTTAGAAAGCATATGTGGTATAAGTATTCTTCCATATACGTATCATGGCGGAATATTATTCGATGAGAAGATAATAGCTTTTGAATTATATTTAATCCAAAAAGGATTATCTTAGTTCGAAAAGGGTTTTCGGGGATGATGCGATGGTTTATTTAAAATGATAATGTTGAACAAACATATTTTGATGGGATCTATGGTTCAATTGGGAAATATTGTTGGGAAGCGATTTAATATGAAATTCCTTCATTATAAACAGCATAATTAACTACTGTGGCCTTAGGTTATTTTATTAGGTAATGAATATTATTACCTATATAATTTTGCAAACATAAGTTGCGCCAAATATTTCTCTATGATAGTTAACTATGTATACACAAGCTTTGGGTAACTTGGTTATGAGTGGAAAATCGCGATTAAAGAGGTCGATTTTTTAAGTTGCTATTTCGTATAGTCTGATAATTAACTGACTTTTTCAACTATTTGCAGAATTTTAGAAACCGAATTTTTAATAAATAAAAAAAAAATTGTGTTCCCTAACTTTGCTCAAATATGAAAAAAAAAAATATTTTTTTGAACATGGTTTCCGAAACCCTGTATAAGTAAGTGGTTTTTGCAGAGATTTGAGATTAAATAGACCTTTCCATTATGTATAAAATTATTTAAAAAAAAACTCGTCAAAATTTTGTATTTATTTTCGAAAATCCCAAAATTAACTTAAAATGAAAAAAGATTTTTCAACTATGTTTTCGAAAACCGATATTTCCACAACTGAGCCTTGTAAGTGGTTGTGGTTTTCAGTTTTGCATCAAGAATTTACAGACCTTTCCATAGATGTACAAAATTTTAAAAATCTCAACAAAAATTGTAAATAATTTCCGAAAATTCCAATCTTTGCTTAAATGAAAAAAAGACTTTTTTCAACAATGTTTCCGAAATCTGATACTTCCGCAATCGAGTCTTGTTGTGGTTTTCAGTGATTCAAATCACAACAAACATTTTCTTAATGATTTTTAAAAAATCCCAACCTTAGCCTAAAATGAAAATAAATTCTTTTCAACAATGTTTACTAAACCCGATAGTTCCACAATTCAGACTCGTATAAGAAGTTACCGTTTTCAGTGCTAAATTGAATATTCATATAGATTTTTCCATCGATGTAAAAAAATTTACAAATCTCAACCAAAAAAAATTTGTATGATTTTCGAAAATCCCAAACTTTGTTTTAAATGAAACAAATGATTTTTTTAACAAGGTTTCCGAAACCCGACATTTTCGCTACCAAGTCTTGTAAGTTGTTGCGTTTTTCAGTATTGAAAGACGTTTCTACTAATGTACAAAATTTCAACAATCTCGACAGAAAATTTTTTTAAGATTTTCGAAAATCCTTTTAGTTAGGATTACAACAAAATTATTTTTTTTTTAACAACTGAGCCTTGTGTTTGCCGTTTTCAGTTCTACATTGAGAATTAAGAAACCTTTCCATCGGTGTAATCAAATTAACAATTAACCGTTTTCAGTTATACATTGAGAATTAAGAAACCTTTCCATCGGTGTAATCAAATTAACAAATCCAAATATTTTTAATGATTTTCGAAAATCACAACTTTTGCTTTACACAAAAAAAAATATTTTTCAACAATTTTTAAGAAACCCGATATTTCCAAAATCAAGCCTGGTAAGTGGTTGTGGTTTTCAGTAGATTGAGATTTTAATTTAACAAATCTTGACGAAAAAATTTATAATGATTTTCGAAAATCCCATTCTTTGGTTAAATTGAAAAAAAGTTTTTACAACTATGTTTACCGAACCTCGTAAGTAGTTGAGGTTTTCAGTGCTTAATTGATAATTTACAGACCTTTTCATTACAAATTTCGAGACAAATTGTTTTAATAATTTTTTTAAAATCCCAACCTTTGCTGAAAATGAAAAAAAAATTTATTATTTTTAACAATTTTGAAATGCGATATTTCCGCAACCGAGAATTTTTAGTGGTTATGCGGTTTTCAGTGCTAAATTGAGAATTAACAGGCCTTTCCATCGATTTCACAAACCTCGAAAAAAATGTTGTTTTTATAGTTTTCAAAAATCTTAACTTTTGTTTGAAGTGGAAAAAAGATTTTTTTCAAAATGTCTACGAAACCTGATATTTTTGCAAGCAAGACTCGTTAGTGTTTGCTTTCCATCGAGGTTCAAAATTTTTTTTAATGATTTCCGAAAACCCAACCTTTGCTTAAAATGAAAAATATGATTTTTAAAACAATGCCTTTAGAACCCAATTTTTTTGTGCAATTGAACCTCATAACTTAACTAGTTGTAGTTTTCAGTGCTGAATCGAGAATTAATGTAAAAAACTTTACAAATCTCTACAAACAAAATTTAAATGATTTCGAACATCCCAACCGTTTTTTTCAATAATTTCTTTTAAATCCGATATCTCCACAAATGAGCCTCGTAAGCGGTTGCGGTATGCGTTGCTGAATTAAGAAATAGAAAATCTATCCAATAGTTTTAAAAAATTTACAAATCTCGACAAAATTGTATTTAAAGAAAAAGAATCATAACTTCAACCATTTGCTAAAAATGAAAAAGTCGCTTTGTTCAGTCTTAAATCGCGTTGCAAGATATAAAATAGTCGAATTTCTTAAAAACTATTTTTCTATTGACACAGACAAAAATCTGCTCATGATAACTTTCAAATATGGTTTCCTCTTTCCTCCATTTATTTAATTGGTTAAACCTGTTAAATTCTTCATAGTAGATATTCCAGTAGCAAAAACCACATTCAATGGTAGGTATTCTGTTACATACCTTTTAAGAAGAAAGACGATGTGAAAATTCCAAAAAACCTTCTTACCCTTTAAGGATTTAAAAACAAACAAAAAAAAAAGAAATGAGAAATCTATGCAAATCGAGCTTTCTTCCTTAAATCAAGATCTGACCCTTACTACTTGTGCGTATACGATTAGGATGTAGGATCTAAGCATAAACCTTTTTTAGTATAACCCAGCATATGAATGAGGATATAATATGAGAGTATTTTTTGTAAAATTCTCATATAAACACTCATAACTTTGCCCATAGACAATTTATGAAAGTATTAAACAAAGGTAAGAAGAATTTAATGTAATTGTTCATGCAGAAGGGATAAACTCTTATATTATATAGAGAAAAGGTTAGAAAAAAAAACAAAAACGGCAAAATGATGATAAAAGCAACATATTCACCAAATGGTCTAAATGTTAGAATAAAAAGAACCTGTGAAATATTCCTGAACCATCTGGAACCCATTTCTTTTTAATACCTACAATACCTACAGAAACAGTGTATAAGTATAGAAGAACGATGAAAAAAGCGTCATGGAGAAATCTGCCGTTGGGGTAGATTTATGAGGAGATAAGGAGTGTCAAATAATATGTTAGAACTCGAAAATGGATATTTAAACCCTCACCCGAAATCCACTTTTTTTTCTGTTTTTTTTTTTTTTTTTCTTCGTTGGAAGGTTGAAGAATACTTTGCCTTCATTCGTGGATTTTTGGAGCTTGAACAGACGATAATTTTATTTGCATAATGTGAGAAAAAATGCTAGCGCTCACTGCTGCTCTGCTATGGGGTTCGTTCCTCGGTGTGTCGATTGATGGGGATTTTCGGATGGGGATAGGACATGGTGAGCTTAAAGGATTTTTATTGGTAAGAAATAATAATGATAAACGTTCGTCGCGTCGCGTCGAGTCGAATCGTCTCCGTTTGTGTGATGCTGTGCTTTACCTTTTGCGTAAATCCCTTTTTTTCTTGGGTGTTATGAAAAAAATGGATTTGGATCTTGAAAAGGTGTTCTTATATAGTAATTTGAAAATGATGGAACGATTTTATCACCTTAGAATAATAAACGAGGTCAATTTTGATATTTTTTTGTTTTTTGTTCGGAGGGGGGCTCAAATTCATTGCATTTTTGACAAAGGATTTTATTCAAGATCGATAATAATTCAAGATTTGCACAAAGATTCAGAATCAATTTCCTGTTTATTATGATCTACTACATATTTGACTGTCATATAAACTTTAAAATTTCTAATGTATTAAAAAAGGAGTGGTGACCGCCCCCTGGCTTCAATGAAAGTAAATACAGAAAATAAGAATTAAAAGTCACTTTTTTAGCAGCAAAATACAAAATATTCTTTAAGTGAAATTATTTGTATTTTTCTGAGACCTCAAGGGGGAATTCTTTGTCTTTATCGAAGAACATAATTGTGACCATCAGTTTATGAAATCTATAATTTCATGGAATAGAGGTATCTATAGCAGTGATGCCAGACTTTACATACAGGTTTTCCCACAGAGATACCCAAAAGTTCCTTTTTTCCCACGCTTTTGTTATAAATATCCCACAGTCCTCCAACGAGGGAATTAATTAAGCAAAAAAAAATATTTAATTGTTATTAAGTTTTTCTAAAAATTTGAACATATACATTAAGTGCATGAATTTAACCATTTGCCCAGAAAAAAAATAAAACCAAAGAAATCAATACGAACAACGAAAATAAACCCACTTAAAGTCAATATTATTTTTTCGCACACCGGGAAATTAATTATAAGCGAATAAAAAGAGTAGACTTCTCCAAATATTTTACTAGATACAATTATCTCTTTCGTTTATGAAATAGCGTATAGTAGGTACTGCAGAACAAAAACCAGAATGACAGTCTTCGTTTATGATTTATGTAATTTTTGTATGGAATTTTTAGTTTGGCAACGTCTACTAGGCTAAAGAAGTCAAAATGCAAAACTGAAAATGATCGCATTCAGATATTTAGAATGAATTCTTACTAAAGATGAAAATGTTTAAATTAAGTGATCAATTTAGGAAAAAATTTTAAGCTAAGGTAAAATCCCTTTTTTTGTACTATATAACATTCCAAAAATTCCAATTGCCCTTTAAGCTTATTTTAGGCGTGAAATTCTGACAAAAACGGATAAATCCTAGGAATTGGCATCGCTGATCTATAGTTCCTCTCTTTTAGACACACAAATGATTAAAAATCCAACATCGACACTGATAACACTTCATATATGTGGGATATTCGTAAACTAAATTATGCCATCTAAAAGATCAGTAATAATTGGACTAAAAAAGATTAAATATATTTTAAAAAATTGGTATGCCAAAAGAATTTTTAAATCCATGGTTAAATTTTTTAAGATCATCAGGGATTCTAAGAACCTCATTTGTGGGATATTCGCAAAAAAATTACCATTTGAAGGCCAGTACATTGTCATACAAAAATCTGTAATTACCATAATTGGCCAAACGCAGATTATTTTTTAAGGTAATTTTCGAGGCGGAAGAGATTGTTGGTAGGTAATTCATTTGTGGGATATTCGACAAAAAAATACAAATCTTCTGAAAGTTCACTTATAATCCTCATAAAATATTGACTTTTTTCATAGATTTTATGAGGATTAACTGAACTTTGAGATGGTATATTATTTTTCGAATATCCCACACGTAATGTGTTAAAAATCTCAAATGACTTTCAAAAACTTTTATTTTTGATTAAAAATTATTTATAGCCAACCAATTTCTGAAAGTAGTTGAACTTTTTTGACCAATTACTGACCTTTTTAAAAGCATACCGTACTTATTTTGTGAATATCCCACATATGGGTTGCAAAGATCCCGGAGCCAGGAATATCATTTTTATGTCGTAGTGTTGTTAAAATAGTACTTTCCCGTGGCGTAATGGAGGTTTGGAGATCGAATTTCAGTTCATTCGACTTAAATATAAGCAAATTATTTTTTCAAAGATACTTTCTCTAGCAAGGAAGTGACAAATCCCTCAAAAGTATCCCTTGTTATTTAAAAGTTCTTCTCATCTAATTTGTTCGGATTCGGCAGAGATTTTCTTAAATTTGTTTACTAAAAACGAGGCCTTGGAAAAACAACTGACTTAGGTGATCATTAGTGTCTATTACAAATGAAAGAAATAGAATTAGCCTTTTAGTATATAGCACAACTCAATTAAATCTAAATATTTTAAACATTCAACGGATACAGGAAACAGAAAGAAACCATATGAACGATATAAATTGCTGTGTTAAAATAAATGTTGTCTACATTGCGATAAAAGTGTCTACTTGTATACCTTCCTTCCTATACATAAACATATATATAGCTCCCATAGTCCTGTAAAGTTATCCAATATACAGTGCTTAATGTCTGAATATCTGCAACACCATTACTCCCCCCCTCTATTTGATCAATAATAAATGCTTCGCATTAGCATTCATGAGCGCTGGAGTAGTAAACGAAACAAAAGTCTGTCGTAAACGTCCACACCTATCAGCGAGCCATTTTAACAATTTCATAACTTTTCTAAATCACAAAATATGCAGATTTCTCACTAGTTCCCATTTATACTAATAGACTTGGCTGTCAAGTTAATGCCTTTAAGAACTTGCATAATATCCCTTTTCTTATATGGAACTATATTTTCTTTTAATATCCACACGGAAACTATGACCTACACCGTCCCCAAACCTTTACCAAACAAATTGTCAAATATATGAGGCTATTCGAAATACGCCATCGACACTGAAGCTAACCATTTGTGTTTCGTCATTTTGTGTGCCATCTATAAAAAAAAATATAAGCCACCAAACAAATTGGCTAAATCAACATTCTAACGGTTTTCATGTCTAGACGAAATGGGAACTTGCATTTATGTAGGTATAGGTTATAGGCAGGCCCTTTCCGTATATGTCACCACACGTTGATTTTCTCGCAAGGACTAGATTTATGCATGCATGGGACAACGACATTGGCTGAAACAACGTTGACTGTGGCGGAATTAAAGTGCAATTTCACCGGTCATAAATTTTGCAACGAATTTATCACCCTATTAGTTTTAACGGTGGTAACAATATGATGGTATAAGTTGAATCGGTTATATAGTTGGCTGATATGTCTGCAAGGACTCAGGAACACTGTTTTGGATGTGTAAAGTGAGAGGGGAGAGTGTGATAGAGGATATAAGCTATCTGAAGACGGGCTTCTATACACATCAGTTTGGTTATAATTTATTTAGCGCAGCTAAGTGGTGTCAATTGCTACTGGGCTAATTAATATTGGTTACACCACCAAAAGACCAAATATAAAACTTTAATCAAAAGTAATTGTTTTTCTGTTGATATGGAAATGTAAGGCACTCAATTTGTTCTTCAATTTATAACAAGGTATAGTTAGTTATCCTGGGGCCACAAGAGCGACTACTCGCTAACTTTTTGGATAAATTAACTGCCTGCCAAATCCATGTGTGTGCTTGCCTCAATCCTTGCTCTACTTTCTTCTCAAATGGCTTCGAAGTTGACGAGCGAGTTGCTAAATTGTCTCTTTTCTTTATGTAAGGCGTGTTTTATTGGAATGTTTTATATATGAAAGTTGTTATAATACAAATTCTATATACCTATATACAACTAATAGCCAAATAGAAGACAAAACACTATTTAACAATTTAGTGTCTTGTCAATATCCAATTTTTGTAAAGTTCAGTTACACTAACGTGGATTTTTTGACAAATGAATTATAGCGCAGTTAAATTTTTCTTGGTAAATAACAAAAAAAAAACAGGAGATTGTGAATAAAAAGCTAACAATAAATTAGATAGCTATATTTTCTTTCTAATTATTAACCGTTCTAGCTTAATACTTTCCAATAAAACACGCTTATTATAATTTTATTTCCCTTCCTCATTAAAAATCAATTTCTGGTTTTAGTTGGCAGAAACATGGGATTCGATCCACAGACCTTCCAATACTACGGCGGTATGGCATTACATTTCAGCACACTTCCAATACGCCACGAGTTATTAAACAATGAAACTTAATCGATGTTCATTCTGAGCTGGACTGAAGCCATTTTTTTTTAAACTTCGTAATTCAAGGTTTAAGGCAGGGATTCCCAAAGTGGTCGATATCGGTTTCCCAGGGGTCAACATAAACGAAAACTTTGGGGGTCGACGAGGTCTAAAAATCGACCCCTATTATTGAACACAAGTTCTTATTTGAAGCGTTCAAAATACGGTATAAGTTGTGTTACATGTAGCAACTTGTTATAAGAATGACATTGAACAATATCCAGCATTGTGGAACATTGTTGAAAAATTTCTTATCGCTTTTCCATCATCATACCTAGTCGAAAAAGGCTTCAGTGTGGCTAGAAACATTTTAATAAAACAAAAAAACCGTTTGAAAACCAGCGAACGCGGAGATTTTAGGCTGTAAATCACCAATTTTTAACCGGATATGGCTATGTAGATTGGGAGAAAGTCACCAGGGGCCCATTTCTCAGATCATACATCACATACATTTTATACATCAAACAACACTTTCATACATCATACACATCATACAATTTTCTGTTTCTCAGATTTCATTGGAAGTGTTGTATGATTATGATATTTTGTTTGTTGTATGACGTGTATGATTTTGACATTTCATTAATATTGAGCGTCAAGTTAAAATAAATCTCAATTTTTTTTATTGTGAAGTAAATTATAGATCGTTTGTTGCTAGAAATAAAAGTAAATTCTAATAATTTTTAATATAATACAGAAAATCAAAAACAATAATAAGTCATCAAAATTTACCATTTTTTTAATTCAAAGATTGCTTACTTTCGTATATTTTCGTTTGTTTACATTCATTTGTCCTTACACTTTTTACAATTACAACAAATTTATATGCTGTATGAAATGTATGAAAAATTTGAGGTTAATTTGCTGTATGATGTGTATGATACATTTTTGAGAAACAGAATCATACAACATTTCAATATTTCCAGTGTAATCTCCAGTCATACATTGTTGTACGACATTGGATCATACAACAAATCTGAGAAACAGAAATCATACAACAGAACTGTCAAAATCATACAATGTATGTGATGTATGATCTGAGAAATAGGCCCCAGGTTCATCCATCACACTGATTTTTTTTTTATCTTTATTTTGCGATTTGAATGTTTTTTTCCAAAAATAATTATACCTACTTAAGTATTTTTACTTAATTTGTATTTCATAACTATTAATTACAATTGATATTTACTGAATTTTATGTCTATTTATTTTGTTAAATTTTTATGAGAAAATGATGTCAAGTTTACTTGCTTAACAACCCGCAAAGTTTTTAAATTGGTAAGTATTTTGCTTCAATAGGAAACAAATTAGAGTTAGGATTTTTAAAGTAATTTGGCTATGGAGGTCTGAGGTTTAAGTTCATTTTGGAAAAGGGGTCTATTGCCCAAAATAGTTTGGGAATCCCTGGTTTAATGAATCCCCCTATTTGTTTTTTTTTTACGAATTTTTAATTTAAGATAAATAGCTCTCTGAAATTGTTTAAGCACTAACGCTATGTACACTGTCTGATTTCTTTGACAAATCTTAATTTAAGTGAACTAAATTTTTTAAATATTTGGAGCGGTTTTTTTTTAATATTTTCGTATATATAAAATTTTTTTTAACATTTTTAAGCACAAAAAATTGGTGTTTACTTTTTTTTGTGTTTTTTTTTACAGTGGAATAAGATTTTAAAAAAATCCTCTAGGTACTTTTTTTTTCAAATATCGAATTTTCAAAAAAAAACAGATAATGAGTTGAAAATCAAAAAAATGGTTATATGGGAGGTTCTGTTAATAATAAACTGGTTTAATTTGTTTTGTTTAATGCAAGACCGGTAATAATATTAGAACACAGAAAAATTTTAAATATAATCTTAAGAGCTTTTTTCGAGAAAAATAAGATTTTTTTAACAGATTTTAAACAATTATACGGAAGGTAGGTATACACGGTTAAAATTTTTGGTGTAATTTTTAATATTTTTTGGGTTACATATATGACAACACCAAAAATGTATTAAAGTTTAATACATCGCAAATATTATATTTTTACTTTTAATACAAAAATTATTACATTTTATAATAGAACTTTATTAGAAAAAGAGAGGAAATAAATCGAGGAAATTTCTCACAAGGAAATTTCTCACAAAGAAATTTCTCACAAGAAAATTTTCTCTCAAAGGGAAATTTCTCTTGAGAATTAATGCAACACAGAAAATATTATGAATACATACTCGTAACTCGTAATAGCTATAATAATGAATGTGTATTTTTGCAAGAGTACCTATTTATCTTTGTATGTCAATTTATTATTCTTATTATTTTTATTATAATAATAACATTCTTTTCTCCATCGTTTTTCACAAATGAGGATAGAAATCTTATTGCGATTGAAATTTTGTCTACTAATTAACATATTGTGCCTCGAAAAACTGCAAATCGCCTTCAAAATAATGCATATTTAAATTTTTTATTTTTATTTTTCTTGCTTTTTAATACAATATTAATAAATTTTAATCTTGGTTGTATTAAAAAGTGACGCAGTCTGTTCAATATGTTCATATTCAATATGGCTGACAAAAAAGAGCATCGAAGCAAAAAAAGGGCGAGGAGGTATTAGAATGTAATCAAAAATGATTAGAAAAATTCTCATATTTGAAATGGCAACTGAGAGAGAAATTTTCCCTCTCTACAAGAGATATGTTTTATTCTTTTGGGTTAAGATCAACTCTTTTTTGTATTACAAATGATATTTTTATACAAAAATATTAGAATGTAATAAGAATTGATTAAAATTTTTTTTTAATATTTCCCTAGTATTAAAATGTAATATTTGCTGTATTGCATACGGTTGTAATACAAGAGCTGTATTAAAAAATACCCCAGAATTTTTAACCGTGTAATGTGTAATAATGTTGAAAAATCGCTAAATGCAGAATTATGTTAAAATCGTTTTCAAAAGATTAAGTTTAAAAAAAAAATTATTTTTTTCAAAATTTCAAAAAAGAGTTTTTGAAATTTTTTATTCACAATACTATTGAAACACAAAAAATCAGTTGAACTGTTTTCGAGAATAGCCAACATCAAAAATTTGTTCTATAAAAGGGGCCATTAAAACTATTTTTTGGATTTTTAATTTGCCAAACATTAGCTTATTCCTATTTAAATTAACTTAATTTATTTTTCAAAAAATCTGTGATGTCGTTTTTGATAAAAATAAGATTTTCCAAAAAAGCCAAAGAAAATTATATAGCAGGTAACGTTATTTTTGGTCTTACAAAAAAATTTAAATAACATTTCGGGATCATATGCAAAAAACCGTATATAACAAGTTTTAAGAAAACCGACCCATCCCTTTAAGATGTAGCTGAATAGACAGACAGACCTCAAGAATTTGGAGATCCAAATCGTCTCCCTATCATCAACATCTCGAGTTCGATTATTTTAATGAATCCATAACTTATCGTATTATTTTATATATCGCAAAAAAAAAATATACGCATTTTAGTGCATATACTAGATAGGTAACTATTTCGAAAAAAAAAAATCATTTTTAATTTTTTTTTTCCAAAGTTCTGAGTTTGAAAATAATTTTTCTCCAAAAAAAAGTAATTTTTCATGCTATCAACTTCGTTGAACACAGCCTAATGCATTCCAAAGCTCAAATGCAATATTATAGACATTATTTAGACTATCTGGACCATCTAGATATCTAAGAGTCTAAACCGTTAGGCCATATAGACCATCTAGATCATCTAGACTATCTATCTAAACTATATCTAGACCATCTAAAAATTTAGAGTCATATCTTGAGTATTTAGAGTCTAAACCAATTGTACCATATACATCATCAAATAAAGAGCTAAGACGATCTAGAGCATCTATAATATCTAACTAAACTTTCTAGACTATTCATTTAGAAATTTAGAGTTTAGACATCTAGATTATTAAGACCACCTTAACAATCTAAACGATTCAATCTTTTTAGACTGCCTAGACTATTTTAATTTTCTAGAGTATCTATATCATCTACACATATAGAGTTTAGACCAGGTAGACTATTTAGACCATTTAGTCCATCAAGATATTCTCCACCATCTAGATTGTCTAGACCATTAAGATTGTCTGGATGACTGAAACTTGAAAGCATCATGCTTAGGATTTTAAAGAGGATGTTAAGTTGTCGTGTCTGAGACAGAGATTTCTCACTTAAAAAAAATAATTAGTGAATAGGTTTTTAAAGGTACCTTACCTACTTTAAAATACAGTTTCAGTTTGTTATAAAAAGGATTAAAACAGTCTCCGAAGACGAACAAGTATATATAGGCAACAAAAAAAAAACAATTATCCTTTACTTCAACATTCCACCAGCAATTACTGGTCTCAATCAAAAATATAAACGACGAACTAATCTGCAATCAAAACAATTTTTCAATAACCCAACAGTCAACACCCACACTGAATACAACATAACATTGGCTACGGATATAAAAGAAAATATCTAAAATTGCTTCCAATTAACACGTCTGTCACGGTCTTTCAGTAAAAGTAATGAATCGGATAGAAAGTTCACCTGGTCCCCAATTAAAAAAGCAATTTGTCAATTTAATATCATTACTTTGTCCTGTCATAATACATACCTATATAGGTCCTATATATACATATAAATATTTGGAGTAACATACAAAAAAAAAATGGAAGAAGAATTCAATCCCAATATAAACGTTCTCTAACACATGAGTCCCCAAAAAAATATGATTTTTCCTGAATTATGCGTAGCAATTTTTTTGCGACATTTTTTTTGACCTAGTATAGGAAAGGAGGTATAGAAACGTACCGTCAACGTATATAGGTACTGGCGTGGAAACATATTGCTTCCTTCGTTTATAAGCAATTTCCGCTTCTCGGCACGACACCCATAAAGATTCAGCAAGGGTTTGGGTGTAAAGTTTTTACACATATGAGATGTGGAGTGAAAGAAAGAGTATGGGACGTGGCAGGACCCCTTCTGTTAAAATGTCCTTCGCCGCCAGCTATATAACGACGAAAGCGACTTTTCAATACTTCGCTCATCTCGTGGACCAATAAATCAATGGTGACGATGATGATGATGGGGGAATTCAGTTGGGAGGTGTAATTTGAGTGTACACGGGATTATTTATTTTTAGTTTTTAATTTCCGTTCCCTGAAAAGTTATTATGAGAAAGATTTTTACTGTACTTATACGAAACACGATATAGGTATTATTTATGATTGTAAGAAAGTAAACTCATGACGTCATGTTGAAACATTTTTAGTACACGTTCGAATTATGTAACATCTAATATTATACGTAAAAGTAATATTTGTTACACTTTTTTTTAATATATTAGGCCCGTTCGCGTACGTACCAGAAACTACCCAAAACTACCATTTTCTACCAGATTTAGTCCGAAGTTGTTCGCGTACGCAAATTTTGTGTAGTTTCTGGCAGGAGAGAGCGCTTATGAGAGAGTAAATTATTTCCCCTTCTTGCCAGATTTTACCCGAGAAATTTCTTCGGGCAGAAACTGGTAAGTACTGTGTTCTGTCAGAAGCCAGTTTGAAAGACAAAAAACAACAACAAAAAATACAAAATGGCAGTTGTTTACTTTTTGTTTTACCTTTGTAGCAGTTTATTTTTTAATCTGTTATGTACTTAAAAATTAAATATTTTAATAAAAGGCAGTGAAATTTTGGATAAAAGAAATTAATTAATAAAATATTTAGGTAATTTAAGAAAGTTTGCTTGTGAAGTGTACTTTAATCAGTGTCTTTTTTTTAAATTCTGTTCTACTGTATTCTTCGTCGAATTTGGGATTAATAAAAAAATACGTGATATTTACTGTTAGTGTTCAGTGTGTACCTTTTTTCCATTTGTAAATATTTATAATGCACATTTTAATTTGTTCCTCAAATTTAATATATAAATATGAAATAATGATGGAAATTTCAATATTGTCGCTTTGTTTACTTTTTTTGCTTTTGTTTACTTTTTGTTGACGTTTAAAAAGTGGCAATTATTTTGGTTCAAAGCGTTCGTATATTTTCGGACAGTTACGCTTCTCTTTGAGAGAATTTCACCCCACTCATCCAAATGTGTCAGATTGCCAGATTCAGTCCGAGAAGTACTCGAACAAACCTTATATCGACTGCTATTTGTTGTTTCTTAAGAACCATTTTTATGTTATTGACTTTACATTTCGGTCATAGGGATAACGACTGGCTATCTAAACGGTTGAGTCGATTTGTTTTCAAGTTTCAACCCCAAAAAAATGGTGTTGTATACTGACACCATAAATATCAAACCAATGTTTTGTCTAGTTGAAAGAATAAAAAAAATCGTCTGGTAGGAGGGGTCGTTTTCCAAAAAAAATTACTTAAAGTAAGAGTACATAATTAAAAATCAACGTATGTCAAGGTAGCACTACACTTTGTAAAATCTAAAAAACGAAGTTCGCAATTAATTGTAGCTTTTTGTTGTAAATTAGTTGCGGAAAGAAAAAAATTCTAAAAAAAAGCACAAAAGCACAGAGCACTACATACTGAGCTCTTTTTTTTAATCTTCGCCAAAAAAATTTTAGAATGTTATTCTTCCGCATCTCATTTACAACAAAAAAGTCAAAATTAATTGCGTACTTAGTTTTGTGAATATCCCTTATTAATGCCTGAACTCACAATGTCAACTAGCACTAAATACTCAGTTTTTTTTTAAACTTCGTTTGTTACATATGTAAATAGTAAATCTAGAAAAATAATAGAATTTCAATAAAAAAACCTGAACATTTCAACTCAAAATTCAAACCTCAAAGTGACAGGTGACAGATCATTTGACATTTGAAATTACATTTGCTATATACATAATTTGTTTCATTAACTACATTTAACTCCTTTTGACTAAATACATAAATTACATAAGCTACTTAGCAAATTAAAAAAAAAGTGTGAGTGCCGGGACTCACGGTTAAGATGTGTAAACATCAACATTCGTCCGAATGCCTCATAGACCGTGAGCTTACATCAAATTTAGGGTGTGGATGATAGCAAACATTTTTTTTTTGGTATTTTTATATAGATCTTAACTTTTCATAAGCAAATTTGAAAATCGGTAATGATGCATGGAAAATGAAAGCGCAGTCCATGTTCTATATGGTCTAAGCAACCAACCACATTTCAACCCAAACTGAACTCGACTTTTTGATTTCGTATATAAACACTCAGCGTTTAGTTACTGAGCGTACATAGCGTTGAACGCACTCAATTTTCGTGAAGCTCAGAACAGAGATTATGGATAATTCATAAGTCTGCTATTACACGATGAATCTAGTTGCATGCGCCTTTTTCGAATTCTTCTTTGTTATTTCATCCGCTGTTGATGAATTCTCATTTCTGGAAAGCCTATAAGGCTATCAATAACAGTGCGTTGCATCGAAATTTACTCTTTGAACAACAAAACCATATGAAGCAGAATAGTAAAAAACGGACAAGAGAAAAGAGAAACGTCAAATAGTTGCATCGAAAATTTTACTCACGCGACACCGGTCACTTTTTTTCCGTACCATCTTTTCGATTTTTTTTCTCTATTGCACTTACGTAGTTCGAAAAGTCGCATCCGTCTAGATGCATCGTGTAATAGCAGACTAATCTCTGGCTCAGAATCAAAATAACGACCACGGCTACAAGATAAGAATCACGACTACGAGATGAGTGGGCGTAAATTTTAATTTTTTTTTAAATTATGCGTTTTCTAAGTTGACGCAAAGTTTTTCAAAAAATTCAAAATTTACACTGAGCCATCTTTGGCGTCTACTTTAAGGTACATACATTCATACAATGTATGTGATGTATGTTCTGTGAAATAGGCCCCTGGTCTCAAAGCAGTCATGTAATTGAAAAAAAGTAATGCAAAGAATACAAAATACGGATAAAGGTAGCTGCAAGCAAACGCGAAAGCGGTGGTGATCACGATAAAATTGTGGATGCCATACACATAAATCAAAGGAAAGGCACACATCTACACGATTGAAGTGTGCTTTGATTTTTGTATGAGGCATCCACATTTTTATCGTGATCGCCACCGCCATCGCGTTGGTTTGCGCGTAGCCTAATGCTAAAGAAGCGTTAAAAAGAGTCTCGTAAAACTTGGCACACGACTCACAAGGCAACTGTTCTTCCATCTTATCTTTTTTCGCTTTCGCACTTATTATGTTTGAATAGAGTCAGACGCAAAGAATCATCATGTAATAGGGGCTTAATATATCCTCTAAGCAGCCAACCAAATTTCAACCCGAACTGAACTCGACCTTTCGATTTCGTATATAAATACTCAACGTTTAGTTACTGAACGTACATATTGTTGAACGCACTCAATTTTCGTAAAGCTCAGAATCACGATCACGACCACGATCACGATTACAACGTTACGTTACGGTTTCTTTTCACCCTACCGCCAGTATAGATGTTTACACATCAAAAAATTATGTCGAATTCCTTTCAACAAAAGAATCGAATTTTCTTTTAAAAAGAATCGAATTTTTTCTGTCATTGAAAGGAATACGAAAAGACGAAAAGAATCGATTTTTTTTTGTGATTGTGTGTGTGGCACTTGACAGAAACAATTTTGAAGTAAAATATCCAGAAAATATTCAATTTGGAAAATATTATTATTGTTAATTGAAAAGCAACGCACTATAAAATTCACCGAAAATTCGTTGCAACCAAAAACACAATTTGTTTTCTTAAAACACCGCGACATTCAATTTGACATTTTAGAAATTTCAAATCTTGCTAGTGTGTGTGCAAATCGGTGTAAAATCTTTCTTGAATCTTGCTAAATTAGCAAGATTTGTTTTGACAGAAAAAATTCGAATTGTTCAGAAAAAAAATCGATTCTTTTAGAAAAAAATTCGATTCCTTTGTTGAAAGGAATTCGACATTAGTTTGTTCTAAAAGTGACAGTTCGGCGAATCCTGGTTGGTAGACGCGTTTTGTCCATTTTATTTTTTTATGTTGTGAATTTAATACATTGATGCCATTTCATCTTCTGTAATCTCAACATAATTTCAATTATTTTATTTCCCTTTACGCGGAAATGGCGTTTTTCAAAAAAAAAAAAAAAAAGGATAGGGAAGAGGGAAGAGGGACCAAGCTCCCTCCGAGCTATATGCATACGCTACCGAGGTCACTTGATCAAGTCGATCTCAATTTCAGATTTTATTGTTTTGACAATTGCATTTGAAACCAGCATTTTTAGAAGTTGTTGTTGTATATTCGGTTTCTTTCTTTTTCTCCGAACTCGATTTATAAATCAACAATTCGTTGAACATATAAGGAGAGAGAATGTATGAAAGATTTGACTTTTTTTTAATATTTTTTCCCAACTGTCAGTAGAAATAAAACTAAAAGGCTTTTAACTGACTTATAATCCTTATGAAATGAACTTCAATTTTATTAATACAAACATCGAAAAATATTTCTAATTCAAATTTCACAATAAATCCACATTCCACATCTTACTTTCACCCTTAGGGCAAGAAGTTCTCTTAACATTTCTTGATTATTATTTCCACATGACTTGATTTATTATAAATATAAACGAAGACAAATGAAGAACTAATCGTGGGTATATGCCTTCCATCACAAAAACATAATGTAAAGTCTTAACGCCTATCTTTCCACAAAATAATTAATGTACAAGAAGTTGAAAACATTTATATCCGACATACCTATCCATCACTTATAAACTAATATATCGCACAGAGGTCATACCCATCAATCCTATGTATATGCTAGGCTAATCATTTTATTTATCTTCTAAGGACCTCCAGCTATTTCCATCAGGATTACAGGTAAATTAAGCTTAACCTTACATTTTTGCTTCTATGTGTTTCTTTATTCATTTAGAAGACAAAAGACACACCAGGCGTTATTATGACAAAAAATACATATAAATAGGAAATAACAGAGATATACAAACATAGGTAAAGGATGTTATTGTGGAATGGCGCATTCCCTTAAGGCGTTGGAAAAAGGAAATGTCAAATATTAAATGAATGATGATAACAAAAAATGTGATTTTCATCATCATATTGTATATACACAAACTTGAATCAACCTCTACTCAAATCTAATTAATTTATTTCAGGATATTTTTTTGTATTCTTTTTTTGTGTAAGGATGTACATTTTCGTAGAATTTCAGAAAGACATTCTTCTTATACATATAAATATGCTTTTGCTAATATGAACTACCACCCTCTGTGAAGGAAATGAAAAAAAAAATATTTTTTTTTCTTCTGAATTCAGACAGTCATTCGAATGTCAGACAAAGAAACTTTGAAGACATTTTCTTGATTTGGATTTACCTTAAAAGGAAAAAAAAATAAATGTTAATAAAGTAAATAAAAGTTTATTGGATTTGCAGTTGGAAAGAACTAGAGTAGGTGTTATGTTATGAAGTTATGAAATTCCAGTGCTACATATACAAATATATTTGATTTGATTTAGAATTTATCAAGGGAAAACATTAATATAGAGATAAATTGATTTTCTTTCTAAGTAAGTAGTTTCTATACCTATTACCTACATATACCTTACATAGAGAAACAACTAAAGAAATTTTTTCAATTCATCAACATTTTCGTGGAAATTAAAAACTCAGAAAATTTTTGTAGTGCAACTTTGTTTTCATTTTATGAAGAATTCCCAAAATCACAGAAATTTTAAAATAATGAAATTTAAGTACAAACTTTAAAAGAGTTCAATAAAATCGAAGACCAACTCGGGAGTCATGTTTTACGTTTTTTAAGGCCACGAAAAATATTGACTTGACAGCATCGTCACTTAATGGATAATATGTTAATAGTCCAGTCATTAAAGCCAAAAAAACAGCCCAATTCGGAAATAATCACCGGAAAGCTGGATTTTGGTATATAACCTCTTTATAATCTTCTTAAGAAACTGTAAAAAGTCACCACCGATATGAGCGCCGCTAACAATTTTACTGGGGGTTGAATGCCCCCCTAAATGGTTTTTAAGGAATTGCTCCCAAATGGTAAGTTGTACAAAAAAAATGCCAAAGATTAATTTGTAGCTTGGAAAATTTCCTAAAAAAATGATTAACATACTTTTTTTCATAAAAATAACCGTTTCCGAAATAAACCAATTGGAAGAGTTAAGGGTCTTACTTTTCTTTATGGGCGGCTTAGTTAAAAAATTGTGCATTTTGTGATAAACGCATCAATTTTTTTTTTGTTGTCGGTACATTATATGAGCATGATTTTAAGATATCAGCCCCCTGTGTTTGTCCACCCCTTTAGGTGTGAGGAGCAAATTAAAAAAAATATTGAAAATAGAAAATGAATATAAAAACACATCGGCAACACCTACAATATCATGTTATAACTTTTTTTAAAGCCAGTAATTTATTCTTTAGTTATGTTTTTAAATTATGTTATTTTAGTACTCAGTTTTTGAATAAATGATTTTTAAACTCTTAATTTTTCGAATACCTAAATTCAGCTTTCCGGCGATTTTTTCCGAGCCAAATACTTTATTGAATGGACTATAAATTTGGAAGGAATATCTTGACAAACATGGTATATCTCCATTATGTGCTCCTTTCGCTTGTGCTTGTGTTTGGTGTTTGTGTTGGTGTCTAAGCACAATGGCCCGTTTAAGCAAATCTAGTGGCAATTGTCATTTTTCGGGTGGGTCTGTAATGTAAAACTCTTAAGTTTATTGAATTAACATAATTGGCCCATTCAAAAATTTCGTTTGGATAAATAATTTGGCTTATAGAGCCAGTCAAAGTGACAAAAATATTTATGGTGACAAAAAAAATTTGTTTTTATAGTTTAGAGTGTACAAAAAAACGTGAGTGAAAAAACTTGTGTTTTTCTGTTTAACTTGATATATTCGTTTATTATCAAAGCAACAAATTATTTATTTTTTTTTTTTTAATATGAAAACTTTGGAATTCAAAGTTTCTTGAAACACCACTTTGGGCACACTTTTTCAACTTTAAATTGACTTACAAAAAAAAAAACGTCGCAAATTTCCGCCTTCAAATTACCGAAAAAAAAATCCCTATATATGTTAACATAATCCCAAAAATTCAGCTGCATAGAGCTATGCTAGGGAGATTTGATTTGAGTATATTTTTTTTTTTTTCAAAATTTTGAGTCTGAAAATTTATTTTTTCAAAACTATTCACAAAAAAAAATTTAATTTATAAACAGAATTAATGGATTGATTTCTGGATTTAAAAAAAGGCATATCATGACATTGTAAGTGTTGCCATTGATTTTTAATATTTTTTTCTATTTCAAGTCAATTTTATTATAAAATTGCCCCTCCTGCCTTAATGGGGAGAAATAGACCCCCTCCTGAACGATTTTTTTCTTGTCTTGACATAACCTTAACGCTCTGGACTTTTTTTGCATCTTATCCAAAAAACCCTGTATATCTTTAAGTTGCTTAATTTTTGTCCACTTGTAATCTATTACTTTTTATTTTTTTTTTTCACTATTCGACTTGTAATCTACCAATAAAATAATTTTTTAGTACAGTCTTTTATGTCAAAGAATTAAAATATAGACTTACAGCCCTATTAATTATCACCAAATAGACATGAAACAACACTAACACATGTTTTAACTTATAATTCTTAATAATAAACGTGTATTAGCCTTAAATGACATTTGACTTATCTCACCAATCCAATTTTGGTGTTCTACGAGCGGATAACTTTACCGTTCACAATTCAATGCAAAGCTGACTGATATGACAGTTAGCTTTCAAAAATGAAAAAACTACTTGAATATGTAGTACAATTGAGGGAAGTGCTGCCTACTTTTCGGTGTTATTCAGTGAACCGATAAAATGAAGACAGAATAAGTTTATTACGGCCAGTTTCACAGTGCACACTTAACAAAATAAGTGGTACTTAATTTTTACATTCTGGCACTTTAGCCGCAGTTTTACTACCTGAGTAAGTGGAACTTAAGTGGCCAACATGGGAGACTTAAGTGTCACTTATTCCGATAAGTTTACACTGTGATATTGGGAATTAGTTTTCCATATTTGGCACTTAAGTGTCACTTACTTCACTGTGAAACTGGCCCTTAATATTTTATTTTATCAAACGGATAAGTCCACTATCCATGTGTTAGGTAAAACGTGTATTTACGAGCGGATGGTGTATTTTTATTAATAGGGCTGTTATTAAACAAGAAATAAAAATAAAATTTAAAAAAAATTCTTTTTTCTCCACTGTCTTGCTCATATTGGTTTATTTTGCTTGTTCCCCTCTGTTACAATCAAATAAGCTGCAAAACACTCTGCTGTTTAGTCTAACTCTAAACTTTAGAACTCTTTAAACAAATTATTTTTTCAACAGAATATTCTTAAACACCCTCTATAGATATTTTTTTGAAACTCACATGAAAATTTTCTTTAAGATAAAAAAAAATTGTTACGATATCTTTAATCGTTTAAAAGTTGATTTTAGCAACCAAAAAAGTCGAAAACGGGCCACTGTGCGACGCACAGTCATAAATCTAGAAATCGTTCTGAATTCAAAAATGAAATACTGTGATCTTGTAAAGGCTAAGGTAGTCTGAAAACTTTGAGGCTTCAGGCTTATCTTATGTCAACTGAACTGCGTCTGCGTTTTTTTTTTTAAATCTTTGATTCTTGCGTATTTCATCCAAGGAAGGGTTGTGTACCCCAAACTTGATAGAAGCCCCACTTTCACTAGTTTGCATCGAAAAAAACACAAAAATTTTGCACGCGCTGTTTTGAGTCGTAATTCTAATGGCAATAAATTGTTGTTTGATTTGTTTTATTTTACATATTATATTTCAGAGAAAAACCATATTACGTGAACTTTGACCCCGTGCCAATAATCTAGCGGAACTGATTAGAGTTTTACGGTCCACCATAATATTATGTTAGTTGTTGTCATGAACAATTTAGGAGCAGCATTTTTGGATTTTAAGTTTCGGGGATTTTCGATTTAGGGATTTTGTTATCCTTACAAATATCCTTCACAATACAGTTTTACCATATGATTGATTAATTTCTTTTTATCTCCAACACTTTCTTCAGTATGAACAGTTTTTATACTTTTCATCAATTTCACCCTTAAATTTTTTATACATAATGTACCAAGATATTTCATGAAAAGTGAGCTATTTTGTATTACCATTTTTTTGATTTAGACAAGGACCGGAATTGTATAACAAAGTTATTTGCCTAAACGAGTTGGCATAACTCACTAACCATTTCTATTCCTTATTCCTATACTCCATTCACATTTACAGCAAAAACAAAAAAAATTTAATAAAATAAAAAAAAAAACTTGAGTTTCTAGTAGAAAAAAGCAGTCTGTTAAGTTTTACGTGCACTATAAGAATAAATCATTTATAAAGGGATTCTCTGCCATCCCTGCCCCAAGCATGCGATTATCCTGGCAGCACGTTATTGGCACCAGTTGTTGTCGATTTTTCTTCTGGCAGTTACGTTGACTACAATGTCAGAGGTTTTTACTTTGTTTTTCTATACATATATATATATTTTTTTTTTCTCTCTTGCAAGCTTAAGAAGTAACAGCTAGCATAGTAAGAACGTTGTTACCCCAACCCAAGCATCACAAGCAGATGATTCTCAAATCTAAGAAAAAAAAAAGAAAAAAAAAACAGGACTTAGGACACAAACTGAAATAAAATGTAAGAAAAAGTTAAGAAAAAAAGAAACAGAAAGAAACAAGTGTGAAATGAGAGTTAAATGTGCGACTGGCGTATCTGCCCATTCCACTGCAAGACTTTTGTCCTATTCCTTCAGCTTTTACCATCATACCTACACTTGCCTACCTAGAATGTGTTCATTTTATTCTCATGTTCCTACTTAAATAAACGTTAGATTTGCTGAAAGATGGTACTCATATGGCAGGAAGTTGTTAAAGTTTACTGCGTATAAGTGGGTCGGCTATACAGGGATTGTGGGTGGGGACATGTTTTAACAATATGTTAGAATCATTAAGGTTATGTTATTCTGCGAAAATGCGGAAATGCGAAAATAATTGTTATAGTGTAGATTGATGAACAATACGAAGTGAGTATTTTTTTTTTCTTGTTTCGAGATCAGTCTCAGAATGAAAAAAACATTTTCTCAAGGCATTTGCTGGTGGTGCAATTAATTTAACAATTTAACAATAGAAATAGGTTAGAACATCAGTCATTGCAAAAAGCTTTTGCTTGCGAAATCTTCATTAATATGTTTACTAAAATTTGTAGATTATTTGTACTTTAAGTGAATTCCTCTACTTGTAAGCTGTACCTTTTATTGAAATTGCAGGGAACTTTTAAAGCAACCTCATTGCCAAACCAAAAATTCACATAAAAATCAATAGAAGAAAACTGCCTCATATGCTTAAAAGGTAAATATGTATTATTTTTTTTAATTTTATCTGATTTTGCAAAACAATTAAAAAAATAATAATCAACAAGCAAAACCTCACAATCGTATATACCAATGCATTTATTATAATCCTTTACGGGATTATGGGTATATATACTGATATACAAAAATGATTTTAAGCAATTAACAATTTTGTAGGTCGTTTGAGTTGTATTTATCTTAACTCTCTTGTTTATGGATTTCCTCACATAATTTGTTGGTTCATTTACGCTCCACAAGCAGAATAAAAATAATAATAATTCAACTTAATCCTGCATTACCAAATAGTTTTGTATATTAATTGAAAAGTTTCATTCTCATTCTTCAATTCAAGAACCAATTTGTGTATTTTTAAAAACATACAATTATATTTATTTTTTGTAATCTCTCTATAAGCCTTTTTAATTAACTTTATGTTCTTTTGAGAGATCATCAGAGTAAAACTTTAAACAATAAAAAAAAATATTTTGATTCAACTGAAAAGCTTATTCATATATTCAATGAGATTGAAGTTGTGCAATTTAATACTTAAAGTGTTATGTTTTGGAATTGGAATTGGAAATGGAATTTATATATTTATTTGAAACTTCACTGAATGTGATAATGTTTTTGTTTAAAATAATGAGACACAAAAACCATTATATGAAAAGCGGCTATTGAAATTTTAAGTCTCAATAAGAGCGCATTATTTAGATTTTGAATCATTTTTTTTTGTGCAATTGGCAGCTCTGAAACATGACAGGTGCCATCAATGATTGTCCCGCGTTTATTGAAAATGGAACGCTTATAGTAAGAGAAGAACACGTTATCATTAGATCATCAGATTTCTGAATTTAGGTCGTTGAACGCAAAAAAAAATCTGAAATTTTAGTCAAAAGTCACTGTAACTAAATCAGCAACAGGTTTTATCAATATCGTTAAAAGTGTTTGCTGCTATTACTTAAATTATTATTTTTTTTTGTTTTCAAATATTTTTAATGAGATGTTTGGCCAACAAAATACAGCAAAACAATCCAAATTTCAATGTAAAAATTGTTCCACAATAATCGTATAAAGAATTCTGGCAAGGTTTTTGAAGGTACGAATATATTCAATCTTTTGATTTAAAATCTTACTAAACAATGAACAAAAAGTTCATTCACTTATGTAAATATGTATTCAATTTTAATGACGAAAACTTAACAAATCAACCACCAACTAGATCAACAATTATAAAGTTCAACTTTTATGTGTAGTACTTCAGCTGATTTGACATTACCCCAACTAAAAACAATTTCTTGTCTAAAAATTCAGATGAAACGTTACCAAACGTAACTAAAAGTCATTTAACTTTTTATGACAGCTGGCCAAGCAGAAGCTGTCAAATTTTCGGGATATTTTATTCCATACTCTGGAACATGTCTAATTTACAATGCAATAAAAATATCACAACTAATTGCGCTATTTCATTTAAAAATGAAAAATGAGTATTTCTTCACTCTTATTGAGACACCCTTTAAATTTGACAGAGAACTGTTTGATAACATTTTTACGCAATGTTCGTTTTTTTGATCTTATTTGGTCTGTTTGGTAACGTGAAATTTCCTGCGAATTTGCACAAATTTTCACAAAATTTCACAAATTGCTGTCAAAACCCATAGAAAAAAAACTCAGTTTTTGGGAAATTTGTTGAAAAAAAAGTTACCAAACAGGCATATTATCTTTGACTATCGAATTGAATAATTGGTCTCCAAAACTCATTATTACGCCTAACTGGCTGAACACAATGCCCTGTTGCAACTGGAAACGGAGCTGCAGCTACAACTGCTTAAAAAAAAATGTCGTACGTCGAAACGTCAGAAGTGCTGCACGTGAAAAAGTTAAAAGTTGGTGAACCTTTGCAGCAGCGTCAGCATCACCGACTGCGGTTGCGTTGCGTTGTGTTCGTAACATTGAATTTGTGTGTATTCAATATTTTGACAGCTATTCAGTTGCAGCTCCGTATCCATTGTGTTCATCCAGTAAAAGTATATTTTCTCTGCTTTTAAGTTTATTTGGATTTTTTCCAATGCATAAACGTAGTTGAAATGGATGATTTTTGGCCAGTAAGACAGAGTAGCCTATGTTAAAAAAAGAGTTTTCAAGAAAAAACCCATTTTTTGTTTACAACTATAAGGTAAATTTTTTAAGGAATTATAAGACAGCTTTTCAACAAGTAATGATTTCAAAATTGGGATTGGACAGAAAAGTAGTTCTCAAACTGTAAACTACTAACAACCGGCTTATGTCGACATTAGCTACTCTATCTTATTGCCACGGAATAAAAAGTTTGTTCAAATATTATGCTGATCTAAAACAGCATAAGCAAAATATATCGATATCTCATAATGCAGTGCAGATGTGTTCATTAAACGCTGATCATGCCATTTTCTAATTACATACTGGGTTTAAATTAATTGTGACTAAAAACTGTCATTCTAACGTCCAGTTTTTCAGTGCGAGATCATCCTAATTTCGGAGTTATACCCGAGTTAACTCTGAAAAATGTTTTTCTGTCAATTAAGATCCTGAGTTAACTCATAGAATTTAAGTCCAGTCAATGAAGCCAAAAAAACAACCAAATTCGGAAATAATCGCCGGGAAGCTGGATTTTGGTATAAAGCTTCCTCATGATGTTCTTAAGAAACTGTCAAAAGTCCCTATCGATATGAGCGCCACTAACAATTTGACGGGGAGTTGAAGGCCCCCCAAAATGGTTTTTAAGGAATAACTCCCAAATGGTAAGTTGTACAAAAAAACTGTCAACGACTAATTTGTAGCTTAAAATATTTCCTACAAAAAAGATTAACATACTTTTTTTCATACAAATAACGGTTTTAGCAATAAACCAATCATTAGAGTTAAGGGTTTTACTTTTCTATATAGCGACTTAAAAAGAGTAAATATTTCAAGCTACAAATATTTAATTTAGCAAAAATAATAAATATTTTATTTTTGGTACAAAAAAAAAACTATTTATTGACTTATTAGCTTTGAGGAAAAACGCAGTCCAATGTTCAACAGTATAGGTTTATACGTAATTAAATTTTTGACTCTGGAGTTCCTGAATAATTTAAACCTTTTATTCAGAACAATGCATTTACATGCGAACTGAACACACCCTATGCAGTTTGTCTTTTTTATTTTTTGCGATTCGAGGAAATAATGTTGAAATTCCGTCTACTGGAAACAATATAAATTTGGATTAAAAGCGCTTAGTCAGTAGCACATTTGATGACTGTGAGTTTGGAAGCGGCTTCAAATATTTGCAAAATAGAACAAAGTAACCAATAGAAACATAGGTATTTACAGCTCTTGGAACAGCTCAATGTTTCTGTGAGTGTTTTTTTTTTTTATTTTTCTCTGAAAATAGAATTTAATTCAGTATTCGAACATATATCGTTCTGGTTTTTCTCCATGGTGGTAGAATTAAAATAGACCTTTGTCAGGATAACCGGGTTTAGTTAGAATATGGAAACAAAAAAATAAAAAAACAGGCAAACGAATTTTTCTACAGAGCTCAACTGTGTTTATTATATGAGAAACAGATGGGGGTGAAATACGAATAAAAGACTTTTTGGACAACACACAAAACTTTCAAGCGTTTTTGGCATCATAGACAAACAAAATGTAAGAACTGCATGGATAAAAAGAGATTAACGTTTTGTAGCGTAAATCAATCACAGCAATGATTAATGCAGCACTGTGAAACAAATATTGAAGCATTCAAAGATTCAAAGCAATGGCACAAAAAAAACGAACATTCTGTGTAGTCTGGAATAATATTATAGTGAATATGATAGTAAATATGGTAGTGAATATGAAAACAATGTAATGCCACCAAAAATCATATTTCTTTGAATACAATTTCAGAGTTAAATAAAATGCACGACTGGGTCGCACGAACTTGCTCTTATGTGCAATCAAACTGTGGTTTTAAAGTCTGAATATTTAAAATCTATAAGTCTGATTTGAAAAGAAATACATAAGTTATGTGAGCCTGTATTTTAGTAAAAGATAGTATTTTGTGAGAATTCAAAAATTAACACTATAGCACCGTGGTGCACATAATGCCAGCATGCATGAAACTTACACTTAAAACTGAAAAATTAGTAAAAAAAAATTAATATATCTGTGGCAGTAAGACCGAGTAGCATTTTTGTCTATACAATCTGTAACAGTAATTAATTTAAATTTTTTTAGGAGTTATCTTATAAAACTTTTCAACGGGTAATGATTTAAAAATTGGGATTGGACAGAAAAGTAGCTCTCAAACTGTGAACTAAATTAGTTAAAATCTGAAATTGTTTTGAAACCAGTGATGCCTGATGAGATTTAAAAAATGCCACCGGAATCGAAAAAAAAATCCCACCATTTTTGTACTGGACGAAAAACAAACCACCACAATGGCCGCTTATGATAGCAAAAAATGGTGACGCTTAAAATACTGAAAATTATTTCACACATACATGACACTAAAAATAGCAGCTATTAAAAAGATGCAACAGATTCTTCTTTTTGAGCGTTTTTTGGTCGCAAAATTAAATAGATCAAATGGAAACAAATGAGGCTGCACGCAATTGCGATTTTAATAAAAAGTCTTTTTATATTACCGCTTCGGCGGAATGAAAATCGCAAGTGTGTTTTAGCCTTATTATTATTTGAGAAACAAATCGGTAACAAATATTTTTATTTAAGTTTCTATTTATTTGTTACCAATGGGTACAAATCATTAAAAGATGTTTGTTTTAACAAGGCGTGGTTCAAATCACAGGTGTGTTTACAGCAAAAATTTGTTGCGATCACTATTTTGTAATTGTAACGAATGAAAATCGCAAATGTGTTCCTAGCCTTACTTCTACTCTAAGAACAAAAGTTCCCGAAGAAAACAAATTCCTCTTTCACACGAGGAAACTGAGTTTCCAACAATTTTCCGTTTTTAGGTGAGAAGGGGACCAAGTAAAAGAATGAACGCTTTACGATTGGTGGACAAAACATTAGAGTGCCACTAACAGCGCAATAATGCACCGTACAATGATACAACTATTTACCTGTGTGAGGATAAGATTTTAACCGATTGCTTTAAAAGAATTTACATGTGAATTTTTTAGAGTCAGGCTTTAGAGACGCAAAATGTTTGTTATCTGGGGTAGGTTAATTGTTTTAGGTAAATGCAAGCCAAGAAGGAAGATCACTGTTGCAATTTACTGAACAAAAAGAACGAAATATTGTTCCTCTCTGCTTGTTTGACAGGTTTTTTGTGTCATTAATGGTCAGGCCAAATATTTTTTTTTTTTTAATTAAAAATGAAGGTAAGACAAAAAAACAAACAAAATTGGAGGAAAATAGGTAGGTATAGGAAGTAAAAAGTATAGTATTCCAAATTGGTCAATAAATCATCTTTAGTAAGAAGTATAGTTAATTGCGATTATAGTTGATAATATTATTTTCCCCATATAAAAAAACGTTTAGAATATTTTCCCACCATGAATTTTATCCCACAAACTGATTTATTCCACCATTTTGGTTGAAAAAACCACCAATCTGGGAACACTGTTTGATACCAACGCTGTGTACGCCATCTTATTTCTTAAATAAATCTTAATTTATTAAAAAAATTTTCAAAAATCGTTGGAGCGGTTTTATTTTTTAAATACTTTTTTATACATATATAAAATTTCGAAACCATTTATAAGAAAAAAAAATGGTACGCCCTTTTTTAGTGCGGATTTAGGCGGAGTTAAAATTAATTTTTGAAAAAAATCATCTATCGTTTTTCGAAATATCGAATTTTCAGAAAATAATTCTGAATTTTTTTCTTAAATCCAACATTTTATTTTTTTTTCAAAATTTTCATATGCAATATTATTTAAACTTATTAAGAGATCTTGTGTAAGAAATTTCATGAAAATCAGTTTAACAAATAATGAGATAGGCGAAAACCTGTGAGAGATATACAATTTTTAATCCATAAATAGATTTATAAAAACTTTAACCATCAATTACCATCACATTCAAACTATTTCTGCAAAGAACTTTCTGCGGAACCCATTGGTACCATTTTAAGAGATAGAGTCTAAATCTTTAACCTTCAACTTTGTTCCCGACAGATCCGATCTCAGCCAAATTTTGACTCTCTCTAATAGAAGAGATCTTGAATATAATATGTATTTACTATTTCATATAGCAGCTTGTCCAATATTGCAAGAAATACGAATCGATTGGGCTTCGAAAAACTATCCCGTGAACGCATTTCAAATCCCGTGAACGCATTTCAAATCCCGGGAACGCATTTGAAATGTTTCAAAAAGAAAAATGTTTCAAATTAATTGGAAAACGAAAGTATCCATTTCTTAAGACCACGAAGACATATAGTGATATATATTTTGTAAAAAGTGCCTTAGCCCTTTTCCTATATGGAGGTGGTGGTAATTCAGGTATCGCCTTTTCAAGGAAAAGATTTAAAACACATTATCCATCACCACTGAATACGCAAAAAGCGATAATGGAAGGCGTAACATGAATTGTGCAACCAAAATTTTCAAAATGTTGCTTCAAACTGGAAATTTGTTTTAAAAATAAAAGAATGAAATCTGATTTGCGGTCGAAATTTCTTATTTTTGAATACTTTTTTTCGGATTTCAGTATCCCACGAAATCTCCAAATTTCGCCGGGATATTCTTTTTTTTTAAATGACAAAAACAATTAGAGAAATAAAATGATAAGTTTTTGTTTTACATGCTTGCCACAAAGTTGAAAGGCCGCATAGGGATGGCATTTTATATAACAGTGATGGACTTCTTTGCTGTGATGACTTTGATAAGTCCTGATGTCGTTATATGTACATATATGGATTGTCAATATCTTTTTTGTAGAGATTCACATAACCTACAAACTTTACATAAATTACTTTGTGGTAGCGCATCAACTTTTTAAAAGTTCCATACGAAAATCCGATATTTTTAACATTTAACCGTGAATACACCGTGAATACACGGAAGATACGGGATTTATGGGAACTTTCTACAATTCATTTTAACGGTGAATTAAAGGTCTCTACCCATTTTCAGCTCTACGCGATTTTTGTCCAAAGAGAAAGCCTATTTTGACTTAACTAATATTCATGACCAGCTCATGTTTGTTTCTATATTGCAACATTTTTAACGAAAAATTCAATTAAGGACCTAAATAACCGGGAGATACATGCATTCAGTTTCATAATATTTTAATTATTTACTTTTGCAAATACAAACTTACTTACATATATTTGTATGTTTGGTAAATATGTACTCGAAATAAACAAAAATAAAAAAAAAACGACTTCCGGAACCGAACGCAGAATAATATTTAATAAATAATTCAATCTCATTTATTAAAATTATCCTATTACATTTATACATAAATATTTAATATTGGATAGATTTATGAAAATGATAAAATGTACTTATGATTTAATTACAAATGCTCTTTATCAAATAATATTCAAATTCCATTGAAATTTTTAGATTTATTTTAAAATGCCACACATTCATTCATTTAATATGAGATTGACCATTGTTTAATTGATACTCCGGAGGTAATGATTGCCGGATACTAATTTTTTTTTTTTTTTTTTTTTTCTAGGTATGTATACTCGCAACATTTCCAACAAACAATGAGATAATTTTGTAATGAAATTATGGCCGGAAATTAAATACTCTTGTGCATAAACAAATTTGTCGGATTGGTGCAAATACAGTGAGGGAAGCCGAAATGCGGTGAATATAAATGTGATTAAATACATATATATATATAAATCCCATCATGTTGTACACTCGTACTTTTGTCTGTCGAATATGGGTTTCGTATTCCTTTTTTGGTCTCTTTTTTGAATCATGTAGGAACAGAAGGGCAATGTAGGAGTCAGAGTCAGATATTTTATTCCTGTTAAAAGCATTTTTCCATCCTACAGGAGGGATGTTTGATCGATCGACAATAACAGTGTATTATTATGATGGCTAAATGGGAAATGGGACCTAATTGAAATCGAATTTCAGGTTGGTGGTGGTTGCTTTGAGTTGGAAATATATAGATGTTAAATCGGCTTACATTATATATTTTTCTGTATAATATATAATTTCTGTATAAAAATATAATCCAAAGTTAATAAAGATGATGGATATGAATAATTAAGACTTAATACAAGGCTTTAATTATAGTAGGTATGCTTAAGTAGCTGTGCTTCTATTAAATCTTTGAAAATGTGTCCTTTCGTGATTCAATATTTTTTATAAAATGCATGAATCGGTTTTAAGTATATGTATTAAGTTTTTGCTCTAATGGCTTATGAGCTTTTATAAGAATTTTATCATTGTTAGGGCTAGTTTTTTTAGGGTTATCTGAGTTAAACCAGAATAAATTAATCCTGCAAATAAACTGAGCTTGACAAAGGCGCTGATTACATAAATCCTTTTTTCGTTCCTTTCATCTTTGATCTTTTTGACAGGCAAGTATCGTCGTGATTACATGGTATTTCTTTTTATATTCGTGAAGACTTTTGTTATTTTGAGGTTCAAAAACTTTGCGGTGGATTTATTGGAAAATAAACAGTAGTTATAGGTGTGTTCCTTTACTTTAAAACTCTGTGCATTTGTGTGAATTTCTACGTCATTTTATTTTTTTTATATGAACTTTGATAGACTTTGGTGTAGAAAATCACATAAATGCACAGACTTTCAAAGTAATGGAACTAGGCTTATAATTTAATCACTTCTCGTTCATATTTTCAGCCTTTTACTGTTTTACAACACGAAATTAAAAGTTTATAAGTACTTCGGAAAATTCTTTGATGTTAGAGATGAGCAATTTAAAATATTCGATAAAAAATCGATGACAAAATTTATCGTACCTAAATCATCAATGTTTTGCTTATTTTTATCTAATTTTGGTAGTCTAATACATGTAATTCACATCAAAACGTATTTTTGACTTAGGGCCGTTTATTCTGTAATAAAGGTCCTGATTGAATGAATGTAATCAACTAAAATCGGCTAACTATAGCAAAATCGGCTTACAAGCAAATTCAATAATTATCGTTTCAAATAATTAAGGATTGGAGATTTGATGATTTACCAGTTGCAGAAATCCTTGATCAAAGATGATTAGCTAGGAACAAACTATTGCCAAGAATTATCAGATTGGAAACTGCAACAAAATTAGTTCAGCCATCAACGAAATAAACGAGCATAACTCAAGGCGAAAGTACATTGTCGATTTTTTATTCGCAAGAAACCCATTGCTCATTTGAGTAAGACAAATCGCAGCGATTACAAAAATGAAACAGGTTGTACTTTTAGAGATTTTTTTCTGTCACAAAATTAAAAAGAACCAAATTGTATCAAATAAAACTGCACGCACTTTCGATTTTAATAAAAGTCTTGTCATATTATCTTCTATTTTTTGCGACGATATTTGTATTCAATTTATTTGTATCAAATGAATTTATTCTCAGTAAAAGATAAATGTTATATTTGTTTGCGATTATAAAATCGTACGATAAAAACTACAAGGGTAATAATTTGTGGCGATCGCAACTACTGAAAATAGCAAGTTCGTTCTAGCTATTTTTTTGTCGATATTCTAATTACAACTAACTGGTAGTTGTTGTATTAATAAATCTCAATTCCTCCATCTTCATATAATAAATCTATTTCCTTATATAGCGTTTGATAATTTTAAACATATTAGGGGAAGTCACGCAATGATGTAAAACACTGGATAAGTTTACAATTTCGTTAAGTTTACCATTTGGTTAATAAACTGTCAAATTTTGTATGAGAAATGATTTACACAATTTGGTTAAAATTCTCCAAGGATTTTGCTGGATAAAATACCTTTTTTTGGTAAACTTAACCGAACGTCATTGTGTGTTAGGACTAGGCGTGTTCAGAAATATGATAATTAGGTATCTCAGAGAATTAACAAAAACTCTGCCCGTGTTCTGTAACTCTCGCATTGAGATTAGTTGGCGATAAATGGTGTGAATAAAAACGTTGTTTAGACAAAAAGAAAAAATTAGGACATCCACATTTTCTGACTATTATTGATCAGCATTGTTTATTTACACAAATCCATATAATGGGCCATATGCACAGACAAAAGTAAATGCGTTTACTTGTATTTATAGCTTTCCGAATTCTCATGGAAATGAAAGGAACCATTCATATTTTTTTGATTTCTCTTTGACCAAATTTCAGTTGAGTCGATCTCGGGACAACTTTTATCACCTAAAACGAAAGCAAACAGTAAACTGAAGAAAAGTAGACATCCACCATTATAGGCGCGGCATATTTTCGTTCGATCACTTCCGTGAGTTTGCGACTTTTACAGCTCTTCCTTAGCCCCAAAAACGTTTTCTCATCTAATTTGCGTCAGGCTTAATAAAAAACCTGAATTGTCGTGTATCTTACATTTTTTTTTCATTTTCGAGACATTCGGCTCTGATTTCAAGTTGCTTTGGGAGAGGTTCTCCATTTAAAAATAACTTCGAAATCTGAACACGCTTATTTTTACACATCTTTTGAAGTTTAATATATGACTTGATTACACAGCATTATTAACCAAATGAATTAAAAGGACGTTCATGCAAACTTTTGTGTAAACCTATCATTTTACACAATTTGTAAACTTACGACGCACGTTGCGTGAATAACCTTATTACTGAAAAATTTTTGAGCCAAAAATATAGTCGTGGCCGGTACCCTCATATAACAGTATATTATTTTTTTCAATATTTACAGCCGCAATGCTTGTTGATATCAAATAAATGCTCAATTACGGCAAATATCTCCAATCTCTTTTTTTGTTTGTGTAGAGCGAGATACGAGGTCGTGGCCGGTACCCTGTCAAAAATTGCCTCACAAAAACTGTTATACACTATAGGCTATATTCACTATCCAGTGTAATATAGAGATCAGTGCCTTTTGTAAAATAGCATTGTCTTTTTTTTTTTAGAGCTATCATAAAAAAATAAATACAAAATTGAATTTGGTCAAAAGTCAAAAATTCCTGTTTTTTATACTTATGTATCTAATAAAAAAAGAGGTTTTTGTCAAATATTTTCAATTCGCTTTATAGACTATAATTTTTTCTACAAAATAATTTAAGGTATCGTTTAGAAGATATTCCGTTTTAAATAAATTGTGAAAATATCGTTTTTTTTGCTTATTAGTCTTTAACGGTGAATAGGTACTGTCGAAAATAAGTCTCTTAGGTATTTATAGAATTATTATGTTCCCTTCTACAAAATGGCATTACTTTATTTTTTTAGAGCTATCATTAAAAAAAATAATTATTTTCAAAAAATTGAAATGCGTGTTTTGTCTAGGTTTGCAAATTGTGTTGACTATATATATTTTGACTGAACTGTAAGCGCTTCCAACTGAGCGGTTATCAGACGAATCAATCGTTGAGACAATTCTAAGTATTCAACCATAACTGAAACTAAATGCATCCCAATATAGCAATTTTTGTATTTTTCCAAATTCATTACAATAGCATATGCCGCAACCCATAAAAAATAATAAATATTTCTAAAGTTATCATCTCTGGTATAAATGTCACACAAGTGTACATATCAAGAATGAAACTCTCCATTTTTCATATACATACACTCTCATATACTTGCAATAGTATGTTGGGCATAATGTATCACTTTTTGAAAAGGACAACGACATCAAACGGACAGATTGGGAACACTACATGGATCTGACAAAACAGCAATTAAAGCCGAGCTAAATATGAAAAATGAAATATGGAGCTTCAGAAAAAGTGATTTATTTTTCATATCCTTTTATGAGTATAGCCAGTCATATACATATATATTCTATCAAAAGCCTCTGCCTATGTTAGCCTATATAATATTTTATGAGGATTTACTTCAGTGCATTTACTTTTTCACAATATGGATGCAATGTGTGAGCATATTGCTTGGTCATGGATTATTCAAATGCAAATGTCCTGTTTAGATGTTTTCATTAAGTCAGTTCTAGATGGCATAAGTAGAACAGGAAGAATGAAAGTATTATACAATTGGTTGTGAATGAAAAAATTCGTGATTTTTATTAATGAACATCAAATGAATGCAGCAAAACTTTCACTATCTTCAATCTTCATAAAATAAACAAGGACATAGTTCTACGAACACAACTCGATATGACTCATCGGCTATAATTTCCATCTATCAAGAAAAAAAAACAATAAATCTTTTATTTAACATTTTGGCTTACAACCAAATACACACTTAATTCTTAAAACTATACATTCTCCCTGTAAGATAACGGATAAATAATACAATTTTCTATCCTTCAAATGTAATAAATCACAAATGTTTGTATTAAAAATTTTAACACAAAATAATCACTTTCGTTTGGATTGAAATAAAACCTAAAAATACATAACATAAATTGAAATGCCTTTCTTAAATGCTTCGAAGTTTATGCCTCGTTCGTTCGTCGTCGTCGATTAAAAAGTCCACCCTAACTGGTTGATTGGCTGGCCATCAAGTGTATTGGTAAGATAATTGAATTTGCAGGAGACTTAATCGTTGATTTGTGAAGTGTTGCAGAGTTTTTGAGAATCAATTGGAGTATATAGACGTCCATATAAAGTTCAGATAAAAAATATTGATTGGAAGTATTAAAATGGAAACGACTAAGCGAACACCACAGCGCTCTGCCACCACCGCTGCGCCGCCGTCTGGGTCGGGATCAGAAATGAACGGATATGTATTTCGAGTAGACGTATAAAAAAAATAAACTAAAACGATTTACGATAATTGGCTGCATTTGAATTCGATTTATTTTGCTTAATTTAATCAGTACTTAATCTTTGTAATTAGATTTTCTCTTTTCCGGGTAAATTTTATGGAGCTGTATATATTATTAGAGGCATCTCACATCTGAGGTATCGCTATACGTGCAGGAATGTTTTTTTTTTAATCTAAATTAAGGGTGTTCGTTGCAATTTTTATAGTTAATTTGGAAATTGATTAAAATTTATCTCTCCCACTTTTCTATTTAATCGAGAGAGATGAAGAAAAAAGACAATACCTTACAACGAATTGCCACTTAATTATATAGTTTCACAAAAAAAACTTCATGTATTGTGTAATTATGTACATATATAGAAAAAGGTAGACCTTAACATTTATCTTGGAATTTATCATTAAAATTATGATCTTCTTCCAGAAAACTTTAACTCCGTAAAATGTTTTTTTTTGCTGTTATGTAATTTATATCTCGATAGTGGATGATCCTATTTCTTAACGATATAAAGAAGCTAAAATTTGAGATAAATCGTGTTGCTTGCCATTCGTTCAGCTAAGATCTTGTTAAAAACCATCAAATTCAAAAGTGTTTAAAGGGAGAGTGGGGTCAGAAGGACAACTTAAACTTAATGTACTTCAAACTTTTTTAATATTTTTAAAAACTGATTTTTTGTAATATAATATCTTACATCCCTATTAATAAACCCAAATTAAACATGAATTATTTTTAATCAGTGAAGTCAGTGTGAAATCTTATTAATAAAACAAAAAATTGGAGTTAATTCATTAGCTAACTCGACGAATTAATTGGATCAAAGAGTAATTCACTTGTGAATTAAAAAAAATAATGAACAAAAATGTCTAAGTCATGCCAATGATTACATAAAAAAAAAAAAGAAATACTAGAGACACATAATTATGTTATTTACAAAAACAAAGAAACTGTATTTGTAAAAGTTCAAACTTTGTGAGTAACTGAATATGGCGGAAATACCAAATAGCTCTTGTTGTTTTAATAGATTTCCGATAAGATTTATACCTACTACTTAACGTGAATGTACAGTTAAGTTTCACAACACTCTCTGTTTGTCTGTCAGAGCTTAAAGGTATGGGTTGATTTTGTTAAATTTCATATATATAATTTTTTCTTCAAAGGATTTTTTTCTGATTTTCGCTTTGGCCCATATAACCTGTACCTGTTTAAAAATTTACGATGTTAGCTGCTTGTTAGTTGATGATTTATGAATAGAAAAATTTTCTATTCTAGCTTAAGCTAGCTTATGAAGCAAGTTTAAGCTAGCTTATGAATTGAAAATTCTCATAAGCTAGCTTATGAATTGAAAATTTTTCAATTCACAAATCCCAACTGGCTTATGAATTGAATTTCTTTTAATTTACAAATCCCAATTAGCTTATGAACTAAATTTAAATCGATTCACAAATCCCAATTAGGATATGAATTAAATTTAAATCAATTCACAAATCCCAACTAGCTTATGAATTGAATTTTTTTCAATTCACAAATCCCAACTAGCTTATAAATAATTAATTTTTTTCGATTCACAAATCCCACCTAGCTAACATGAAGTAAATTATTTTCAATTCACGAGTCCATTACTGACTTGTGAATTAAACGAAGGATTAAGCTAAAAAAGAGCTTAAGCCTTCGCAAACCCTCCCAAAAAGTAGTTTTTAGATTTTTAAAATAATGCATTTTTTTTAATACCTGATCATAATTCTTCTAAAAGTGGACTCTCTAAGTGGGTTTTTTTTAACAAAATCTAGAACATTAAGGAACAGTTTTTTACAACTAAAAGTATCGGTAACCTACCTTACGATACAAAAAAAAAAAAACTGTTAAAGAAAATCTTATTTCAATAAAAAAAAATTTATGGGCAATAATTAATAGATAGAAATAAAAAACATATAACTAGGCCGTGAATAACCGTTTTTAATTAAAGTTTTTCACAGAAGAATATATAAAAATATTGCATATCACAATTTTGCTTCACTCTCCCATAAGTTGTTGATTGTCGATATGTTGCTAGAAAAAAATTATATAAATTCCGTAAGAGTGTTTACAACCAAGTTTTAAAGTTTGGAATATACCTGGATAAATTAAATTGAGTTATGTAAGAATAATCGTCAGTTATGTATTTTCGAATAGAACATTCAGAAATTTGTACAAATTACTGTTGCCAAAAATGAAATTTTGATAAAATTTCAGCTTTAAATACGTTTGAAAAAATGTCGATAGTAAATAAAGCCTACGGTGATTTAGTTTTTTTCTGTTGCTTAGGATTTTGTTGCACAGTCACTCACTTTTCCCGAGGCCTGAATATCTCTCAAGTCTTATTTAACATTATTGGCCCATATGTAACATTATCTGATATTAAAATAAAGTACGTACCTTACTTTCATATTAGGTACACTAGGGCGTATGCGAACTTTTTTTTTTAATTAATTAATTTTAATATTTTTTTTAATTAAACAGGACAAGAATTTAAACAATGACTGGAGTTACGAACAATAGAAATTTGCATTTCGTTTTAATTTCCCGTCAATCTAACAATGAAAGTAATTGAATGCAATAAATTTTTTTTGACAAAAGTAGAAATCAGTCTAGTTAAAGAAAGGTTTCTATGGATAAGACAAACACTCCTATAGCGAAAAATCAAAAATAGATATTTAACAATGCAAGTGATAAGAGTTTTGGCCATTGAGAAGTGTGCAGATCGTTGTAAATTAGACGAAAATTTATAACTATATCATGGATATTTTTTTAATAAATTGAGTTTTAATATATCAAATTTACATATTTATCAATTATTATCAACTGATAACTGACAATCGTAATAGGAATATAAAACTTTCTTTGTATTTTGTCATATTTTGTTATTTATAACGTTGCTATACTGTGATGTTTTTTGTTTCTTTCTTATCTAGGGGAAAAAAATGCATTCAAACCTTGAGTGCCTTCTGGCTTCAGAGCTTTACGATAAATGCGTCATCACAATATTTCATGTCCGTACTTCATCGGTGATAGAAGTTTATTAACTAGAATTTTCTATCTTCCCCCATTTAGACAAGAGGAGCAAAAAAAAATTCTAAAAATGGAAAGAAGTTTTAATATAATCAATGGAAACACTTTAATTATTACCAAAAATCCATTCTCTTTTGTGATTTTTAAGTTTTTTTTCTAAAAAAATTATTTTCAAGCGTTTTATGTTTTGAAAGTATTTAAAACAAAAAGATAGAAGAAACATATATTTTTTTTAATTTTACGTTACTTAGAATGTATTTATTTGTTATTTAGTATTTAATGTTCTTATTAATTTTTAATTGAGTGATAAAACCAAGATATGCAATTATACATGTATCTACTTTTTTATTAGAAATTAGAAATTTTAAATGTAATAACATTTAATGTGAGAAAACGCTGGGGGAGAGCATACGACAATAATGTATTTAAAGCTTTTAAACACACTGAAATCCAAACTCGAAAGTGTTTTATAAAAAAGAAACCATAAATTGTACTTACAAGTTTCATAATCTTTAATCAATCAAAATTGCCAACAATTAAATGAAAGGTTCTCATTACTTTTATTCAAGATTTTCGAAACGTTAAAGGTAAAAAGTTTGATGAAAATTATTAGAGAAAATAAGAAAAACTACTACTGGCAACTACCCGTTTTAGATAAGTTAAAACAAAAATTCGAATTATACGAACCACATTAAAATGCTCTCTACCAAATTTTAAGCAAATCGGTCCACCCGTTGCGACTTTAGTTCAAATTACAATGGAAGAAAGGAAAAAGAAACACACTTTTTGGATCTGCTCCATCAGCCCAGAGTTAATTTTGATTGCAACGTCGTTTTTTTGTCCATGACACCAATTCATATTCTCATCAGTAAGTAAAAACTGGTATCCAGGTTTTGTGTACAAATATTAAATTTCATTCAAAATATTCAATTAAATTTTTCTATAGGTATATAGTTAAAAACAATAAATATATTTTTATTTAAATTCAGCTTCTTAAATTTCTAATAATAGCCTTAAACGACATAATATAGTATCTTATACTTAGAATATTTTTTGTTTGTTAATATTTTGAATAAATTATTATATGTATCAAAAGTTGTGAACTTATAGTTTTATTTAGATTTCTCAGAATCTCCATTCAAAAGCAATGAAAGATTTTCTGTGATTTGACCAACATCCGTTTTCATCACAGCAGATTCTTTTACAAATTCACTCAATTTATTTTCTTTTTCATTTTGAAGAACGCATTCAGCTTGTTCTTTAATTTCCTTCCATGCAAATTCTACATCTTTCTCCTCGGTCTTATAGCCACAAATTACAAAACGCAAAAAATGTGTATCTTTATATTTAGCTTGAATTAAATAAATTTTCTTACGATCCATCAAACGATCTAATAGATTAGTTGTTAAATTATTTTCTCCACGCAATCGAAAACATACCAAGCCCAAAGAACGTTTAGCTACGATTTCAAAACGTTTGTCATTCAAAACATACTCTTCGAATTGTTTAGCTAATTCAATATGCTTGCGTACATGAGCTCTTAATCCTTCAGCTCCAATCGAACGGAAAGTAATCCAAACTTTTAGAGCTCTAAAACGTCTTCCAAGAGAAATCTGCCAATGTCTGTAGTCTGGAATTTGAGATTTTCCCTCATATTTGTGCTTCAAATAAATACGATCCACATTAAAGCTATCGCTAACATTATTTGCATCACGAAGCCACATTGCACAACAATCGAAATTAACCAAAAGAAATTTGTGCAAATTGAAATTTAAGGAATCTACGAATTCCAGGCCTTGCAATAGCTCTTTATACTCGGGAAGAGCAAATGCAGCTCCTGCATATGCAGCGTCTACATGAAGCCAGATATTTTCATCCTTACAAACTCTACCCAAACCTTCAACATCATCATAGGCACATGTTCCAGTAGTTCCTAATGTTGCAATACAAATGATGGGAAACAAACCCTTAGCTTTGTCCTCTTTGACAGCTTGCCGAAGAGCGTCTTCATGAAGTACCAAATCTTCACCAGCTGGCAAAAGACGATAGGGAACAGCTGCTAGAACACAAGCCTTCTCAATACAGCTATTGCTTTGATCACCGGAATAAGCCATCAATCTACCACGTATATCGCTCTCCGATAGATCTGGGTTTTGCGTTTGAATGCGTTTAACAGCTTGTTCCCGAGCAGCCAACACTGCAACCAAAACAGATTCACTGGCAGAACCTTGAATAACTCCGCCACCAGGTCCCTCAGATGAGTGCAAGAATTCACTTGGAAGATTAAGGAATTTTGCAAGCCAATCCATAACCACCACCTCTAATTCCGTACATGCTGGACTGCAAATCTGAAAAGAAATGGTAACATTATATTTTTTTTTATCGGAAGTTGAATCTATAAAAAAAAAAGATGAGGGATTAAATAATGCTAAAACACTGAGAATGATACTAAGAAACGGATGAAATATCCTCTATATAGCACTTTTATAAAAGGAGGATCGAATGCCCTTATAAAATTTCTCCACATCACATGTATTGTATGTGCGATGTTGAGAAATTTTATAAGGGTATTCGATCCCCCTTTTATGAAATTGATATAAATCCTAGAGTTAAAATATTTCAGTTGACAACGTTGTGTCACTATCTAAACAAAATTAAACAGTCTTTTATATTGTATTATCGTGAATTAAGGTAAATCGAAATACGACTTTTAATAAATTCACATCATCATATAGAATCAAACAAAATAAATTCGAAGCCCACGTGATATGCTGCAAACAAAGCATTGGGCTATCGGATTAAGCATATTTTCAAAAGTTGCATCATAACAACGACAAATAAACTATTCTCTCTTATTTAATAATACCAACATATCGTTAACCAGTTTATTTTTAAGAGAAAGTTAAAACAAAAAAAAAATTATTTTTGTTGATTTGACCAACAGTAAATAAAAGAAATGACAGCATTGCACAGCATTGTTATGACTGAATAATATACCCACCCTACCATTATTATTATTTGAAGATCATGACATACCCAACTAAATCCAATTACTCCAAATCCACTAGAAAGCATTTCTCCCACAATTGATGGAAATGATGTTGCTGTTGGATAATAAGCGTGCATATTCGGTGATTGCCAGTGCGTAAGTCCGGGCATTATAGTTCGACTGATGTCAGATAATATGTCTTCCCATTTTTCAGGTGTTTCTGGAATTTGTTTTGGTAGTAGGTCAAATAAATATCCGGGCGTAACTGATGGTAAAACATCGCTTTATAAATAAAATAAATTAAATTAAAATCAGTGGAGATTAAAATACAAAATTTATATATGTATTTAAGTTTTGCAATATACCGTTCACGAATATTGTCTATGTAGTCAGCAATGAAATCAATGGCTGCCTTCCCAAATTCACGAAACTCCTTTGAATCCATTTTGCTTGATATTTGATCTGAAAAAAATTTAAAAATTGACATTTTAGTTTAATCATGTGATTCATCCATATACTTGTGGTGGTCGTGAATAAGCAGGTAAGACGAGAAAATTCGACTTAATTATATATCTTATAGTTATAATAATTTTAAAGAAAGATAAAGAATGTTCTCCATATTTAACGAACTTGATTTTTATAATAAAAAACCAAGAGATAATAAAAGACGAAGAGCTGACAGGTAATTTAAGGAGTGGATTAATATAATATAATAAAGGTATATTATATAAGGTTAAATATTTGTGTGAAATCCTTTTTAAGATTTAATATTTTTGAAAAAAATAACGGGTCTTGTAGAAGTTAAAAAAAATATATATACAATTTTAAATTATTAATAAATTTAAAAGCTTCTTATTCTCGCGTGAAAAAAATATTTATTTAATAGTAAATGTTTTCAGGATTTTTGTACAGTTATAAATAAACAATTTTTAAACGTGAATAAGAAGCTTTTTAGTTTATGCATAATTTAAAAAAACTCGCGTTGTAATTCCCTCCTAAATTTTTTACGTAATATAACACAATATATAAAATTTTGTAAACATGTTTAAAAAATAAAATTGGTACGATATTTTTAAGTAGGTACGTACATATTTATCAATCGAAAAAATCGATTTCGAAAAAAATCAGCCACTCATTTTTCAAATATCGAATTTTCAAAATTATTTTTTCAACTTTTTAAAAAACCAAAATTAGTTTTTTTTATGCACTATTATTTGCATTTATTTAAGATTTAATTTAAATCGGTTAAACAGACAATGAGATAGTTGAAAATAAAAAAAAAATGTTCTTTAAGTGGTACTTTTAATAATGATTAAATTGTAGACCGCGTACTAATATTAGGTCAAAGACAAAGGACCATAGGCAAATTAGTAAATATTGATGTACACAAAGCAGTCTTACATTTGATATACATTTTATTTCTGTTGGTCCAATATCCAAATTGCCTCCTCCTTTAAAGAAAAATTAGATTTTTTCTACGATTTTTAAGTTATCTGCCGATAATTTCGGCTTTAAGAATAATAATTTTTATTTAAAATCTACTAGAATGTTAAAAAACCGCTTGATTTTTTGCCAAAAGTCATTTTCGGAATAAATATTGAGTTTTAAATTTAAATTGTAGTATAGAATACTATTTAAACGTTCTCTACAGAAAAATTTATCAAAACCGTTTTCGAGAAAATTGAAAAAATCAAAAAAATGGTTCTTTGGAAGTTGCCATTAATAACCGTTTTCGTAAAATATTTTTTCACCAAAAACTATTCTAGCGTTTTGTGAGGGTTCACAAGTCAGAAGCTATGTAAGTAGTGAAATTGATTTCTTGTGAGGTTGTTGTGATTCAATTACATTTTAAGTATTCTCAGACAATCATCACAAGAAACCTCACACCACTGCAAGGTGAATTTTTTATTTGATTGTTACGTTCTGGACGAACTTATTGAATCGTATTTTTTAGTGATTATGAAATTTCAAACTTGTGAGTTGTGAGCTACTCAAAATTAGATCAAGATTTCGATTGTTCTTGTGAGGCTCACAATTTGTGATAGATGCTACCAGAATACGGAAACCTCACAAAATCAATTTTATCTCACCTTTCGAAGTTGGGCTGACTTGTAAGGTGTCAGTGAGGTGTCAGTGAGGTTTGACAAAATAGGGCTGTATATTTATTTTTGACCCTTGTGTCGAGTAATGTCCGAATATAAAGTTTGATCAAAATTTTGAGATCGATTTTTTTACGAATCCATAAGTCGCCATTTAGTACCTATGTACCTATGTGCATATATAGCAAGTAAAAAATGATTCAAAAGGTTTTACCCCTTGGAAAATCACAGGAACCAATTTGGACATAGAACCATTCATTTATATTCCCGGAAAAAAAAAATCCAAATGAGTTAAATTTAACTAAATTTGGTAGAGAAATGTACATATTTCTTATATTTTAAGCATTTTCTAAAAAGTATTCTAAATTTTGTTACATGATCTTTTAGTTGTGAGGGCAATGGCGTAGCGTGGGTTTTTGCCGCCCGGGGCAGAGCCAATTTTTGCCGCTCCTAGCATTTTTTTTTTTTTTGCTGTTTTAAAAAATTCGAAGATAAACAACTTTTTAACTATGGTTTTCCGATTGCCATTTTTCTTGAATTAAAATGAAGAATCAGAAATGTTGGTCAAAGCTTTTTTAACGAAAACATATTTTAAAGCAATCCATACAAATTTAAGTATTCGAAACTGGTTTTATCTTTTGAAAAAAGTTTGCATGTTTTTACAGTTCAATAAAGGGTGTTAAACTTACCACAGCTAATGTTAGATGAGATCGAAACTTTTCATTATATTTATAACAAGTATTAAATTCAAAAATCCAACAGTAAAATAAAAAGAAGTAACCACACGAATTAACCTGTTACTGAGCAAAACTATATTACGTTCTATCGCTAGTACCTAATTTGAATTCGTTTTCCAATGCCTTTTTGTGACATTTAGCTTTAAAGTACTCAGACATACATAATATGCAGTGATAGAGTAGAATTTTATGTAGGTACTTTTATTGTTAGGAAGTGTTAAACACAATACTTTACTGTGAAGCAGTATTATGGCATCAAAAATCTTTAACAATAACATTTAAAAAATAAATAAATTAAAAAATAAATTGGGTGGCACGACAGCTCATGTAGAACCAGAGCCTAGTGACTTACAACTCTCAACTATTTCTATGTGCATGTTATTGGCAGAAACGGAAGGGACCTACAATTTTCTGCTATATCCGAAAAGCTAAGGTGAGAAGCACTTTTTCATAAAAAAAGAGATCCTCTTGTAGGATTTGTCAATTCCTCGCAAGAGGAAAAACATTTCTGTTTTTAGGTGACAAAGCCTAGAAATCGAAACCTAACCTAACCCTAACCCTACTAATTATTATGCCACGGGTTACTACTCTAGCGTCTTTTTTCATTAACATTTTTGAAAAAATGCCACCCCCTAGCAAATAGCCTTACGGATATTTTGGAAATTTGCCGCCCTAAAATGGATTCAAATGAAAAGGAAATATAAAAATAGAACATAACAGAAATAACGTCTGTTTTGATTAATATTTCAAAAAATTAAGTTTATTTAAAAGTTAAGTTATAGTTTTATTTTCTTATAGTTTTGGAAAAAATCAAATCTGGTGCAAAATGTAGTTTCTTCTACTGTCACGCCCATTGTTCTTATATTTTATTTTTCCCCTTATTCATATGTCCTTAATACCTACCAAAAGAATGCCATGTGTAATTTTGTTCGTCCACTTTTTGTAACTTTGAATTTTCTACTTATTTAACGTGTTTCGTCTCTAAAAAGTTGAAAACTTATAATTAAGCAATTTCAGAAACAGGGATGATGGAGAAGTAAAAAAAAAAGCGGTTGACCGAATTTGTATGTTTAAATCGCTGGGAGGAAAATTAATTTTTTTTATCTCATCTACAAAATCATTTGAATCATTCAGACAAACGGCTCTTAAAACCGTAAAACGAACTACATTTTTAACATTAGAAATGTTTAAGCGGAGGCATACCTCCTAACAATGTGAAAAAATCAACAGAATTTCAAAAAAGTGTAACGCCGAGTAGAGAAAGAGGGCGAAACGTCAGGGGAATAGACAAAATTATTGCGTTCATGCTATGTTCCTACTGGTCTGAAGAAACAGAATACGAAGAAGATGATAAAACGGTCACAAAAAAAAAGGAGAAGTGTTCGTAGGCAGGGATGGCCACTACATTTTTCACATTTGCTACGTAGTTTATGTAGTTAAACTTAGTTAAATGTACTTAATGAAACAAATTGTAGCAAACTTAGTTTTAAATATCAAATGATCTGTCAGTTGTAACTTTGAAGCTTGAATTTTGAGTCAAAATGTTCAAATTTGTATTGAAATTTTATTATTTGTCTAAACGTAACAATTTGTAGAAAATAAGACGTGTAGTTTATTAAATTAACTGCCCGTAGTTCATGATGTAGCAAATGTAGTGTAGTTAATTCGGCCAACCCTCTTCGTAGGCTTTCCAGATTTGTATGTGAAGAAGATCAAATTTAAAAAAAGAATTTATTCAAAGTTTTAAAATACATAAATGCTTTTTTCATTTCTAATGTACCTCAACTATGCTGGAATGGCAAATCGGCTAAATTTTTTATAAGAAAATTTTTTTTTTTTACTTACACTTTTAACTTTGTATCCCAAATCTTTTTAAATCCCAAATAAAAACTGAACCACAATATATATTTTTTTTAATTCACTAATAACTTTTAAATTATATTGTATATATTCTGCACTAACTGTTATCACTTAATTGTTAATATATTTTATAATGTAAAACCTCAATTATTATAATTTTGATTTTGTATCGATTATCATCAATAATCAAACATTTTATTCATTCAATTCAAAAAAAAAAAAAAAATCACTTTCATTTTCAATCGTGATACAGTCACTGACACTGCCTCTAACCAAATGATCTGCAGCATTCCGTGGTAAGGTTTTATAAACTTGAAAGTGAATAGGCACAACAACGACCGTTGTTGTTTGCCGACAACGCTAACCACGCCGTCGACGACAGATGAATCTCGAGTCGAAAGTTATGCATTCTGTATCTTTTCTTTTTTTTGTTTTCTTAACATTTGGGTGTTTTGGAGGGGTATCATCATTATCATCAGACAACAAAAACTTGCACGAATACTTATATAATTAAAGGTTTTCTAATTTGATGAAGGTGAAGTGCATCACAACAATAATGAGGTCGCAAATAAACGTTGCGTTTGGATTAAAAAAAAAAAGTATCTATAAGTATAGTTAGTTTTAGGTACTTATAGAACTCGGAGGTGATATTATATGATGATTTGATTCTTTATCTGCAAATACCAAAGACAAAGCTAATGCAAATTTGTTAGGTTGGACAACACAAAAAAGGCAGGGTATAGATACGGATAGATACATTATAAAAAAAGATCTTCCATTGAATAGAATTACAATTAAATCGAACAATGGTTTGCTGTGACTTGTGAGTTTAAATATAATGGTAAAGTATTTATTTTCTTTACTATTAAAAATTGATAGTAAAAGTAGGTAATTATACATTTTGCCAATTAATTTAAATACATTGAAATTTATTTAAATTGTGGGAACTATACAACCTTGTTAATATTTTCACTTAAAATTTTAATGCATTTTTAACCATTACACAAAAGTACTGAATTTGATGATAATTTATTGATGGAAAATTTATCGCTCATAATTTCAAGATTGAAATTTAATTTAAATATAAATCTTTAGATATTAAACGTATTTAAATACTATAAATATTGGCAGTTGCAATTATTTAGAATACAAAATCAAAATTAAGAACATAATAGGTCCTGTGTTTCAAAGCTATTCAGGAATGATGTCTGTTATTTATTTTTTATAAACTTTAATAACCAAATCGTTTTTTTCACAACTTTAAGCTTATTTATTTACATTGATTCTCCACTTTTAATTTGTAAAAAAAAAATTAATATTGGAACTTCAAAATATCTTTAATAAAAAATTAATAGTACGTACCCAACAATAATACTCAATTATTTATTCGACCACACTTCAAATTTTACTTAAACTATAAAGATCTTCGTTGTCACTTAAAGGTTCCTACGTTAAGACTGTCAACTTATTTCAATTTACTTTCACGCTTTGCTCAAAAAAGTTTTGTTTTGATATCACAAGCTTATAAAAAAATGCCTAGCTTAGCAATATAAAATTAAACCATGCAATCACGTTATAATAGGTCAGTTCGAAATTCGATGACAAAGATTTTTTTTTTTAACTCTAACATGTGTGTCTACCTTACCTACAGGCTACATACAGGCTATTATGAAACGACGTAACTAAAACATCAACAAAGTACGTCAGAGAAGCGATGAGTGACTACAGAAAACTTTTAATTTTTCATGCATTAGGTACTCTAAAGTTTTCGATTTAACAAAGGTTTTTTGTAAATGCATAACTAGCATAATTAAACACAAAAAAATGTTGGACTTTAATAATTACATTTTCTTTTTTTATTGTCCTTTATCTTGTAAAATATCTAATGAGTTGATGTACTCCGAGTTTTTTAAGCATCTCATGCATTGTCCTAAAAAATACTATCTATATACTGTGATTGATGATACTATACACCTTAATACCTGTTTGGGGGGGAACTAATTAGAAAAGTCTAAGAAGTTCTTTCGCGTATGTTGTAACCATTTGTGCTGTCACAAAACATTTTCTTGTTCAACAGATTCTTTACATTTAGTTCTTCCATGTTTTATTTTTTTTTTTTTGTCATGTCTGTCGGATTTTTAACTTTTTCTCAACCTAATCCAACCAGACACAGTATCATCCATAGAAAAAGATATTTTTAGTTTAGAAAACCATCAGCAACCAAACATCATCAATCAATAAAAAAAAAAAAATCTCACACTTTTTTGTGTCGCCGACATTTTCCTTAAGTTTTCTCAATTAGTTTCGGATGATTTAACATGTTTTTGAAGACGAGAACAAAATTAAAAACTTTTGAGGTTATAGCAAAAAGTTATTGGGGCACTAAGGAAGATAAATGGATTTTACTTTTGAAAATGTATGAGGATTTGTGTATTTTTTTTTGTGTGTACAAATCTCGAAACATTACATACAATGTAAATATGTTTGTCAGTCTATAATTTTCCAAAATAACGAGTTTTGATTTTTAAATTAAAATTATGTCTCGAAGATACCTACTTCTGGCCAGAAGTAATGGACGATATACGAACCTTGAATCAGGAGACCTTTGATAAAAGATAACAAGTACTTTAAAGGTGCGTAAAAAATTGGTATAATTAGCCCCCTTTCATACTAGGAAACTGAGTTTCCAGAAACTTTCAGTTTTTAGGTGAGAAGGCCACTTTATAGTAAGAGGAGTGAACGGCTGATGCATATTGGAAATTAAAAGAAAACGTAAAAAAATCTCTGGTGACTTGTTTCCTCATGTGAAAAAGGACTAAGAGAAGAGGACGAGAAATATCGAGTGGGCCATTATCTTAAAATCCTATTTAAATAATGTTCCAACAATTAATTTTTTTTTTCACAAAATACACAATTTCTTAAATCTTCGATTGGTTTATTTCGAAAACTTACAATATTGTTCTATAGCTTTTTGAATAGTTTTGAAAAAATTAATTTTTAAACTCAAAATTTTGAAGATTAAAAAATTAGAAAATATTGTTCAAAATTTTACGTCATTTCTTTCTCAGAAACTAGAACATATTTAAGCAGCTGGTTTTAATATAGGAACATTGAATATATTTTTCCAGGCTATTCATTATACTAATTTGATTCAAAAACAGAATGGAAATGTTGGATTTCTGACTTTAAAATGATGATAACATGACGTTGTAAGTGTTGCCATTGATTTTAAATAATTTTGTTTCTATTTCAAGTCGATCTTTCAGAAAATTTCGCCTTTCGCCTGAACAGGGGGAGAAAAACCGCCCCCCTTTTTTTTCTTCCCTTGATCATATAGTTGATAGTTGAACCACATCATATTATGTTTTACTTAAGTTAAAAAATAATGTCTGGCACGGTTTTAGCAATGTCAGACGACACGTGAGACATAAATATTGAAATTCAACATTTAAGCGCTTATGTTAGTTTTCGTGGAAAAAGTAACACAATATAGCTAAGTGTTTTAGTAGAACTTAAATATTTAAGTTTCTCTCATTAAAGTCTATTAGGATTTAAACTTAAATATTTAAGTTCAACTTACACGCTTATGCTCTACTTTTTCCTCAGCCTAAAACTATCACATAAGTTCTTATGTTAAGCTTAAATTTTTAAGTTTTGTTTTAGCCTAAATATTTGTTTAACTTATAAATAAGTTGACCTATTCGTGTAAGCTTGCCTACCTTTTAAACTATTATTGCACTTTATTGTTGTATGATTCATCATTAAATTAGTGCAAAACAGATATATCTGTGCCATAAGACAGATATATCTTCTAATAAATATTTAAAGAAATTCTTTTCATCAAACAGAGTTTAAACAGAAGACTAAATTACTATCATTAAATGAAGACCTTTTTGTGTATATACCAACAGTTTTGAGCGATTAAGTTGAAAAAGTTCTTCTCATTTGTCTGACCCCAAATGCTTTCCCCACAATGTACAAAGTAACCTATGTTAATGCTCTTTTTGACTGTCCCTTATATTGTATAGTGTACTTAAGATAGATTGACGGTACTTAAGCCTTGTTTTACATTGAAAATAATATAAAAAAAAAACTTTTTCAGTGATATATAGCTAGGTATATAGATTACGTGGTGAGGATTATAAAGTCCTTTAAAATAATGATGTTTCAAATGATGACAAATTTGAAAAGAATTTCTAGGTATATAATAAACATTAAAACAAGATTATGCAAGAATATTTGCAATGGTTTTTGTGCATGGTTTCTATTTAGTTATTTAATCACATGACACATGTTAGTTAATGGGTATATTTATTTTTTTGTTCAGCATATTTATTCTTACAAAGAAGGTAATATTCATTTTATATTTTAGAAAAAAAAAATTAATTTACCCCTCCCACCTAAAGGGATGAACAAATAGAGTGAACCGATATCTTAAAATCATGTCCATATAATGTACCAATAATAAATAAAAAATTGATGCTTTTATCACAAAATGCACAATTTTGGAATTAAGTCGCCCAACTACATAGAAAAGTAAAACCCTTAACTCTTCTGATTGGTTTATTTCAAAAACCCTTATTTGTATGAAAAAGTATGTTCTACGTTTTTGTAGGAAATATTCCAAGCTACAAATTAGTATTTGACAATTTTTTTTGTATAACTTACCATTTGGGAGTTATTCTTGAAAAACCATTTTGGGGGCCTTCAACCCCCCGTTAAATTGTTAGCGGCGCTCATATCGATGGGGACTTTTGACAATTTCTTAAGAACATGATGAGGAAGCTATATACCAAAATCCAGCTTTCCGGCGATTATTTCCGAATTTAGCTATTTTTTTTCGCTTCATTGACTGGACTATTAGTATTCATACAGGTTTTTCACATATGAAATAATATTAATGTGAGTAAAAAAATAGATTTTAGTAAAAACTATAAGAGAAATGTCAATTTATAACGGTTATGACCGTTATTCGCAATTAAAAGTGTTCGTGAATTAAAGCGCTTCGCGTAACTTGAAAAACTCTGGGTGCCCGAAGGATGTCCATCGGGGTAGAGCTCCCAGCTCTGTGGGGGCGCATTTCTTATAGTGTCACTTCTAAAAATTTTCTTAAGCATATTTTCAAGTTAAACATACATATGCTGCGTACAAAAAACCCAAATATATGTTGTTCCATAAATAACCTAATGTTGTCCTTGTTTTTTTTTTTTTTTTTCATTAGCATCATTTTTTTAGTTTTATTATCTAAGCAACTCTTTCAAGAATTTTTGTTTGTCAAACATTTAGATAACGTGACGTAAAACTTTTCCGTCGCACTTTGAAGACTTTATAATAATTTGCATTTTTTTTTTACTCGCGTGAAAAGACCAAGTCCAAGATAATCTGCCTTAAATTGAGATGAACTTTTTTGCAAATTTTATTCTGTTTTTTTCTCTTCTTTTTTTTTTTGTTCACAAAAAACAAACAAGTTATCCTATTGCTATATTTGCATATTTCCCTGATATCGAAACACTCCGCATGAACAAAGACTGCACAAAATGAGCAAGAATGCTTTTGCAGAAAAGTTTTGTACTTTATTCCTGTTGTTGAGGGAACAAAAGGATTTATTTAGAATGTAGGGCAATATTTGCATTCCATTGGGCGTCATGGCATAGTGATACTTTTTCTTCTATAAAAAGTTTTCCTGTTATCGCACTGAATTACTTGACTTTTTTTTCAAATAGAAAATAAAAATAAGATAAAAAAAATATGAAACAGCAAAGACTAAGAGTAGGTGTAGGATCGCAAGAAGTTTTTCCAAAGTGAAAACAAAACTTAGAATATCTATATTTTTTTTATGTTTTTTATTCACAGGTTGTTTATCTTTGCGAGTATACAATATAATAAAAAAAAAACGGTTAAAAACAGTTCAACCAGTTATTTTTAATTTAAATGGAATTTTTGTGGGAATGAGATAATAAATTTTAAATTTTCTTCAAGGTGACATTCGTTTTTTTTTTTTTGTTATGTTTTTTTGTATTTAAGAAAATACATTAGCGCACAATTTTAGACGATTGAGTATGATGTTAAAGCATTTTTGGTATGATTCTTGATTAAAAATTAAATTTTTCAAATTTTAAACAAGTTATCTTTTTAACATTTTATTAAAGTTAAAATCATACCAAATGCCTATTTTATCTTTTTAGTATCATATTAACCTTGTTCGTTTACTTGCCAAACCTACCCATTTCTAGTCCGAAAGACTGCCAAAGTTCATATAAAAAAAATAAATCTGGTAGAATCTGTTTCGGGCAAGTACGCAAACAGACCTATTAATTCCACATTTCACTTTGACAATTAAAAATGTGAAAATGGTAAAAGCCCTTCCACACTATCCCACTGAGTATTAATACAAAGTTGAAAAGAATTCCATTCTACTGCCAAATTTGTGAGAGAGAAATTTCTTTTCATTTTTTGACCACACACAACAGGGGCTTAGCCCCCCCTGGCGTTTGCATTGCCCCCTCAGGCGTTTGCATTGCCCCTCTAGGAGTTTGCCTAAAATATGGTGACCATATTTTAAAATTGCAAATAATGAACAAGTGAAGAAAGAAACAAAATTGAATTCAATTTGAAATTATTCCATTTAATTAAAAAAATATCTACAGAAAAATTACTTAACTTAAAAAGAGAAGGTACAAAAATTCAGTCTTTGTTTGCACCAAACTTAAACTTAAAAACAAAATAACTCTTAGATAAAAAATCTTACAAAAAAACAAATATAGGAACTTAAAATCTTATTTAACATAGATCATTTTAAAGGATTTTTATATTTTTCTGAAGGGTAAACTTCCTTCACTAAGTTCTGGATTTTTCTAAATTATTCCTTTAGCTAAACAACTGAGTTCGTAATTGTATTTATTTATCAACAAATATTTTACCGTTTTGACCTTCATTTGGGTTTTTTAATTTGTCCAAATATTATTTATAATAGAAAAAAAAATCTTTCCGTAGGAGCATTTGACAAAATAAAATTGTACTACATGTTTTGTTCGTTTTTTGAGTCAGTTAGGGCACTTTAGCATTGTCATTTTTTTTGTCATTGAATTTTGCTTTAATATTATTGTTATTACTTAAAAGAATTTTTACGAAATACAGAATAAATAATGAACAACCTCTGAAATACAGAACATTTATGTGTTTTTGTATAACCAATAATTCATAATGAACATCGTCTTCAAATACAGAACTGTATTTGTATTTATAATGAACGTATGGTCACCGTAACTATACTAGAAAAAAAAACACAAATTAAAAGACAATAAAAATTAAGATAATGTGAACTGCGCTCACAATTTTTATGTTTTTTTTAACAATAACATTTATTTACTAATTTTTTAAATAATAATTGCACTTTGCGATTTTTTGGTGCACTGAATCTTAAAAGAACCATGTCCAGGTCTAACAAATCAAGTCGCTTTTTCTCGAATGCCAGAAAAGATAAATTATTTAGTCGCTCAGTCGACATGCTAATACGTTGAGGCCGCATGTATGTATTATATATGGAGTGCTAGTTACTTGTCACTTCCATACATTTCTTGCGCAGAAAAATGTTCCAAGAAATCTCAACGCTTTTGGACTGAGCGGCCACATTCGTTACTAAATAGACGCCAAACACTAAAAAAATCCTTAAAATTCAAATATTTAAGAAAAACCTACAGTAGATGGCATTCCAAAAAGTTCGTTTTCATTTAAATTGAATAAAAGACATTTTTGTTTTAGTTTTTTTCGGTTTATTGGCCAACGAATTGAACAATTTTTGTAAATTTTGATCGAACTTACTTTTTCTGATCTTTCCCATTGATTTTTTTTTGGCAGTATAGTGCATTATTACCTGACAATATATATCAATAATAGGGTATCTTTGGCTGCTCGTAATGGCGAGTTTCATGTCATGGCATGACCACCAATACACAAGAGCGCTGCTGTAAACTGGAACACGATTGAAGTTGGTAACTAGCAGTCCATATATATTACGTCAATGAGTGTAGGAGGTAGGAATCTGTGTTTATTCTCTTCAGGTTATCTGTAGGTACTACCGAATGTGCTGGCGAATGGCAAATTTTTTAGAAATAGACGTTAAATTTAGTAAATTTTCTCTCAGAACTAAAAAAGAAACACAAATTTGAAGCTCTGAACGATCAGAGCTAAAAAAGAATATTTATTTTTTTATTTTAAATTACATATTTATGTTATTTCTTATTTATATTTTGAAAATATAAAAATCTACTGCGAAAAAGTTGAATCTACTGCGTTTTTTTCCAAATCCGCTTCGGACATTTTTTTCAAAAAGTCCCATCCCTGACGCGAACACGTATGGATTAAATCTGGTAGAATATAGTAGTTTTAGAAATTTTCGGACTGGTATGCGAACTGTCACTGTTTTAGGCGTGTTCCGCTGGAATTTATTCAGAAAATATGTTTAGACTGATAATACAAATTTTAAAAATGTGGTTTTCATTAAAGCCGAAATGAGGTAATTTCCCAAATTATAGAAAATGTTTTTTCATCTCAAATTTGCTAATTCCCTTTGACAGCACATTTCAATTTGATTTAATGTTTAATTGCTTATTTTTGTTGTCATCACTTTCTGTTTCTCTTTTGTACACAATAAAGTTTGACATTTTAAATGGTATTGAATTTATTCCACTTGGGCGTGTTCATAAAGTTTTTGTAATTTTCTACTAAATTTCGTTAAATTTGGTTGGAATTGACTAATTTTGAAATGTGAATTTGTATGAGAAATGAGATGATTTGAAATTAAATTTAGAAATTTTCAACGAAATTATGACATATTATGCTCTAATGAAACGTAATATAAGAATTAACATTTTAGTTATGTAGTTAATACCTTTACAATATGCTGTTTAAAATTTAGCTTCATTTCTACTTTTCGGCAGTCACTCTCTGACAAAATATTAAAGGTACATTTTAGTGTGAAAGTAAGGCGTATGACTAGATGCATATCCATAGGGCTATGACGTTGCTTAGTGAGAACCCGATGAATAACTTGCGGAGGGAAACAGACTCCATTTTGACTTGCTCTTTGACGCTGACCACCATTTTTTTTTCAAAATTCCAACACCTCTCAAACAAAAAGTCTTTTAGCTTTATAAAATTGTATGTTGAACTGATATTCAAAGGATGGTTTATTCGGTCTGGTCTGGTCGCAAATGCTCTCAAGCTTCAAGCATGTACCTGTGCCGAAAAAAATAGAACTCAACAACACACCAAATATCCAATCGGCAACATGTTTCATCCCATTAACCACTTTTGAATCTTTTCATTTAGTTTGTTTGTTTTTCATTGACTTGCAGTTATGGATACAGAATTCCTTATAATATATTCTCTGAAAACAGGAAAAGTTTTAAAAATAAACGGTTTTAATAGCTTAAGTTTTCATCCCTTTCCTATAAACAATCTTTAAATAACTTCCCATGAAAAATTGTAACAGTGCTTTTTATTTGCTATAAGTGCTCAATAAATGTTATAAAACGCAGCTCTTCCAAACATTAGAAGTAAAGTTGAAATGTCAACAAGTTATATTTGCCTTTAAATAAATATCTATTATACCTACACAAACTGAACCACTTTAACTTCCTGTCACGTAAAAGGCTTGAGGGACATTTTAAATGGCATTTTAGACAAAACTTATTTTTTGTTCCTTGCCTATCACAAAACGCAATCGTCTGATTGACGTCAAAAACAAACACCACACCGGCGGAAAAGTTTGATCAATACAAAAAAAAAAAAAACAAGGAACTATACACAAATTCTAAATATTCATTGTCGTCGTTGGTTGTCAATTTTAGAACAGTTGTATCAGAACAATGGTCCGAGTAACCCAGACAGAGGACGAAATTAAAATCGTAATCGAATTGAATCGTTTGCTTAGCAGAAGACCGGACATAGTCCTGTTGCCAAAATATTTGAAATTTAATAATCCGCCAATATTCTTTGAGCGCCATCTAACGAACGAAATCGATGAAGATGAAAGTTTTTGCAAAATATTCAAAAGTGAAGCTCGTATTGTGTTAATTAAAAAAACAAAAGGAATTTGGCCTGAAGTTTTTCAAAAACTTACCAAAGAAGAACTCTCACACAAACGCATTGAAATCTCAGATATAATAATTGAAAGAAACAAAGAGAAAGATAAACAAGCTATTGAGAGATATGAAAAGAAAAAACGAGCTGAAATCGACAGAGAGATACAAAGGGATTCTGAAATGAGAGAACGAGTTAAATCGTTTGAAGGTCAAGAATGCAGGCAGGCAATGATGTTGGGTGTGAAAAAGGAAGCATTTGCTAAAACACATGATGAAACAAAAATTGAAAAACAAAGAGTGCTAAGTGCAAATATAAATAATTCAAGACCAAAAATAAAACAACAACCGGTGGAAATACGTACTACGGGAAAAATTAATTTTAATTTTTCGCAATTTTCTTCAAAGACCCCGAAGCGGGAATCACAGGAAGAGCAAAATCGTCCCCAAACAACAAGCTTGGATTAGTAAATAATTTTATCTTACTATCACATCATTCAATAATTTTTAATAAATTTTTAAATATTTTGTAAGTCAAATGTTTTAATTTTTTTCAAATCATAATCATAAATGTTATAATTATGTATGTGAACTATGAAGCCTCTGGGAGAGCGTTACACTACGTTTTCACGTCATGAGGTAATTTCATAAATTATAGAAAAAGTGTTTTCATTAGTCGTGTTTTTTTGGGAAAGCTATTCACAGTACAGTAGGATTTTAGACAAGTTACAAGTACAACATCCACAGTAGAATTACTGCCAATAAAAGCAGAAGTAAAATCTTACTGCGGATGGGTATTCTACTACGGACTGGTTTTTTTGAGAATTTCTACTTTACTATATATAAAATCCAAAAAAAACACGGCTATTGCAAATTTGCTAATTTCGTTTGTCAGCTAATTTAATTTTGAATTTGATTGGCCGTTAATATGTATCTTGTTTTTGTTGTATTCTCTTTCTGTTTTTCTTTTTATACATCAAGTTTTGACATTTTCAATGGTTTCTACTTTGAATGCATCCCACTTGGATGTGTTCATAAAGTTTTGACGTAATTTCCAAAAAAATTTCCTGCAAATTGAGTTGAAATAACTTCATTTCGAAATGTGAATTGGTATGGGAAATTACAACAATGACATAGTTTCGCAAATTACAGAAAAAGTGTTTTCATCTGAAATTTGCTAATTTTTTTGACAGCTCATCTCACTAATAGCTTGTTTTTGTTGTCGTCTATTTCTCTTTTTTCTATTTCTATTTCTCTTTTTTTACATCGATTTTCGAATTTTCATTGGATTGCACTTTGAATGAATTCTACTTGGCTGTGTTCATAAGGTTTTCACGTATTTTCCTACCGAATTTCGTGCAAATTTGGTTGAAATGTGAATTTTCATGGGAAATGAGGAAATTAGGAATCGAATTTGGAATTATTGAATAAAATTAGCTCATTTGCTCTAATTACAGAGAAAGTGTTTTCAATCTAAAATTTCATAATTTCGTTTGACAACTCATTCCATTTTGAATGTGATTTTGCCGTTAATGGCTTGTTTTTGTTGTTATCTCTTTCTGACAATTTCAATGGCTTCCACATTGAATGAGTCCACTTTGGTGTGTTCGTAAGCTTTTCATCTAATTTCTTACCGAAATTCGTTCAAATTGTCGTTGAAATTACCCCATTTCGAAATGATTTGCAATCGAATTTGGAATTTTCAACGAAATTACAACATGTATTAATTGATCTTTTTCGATTCTTAGGAAAGGCGAAGAGGACAACACCAAAATATATGTTTCTTTTTATTTCTTTGTTTGACTCAATTCCATTACAATAAATATTGCCAATGACCCTGTTTGGATTGTGACTTTTCACTACACCATGACGATGGTTTTTTGGGTGAGTTTGGTGAAGGGAACAGAGCTCTTCATTCCTCTCACCCCTAAAATAATCGTCATGGATGGCGTAGTGGAAAGTCCCAATCTTAACAGGTTCAATGGCAATACTTTCTCGTTAGATGAAATTGGTCGCCGAGGCAATTAATTCTGACATTTCACCTGCGATTTTGAATGATCTTTGCTTCCTTTTTTAAATTAAATTTGTAAATACCTACATACATATATGAGAAATTTTTGTAAATTCAAATTTTTTTGTGAATTTAATTTTGACGTTGGTCATTATTTCGATTATTTCGTGCGCTAAATTTTGAAGAATAATGACGATAAATGAAATAAAAAAAATTATTTTTTAACTGGAACTGCAAACCACTCTGCTAAATTGCTACGCATAGAAGATTCGTCGTATAATATGTACGTACCTACAACACCAATTATTTTAAAGTCATAAGGGGGGTTGACTTTCTCAAATTTGTTTGGCAAGCATGGCTTGATGATGTTTGATGGAAGCCATTTTCCGTTCACATTTGTCAAACAGGCTGTCAAGCATCATTTTTCTTTAGAATTTTAACCATGGCGGACGTTTTGATTGCGGCTCTTGTATAATAGATCAAATTATAGAAGATGAAGAACAAGAAGAAAAGAAGTCAGCAAAATAAGAGGAAACGAATTTGGCCTAAGGAATGGCTAAAAAAGCGTCCAAAATTGTTTTCGTTTTGTTTTTTATAGTCTTCACTTTTAATTTGTCATGTCTCTGGTAAACTTCGAAATATTTCAAAAAAATTCCCTCCAAAATTCACAATTTCCGCTTACAGCCATTTTTCTTTTTTTCTTTTCTGTTCATGCGCACAGGTTGACAACTTTTTTTAGAATGAAATTTCCTCCTGGTTTGACAAGAATGCGTTCATATTCTCAAATATGTTTGTCAAGCAAGCAAAATATCAAAATATTTTGATATCCATCAAATATGCTTGACAAGCCGTTTGATGGAGCATTCATATTTTCAATTTCGTGTCAATCAAACCATGCTTGTCAAGCATATTTGAGAATATGAACCCCCCTATAGAAAACTGATTGTTTCATCACTTGCAAACATTTTTGCACCATCAAATCTACTTAAAAATGTACGCTTGTTGTACGGCCGGCGGCGATTGTCAGCTTGGGGCCCTCCAACAATTACGTACGGTTTATACGACTCGTGTGCGATAGATTTTTGAATCTATCGTGATCTACACATATAAGCTGTTACACAATCCCCAAACTTCGTGTGTAAAACTTTACCGCAACTAAAGACAAAGTACCAAAATAATTTTTAAACATTTTATTACGAAAAATATTTTTTAACAAAATCAACAACAAAATAAATTTTGGTTAACTCTTTAATTTGCTGTAACAATTATAATATAATGAAGCTTATTAAATAGCTGACAACTTTTCCACTCTCTTCAATAGTGGTGAATCTTCATGATATTCAAGTTTATTAACTGCAAATTCTCCCGGATAACTGCACAAACACTTGACAGTTGAGATGCTAAAATTTCTAAATGGAAAATTAAAATATGTAAAATATTTTCCATTCACAGCTACAATAAAAGCCTTATCGCCCTGACCAAAGGCGATTTTAAATGAATTCCCACGAACGAATGGAAAATCACCATCAGTTTCCTCATCTGCAGTATTGAAACTTAAAGCGGAATTTTTATTAGAATATTTCTGATACCATACATACATAGCACATCACGTAGTTATCGATTTCACTTACCTATTATCCTCTCTTTGAAAGGACCTAACCACCGTCCTTGTTTCGAAATTTACATGAAATTTAAAAACTACTCGACTGGTTTCGTTGCATTGGAAACAAATGGAAAATTCAGTGGAGCGAGGGCCGCGAGCTATGCACTCCATAGCAACTACAGTACCTAAAAATGAACATAAAACAAATTTCCGCCCACAGAATAGATTTTTTTTTTTGTATCCTTATATGTGGAGATACACGAGCAGTCGATACCTGTTTCATATTTCTTTGGAACATCACTCTGGAAGGCAAGTTTCTCGCAGGATAACAAATTCCGTGGAAATACCAGAGGGAAAAGCATACGATGATGGAATTGTGTAATTTTTTCAAAGTCACCATACACCATTACATAGTTTATCTTCTTTGGACATTGCAGATATTCGAAGGTCCCATAGAGGTTGTCGTTCACATAAATTTCGAAACATTTTTGTAAAACTGCCACACGGAAGTTGAAGGTTTGCCCTGTGTTAAAAAAAAAGAAGAAAAAAAATATGTGGTAGATATGTAGATTAATTCCATAGATCATAGCTAATATTGAAAATGAACTGTTATTTATTACAAAAAAAAATTATTGAAAAACAGTTTAAGAGCTTTAGTGGTGATTATTTGTCTATATTTATAATTTTAGTGGTGACTGGTGACTAATTACGGTCATGCAGTATCTCCCCAACCTAAACAGGATATAATGTTTCTTTGTTTGGAGAAGTCCTACAATTTTCTGCCGAAATCGATGGGCTGAGATGAGATGCAAAATATTGTGAAAAGACATACTCTGGGAGGATTTATTACATCCTCGTAAAATTAAGTTAAATATACGGTATACGTATACCTGAAAATAATCAGTAGATTCTAGGATCGATCTCAGACCTCCACCAAGGTCTTCGAATTTTTGATTAGTTTAGAGGCAAAAGCATGGAGTTCATATACTCCTTCAAAAAATAGCTGGAACTGTGGACATTGATACCAAACACATAGAGGAATAGTGGGCAAACACAAGAAACGTTCGAATTAGGAAGTTAAAAGTACGAAGATTATACTTAAATATTATGATGTTCAATCCATTTCTGGACTTCTATTATCTATATCATGGATCTTGTAGAGATATTTACCATTTATAAAAATTCTCTTCAAGCATGCTTTATTCAAAATTGTCAAGGCAGCTGGTAAATTAACTAAAACTGTTAATTTTAATCAAAAATTTCTAGTTGTCGGGTCCTCTGCTCTGACGCTCCCGTTGAGTTGAAGAATCGAAAGACATAATATCTGATCATTAGAGACGATATGAAGACTAAAATTTTAATCGAAGTAATGGGTCACTGTCCAGAATTTCAATATTAGATTAAATTAGATTTATTCATTATTTTTTCATAAAAAAACCCATTACTTATATTATTTAAAAAGATCGAAATAGCATGGCTGCAGATATAATATATTTAAACAAATTTAATATAAATCAAATAAGAATAACAATTTTAATGTAATAAAAGATAAATAATTTGAATGACAATGTTTAAAAAGAAAAAAAGATTATTACACAATATGGCATTTAGTTTAGCAAAAACAAAATAAGTTTAATCAGAGATTATTATACATTATAGTAAATAAAGATGGCTTTTAGTTTAGTTAAAACAAAGAGAAAAAACTACATCTACTTTAATGGAAGGTACAAAATAATTGCATAATTAAGTCTAAACAACTTGTTAAATTTTGGGGCTTTCAGTTTAGCTAAAACAAAATTATATGTGTTACCATGACTCAGAAAAAATTTATATAAGTATTGCGATAAGTACATAAGTACAGCGAATAAGTGGTTTCCAGCCACGGTCTCCATTTAAAAATCGAACACAATCTTCTAAAGTAAGAAAACTCGAATTTAGATGAAGCCTTCGGATTTCATATAGTATCGGGCACAGCGCCAAAAAATGTAAGTCGTCTTCTTTCTGATTAAGGTTGCACAGAACAAATAGGATTTCAATATGTTTCTAGGGATATTAGATACACTGGCCGGAATCAACGTCTACTGCCGAACGAACGTTTTCTATTTTGAAACGGATAAAAGCGACTCAAAGAAACAGGACAAAAGAATTGAAGCCTGATTTTGCAGAATAGAAAACTTATGTTTGTTTTGTTTTGTTGATATTTTAGAACCACTTGAATGGTTTGGCTGCTCTTGCATCAAATTATGGCATTGAAATCAAAGTGGACGATATCATAGATGAATTATCAAACAAAAACCAAAAACTTGATTTTCTTATATATTTTTGGCGAGATTTTTAATCTAAAAACTTGGTATCAATCGTTTTTTGCACATGCTTCCGAAAGTTTTTTTGTAAAACCAAAAATAATGGTACCTACCCGTCAAATAAATTATTTTTAGCATTTTTGGAAAATATTATTTTTCTCAAAAGCGGCTAAATAAAGTTTAAACAAAAAAACAAATCTGTTGAATAGGCTATACTTTTTTGAGGAAAAACAAAACATCGCCGAATGCAACTCCCATAGAACCATTATTTTTTATTTGCCCTTTTCTCGAAAACGGTTTAACTGATTTTTACCAATTTCGTATTTTCGTTGAAAACGACTTCTACGATTTTGATTAAAATTTTTATGTGTGCTAATATTACATAAACAAATTTCACATCAATTTCAATTTATTTATTTTATACAAAATCTTCTAATAAGTTTAAATAATATTTCATATAAAATTTTGATAAGACCAACATTTTTACTAAGACCAAGAATAACAGTAGTACAGTTTTTTTAGCAATATCAGTAATTTTTTTTACAAAAGGGCTACCATTTTATATAAAAAAAAAACTGAAAAATGGTTACAGATGGTACCTCCGATAGTTCCTTTTTTTCGATTTTCTCAAAAACGGTTCAAATGATTTTAATCAATTTTTTTGTGGAGAAAAGTTTTAAGTGTACCAACATTTTGAAAATTTTTTTATTTGGATTTTGAAAAAAAAGTCTCAACATTTTTTTTTTAGATTTTAATAATTGAAAAACGACTTCATAGATTTTTATTAAACCTAGCACCCAGAAGATTTTTTTATATAATCTAGCAGATTTTAAATACAAATTATTCTTATAACCAAAAATAACGGTACCCTACCCATACAAGTGTTTAAAAACCGGTAAGGAAAATCCCATTATTCTCAAAAACGACTCCTACGATTTTGATTGAAATTTTTTTGTGCAAGCTTATATCATTATACGATCTACCATATTATTGAAAAACAAATTTGATTTATCTTTTATAAATGGTATCCCGCATAGAACCATTTTTTTTTTGCTTTTCGAATATCTCATAACCTGTTGAACTAATTTTAATGAAATTTTTTACAGAAGAGCTTCTAATAAGTATAAACAATATTGCATATAAAAATTTTCAAAATAAAAAATTTTGCATTTTTAAACAAAATTCAAAATAATTTTTTGAAAATTCGATATTTAAAAAATGGGTAGATGATTTTTTTTAATTCATTTTTCAACCCCGCATTAATAAACATTTAAAAAATGGTGCTTCAATTTTTTTTTTAAATGTTTTCAAAATTTTACATATAAAACATTAATTTTTTAAAAACCGCTCCAATGAGTTTTGAAATTTTTATTCATTAGTTAAGTTTTATTTAAGAAATCAGATGGCGGACATAGCAGTCGTGTCGAAACAATTTAAAATTTGTTTCAATTATTTTATTTCTAATTATATACATCTGCATTAATTTTTTACCTATTTTTCAGTTTAAACTGTAAAGGCTTAACTACATAAGCCAAAAGGTACTGAAGTACAAAAGTAAAAATATTTTTTTTACCGCTAGCGCCGTTGTTTTGTGAAAAAGAATACACAAATTTGTTTTTAAACCAAAATTTAAGCTTTCTTCATCATTTTTATAAGTTTTCCAGTCAGAAACACTATCCTAAAATGAGTTTGAAAATTTTCACTTTTTTACTTTTTCACTTTTTTGGCTTATGTAGTTAAGCCTTAAGTTCCATGCGTGAATTAGGTGCAACATGGTCAGGTCATGTATTTTTAATTAAATAATTTAGCACTAAACTATACCTAACTAAAAATATAATTTCTGAAGAAAGTTTAAAAATGTATAAAAATGCAAAAAAATTATAAATACAAATATAAACAACATAGATAAATTAAAAAAAAATCAAATATAAATCTTAAATTTTTCAAAATATCTTTTTTTTAATTCAACGAAACAATTTTAAAAAGGTAAATTAATTTTGAAAAATCAAAATTTCATTTTTTGATTCTTTTTTATTTTTTGAACGGGGTATACAATTATATCGTCCGATGAAGTCCACACGGTATCTATCTCAGTAAAATCGAAAAATGTCAGTATTGTCTCGGTGTCCAATGTAAGTATAAGTCCCATCTGGGTATTATCATAGTCTACACATCGTCGGCTAAATTAGTACAGCTACTAAGTCCACTTTGAATAATTTTACAGGAGAACGAAAAAACGGAAAAAAAATTACACAAGGCTCCATATAAAAACTGATTTTCTCTTTAGGATTCTGCAATAACTACGATACATTTGACAAAAGTTATTTAGCCAATTTTTGCAGAATTTTCTCAAGAAAATGGCATCAAAATCTCAATTTCGGCCAATAGTGGACTTAGCAGTTTTATGTATTTAGCCGACGATATTAAAAAAAAAAACTTCTAAGTAAACAAAACATCATCCTTAGACTCGTATCAAAATTTTCCGAGCCTACAAAATAGCTAATCTACTAGAAGCATAAATAATTCCTTCAAAGAGTTCCTTTTCCAAGAAATCATCTGAATACTCGTTGTCTACATTTCTATACTTGCCTGGAACCAAAGGGTTCTTAGGGACATCACTTTTCCAATTCTTAGAAATCTCCTCTTGTTGCCATCCTTCGCCTGGCTGGAACATACTACGAATTATTTGATTCTCCTTGAAATTTGCTTCAATTTTTAAGAAAATTGTTTCACTCTCATTAGAATCTTTAATATTATCCGTTAGGTCCAGACAAATCCTTTTGGATTAGACGAAAACGGAAAGGAGAAACAGAAAAAAACGAAAAGAGAATTTGAATAACTTTCGCCACATATTTTTCTAGTAACATAAAAAAAAAAAAAACACCAAGCACTCATACTTATTAGGATTTGGTTTGATTTTACCGGCAATGACCAAAACATGTCCGAATGGCACTTCCGAGAGAACTTTTCCTTTCCAGATGTTCATTTTGTGATATTCTTAATGCAACTGAAACTGAGCATTGATTTCACAAGCCATTTTGACTTAAGGTGCGCTGCCACCATCATCTCTGTTATATACTTCAACTTCTATCGAAACTAGAGCATGTGGTGGTTCCACCTTCCATCATGATTGGCATAAAGCTGGGAAACTTCTATTATATTATATTGTATGTGCATTTTGTATGCCTACCAAAATATAGGAAGAGTTTTGATTGTTGTTGCAATATTTAACTCCTACAAAACGAACGACATCCCTTATACAGCTTGCGTGTCTTTTAAGGACACAAAACAAAAATTGATTTGATGTCTAGAGGTTTTTCATTTTGATGTTGCATGTTTTTCGATTCAAAAGTCCGGATCTGACGGTACCAGAGTTCAACTGCTGTGACGACAGCGAAAAGGGTTAAGCCAGTTTTCTTAAGTCATATACAATAAATATAGAAATGGAAATAAGTAAAGTTCGAAGGAATTTCTTATTCCCTGGAATTACTACTTGTTTTTTTTTTTATTTATTTACATAGTTAGTTTTATTGAAGTGAGGGAGGATAAGTTTACTAATCCAACATTCCATTTCCAATACAAAATTGAATACTCGTTTTGAGAGCTTAATGCGAAATGAATAAATTTAGGAACTATTCAAGTAGAAGTACAATGAAATTTATGTTCTTATATGCGTGGAATCAATGTTTTTTTATGAATAAATTTTTGTTGAGATGTATTTTTGTTTGATTATAAACTTTTATGACCTTGAAGATATAAATAAATACAGTTGCTTCAATAATATTGTTAAAGTTGTTCTATAATATTGTACGCACATTTTTAGCTAGGTCTTGAACCCGGCGATAACCTCTACAGAATATCTACTGAGCCGCACTTCTTGGCTGGTAAGAAATTTTTTTTAATCCACTATTTAATTTCAACACCTTTGCAAATATTCCGCCCCTGCTGTATATGGGTAGAAGCATGAATCTTATCAACAACGAATAAAAACTTTAAGACGGTCATATTCGGTCCATCCAGAGTACATCAAATAATTGTGCGAAGAAGAAGATTCAACGACGACCTGTACAGCGACATCGACCTGAAAATAACAGTGACTTAGATGGCTGGGAGACGTGCTATAGCAATTTGCATCAGTCTGATAACTCTTCGAATTTATCCCTCGCATGGGAAACTCAGCAGCGAGGAAGACCATATTTTAGATGGCGCGACCTTAAAATCGACAGCGACCTTAAAAAACTTAAAATTTAATATAGCCAATATACGTGCAATCTTGTCATGAATTTTATTATATTTAATTGAATGTTAAAAAGTAGAACACACAAATGCAGGATTATTCAAGACATAAGCTTGGTAAAGCAAAGCTTGGGTGGAAGTTGCTGATAAAAGTGCCTTTATGTATGTACATATATAATGTAGTTTATGGCAATGCTTCAATTTTAAAATTGAATTTATATTTAATAATCTTTTGTCAATGATGTGGGAGGACCAGCCATATACCTACTAGACGTATAATATAATAAACCTACCTTACCTACGCACAAAATATAATTTGGTAGGTTATTTGGTGAATTTCTTCATTTTGAATCATTTGGAATCTGACTGAAAAAATTCATTACAATTTTTGCTTCTGTTTAAGATTTAAGATAACGCAAAAAATCAACAAAAATTAGCCGATAAGATTGGCTTGAATAGCGTATATATGAGTTCTATTGATCATTGTCAAGGTTAAAGTCTTTGGACTTGACACCTACTTCTGAAAAAATCGTTAATTTTGTAATGATGGAATACACTGACCGATACAGTGTAAACAATACAAACACCATTCAACGTGCTACTAACACATAAAACACGAATATTATTTTGTTCGTCATATAATAGTTCACACTCAGTGTGAATAAAAATATGTATAAAACACCATGAATAAACCGAAGAAAACGAGCTCCTCATAGTTTGAATATAGTACCAATCAAGTGTAAATACTTGAACCTTTTGAAAAGTGTAGGCTCCAGAAGTGACAGTGGAAGGCCAGGTTAAAGTAGTTAGTTAGTGTCGTCTGGGGCCCAACTATGTAACTCGATTCTACAGTAAAAATGTTCGAATTCGCAAAATCTCAGCTCGTTAATTCTTTAGCAAACGCATATAAACGGAAATAAAACAGCACAAGTTGAAGATTCTGTGGCAAAAAGTCGAAAGCTGCAAAATTTGATCCCACTTTCATACATATTACCACTTAAAATAAGCATTGAAAACAACTTTCGAATGGATTCGAAAGTAAAAGCAAGTTACATAGTAGGGCCCCTGGTATCTCAGACTGTAATTTAGTGGCGTCTGGTATCTCAGACTGTAATTTATTGGATACCTACTGCTATCTCAGACTGTAATTTAGTGGCATCTGCTATCTCAGACTGTAATTTAGTGGCGTCTGGTATCTCAGAGTGATCAGACTGTAATTTAGTATCGTCTACTATCTCATACTGTAAATTAGTAGATACTGCTATCTCAGTCAGCCTTCTTCTGCATTATATAAATTTAATTGTAAGAATATATGAATGTTGGTTTATATAAAATAATTTTATAGTTTTAATTAAATATAACCACTGTATTAGAATTATATAAATTTAGTTGTAAGAATGTATAAATTTTGGTTTCAATAAAATTATTATAAACTTACAAGTTATTTATTTATTTATATCTTTATTAACAAGTAAATAAATTACAATGCTAATAAATTTTTTGAGCTTTAGCTACCATGAATGCCAGCTCTAAACTTATAAGTAAATATTACCATTGTAATTTGTATTAAAATTGTAAGAACCATTGATTGGTGAATTAAGATAAACTCGATAACATTAAAGTTTTTTTCTTCTTTGGAAAAACCTTGAACCCGTTGAGCATACCTCAGCCTATGATAAAAAGCATCGCACAATTTTAACTTCAGGGGCGTAGAAAAATATCTGGCAGATATTTTTATTCGATATCACGTTGCATATATACACCTTAATTAAACCCTCATAGCCATATTATAATTTTACTTCCACTCCCAAAATTTGCAATCGGCTCTTAAACTATTATTGATTTATTCAAAAGTAGTTTTTCAAAAATAAAATAAATACAAAATTTGAATTTTAATTTTTGTTTTAATTTTAATTATTTACATTTATTTTTTGAAGATTCTTTTTTTTTTAGATGAATGAAACTGCGGCTATTTAGTCCATTCTGAAGTTCTAATTTTCTTAAATTGTACTAAAATTTTGGTCAGCGGCCTTGTTGTCTTTTTGGCTAATCAACACAATTATCACATTTGAGCTGAAGAGCCACAAGATTCAAGAGCTGCCATTACATGGTTTGTATATGTATAATTGTACATGTATCGCAAGTAAAAACAATTGGACTCAATACTAAGCCAAATAGTATCTTATCTATATCCACATTCCACACCTGCTTGAAATTTTAGTTGAATAAAAATCACATTAAAACTTTCAGAATTTTTAAATCCATCAATAATGCAATTACAACTCAAATTTATTTATATTTTTTGTGAAATTCACCTTATTTACCTACCTACTGTGTGATAGAATTAAATTCCAACATGCACATAACACCGGACGAGATCTCTATACCAACCACTGCATCATCAAAAGCTAGACGGATTGTTCACCTTCCTTGTGTCATTGCCGCCATCGGGCTTCGTCGTGTGCGCTGTGTTTATCTCCATAAGGACACTGACCGCTTGCTATACCATATATACTTATCAAAATGAAACCCTTTGGACTGTTTAGTAACTGGTCATATACTGATACGGCCTTAGGTTGATCCAAAATATTATACGTACGTACTGAGAATGAGAAAGGATTATTATTTTTCGATTTCATACAAATACTCATATCGTATATATGTGTAACCCTTTTGACAAAGTTAAATTAACTCTCTGCCGATGCTACATGCCAGCCGCCTAGACTGTTTTCAATTTTGTGAATAAAGGACAATATTCTTCGTAAAAGGTTTGTTTTCGAAAATAATATTAATTATTTTATAGTTACGACGAGTACATATTGATGCATATGGAAGGGATTAGTGGCTAATGGGAGTACATCAAATATAGGAACCTTGTAACGAAATTAAAATGGCTTCTTTAGTCTTCCTATTATATACGAATATGTTCATTTAATTGAATCAATCTTTGAAGATTCTTAAAAATAGATGAGTTAAGCCTTTCTTTCGATGATTCTTTCCATAATGAAAGTTCTGTTCTCGTTAATTCAATAATGAATTAATGAAGTTTTTTCTGTAAGGGGCCAGTTATATAGCTTTCATTGAAACTCATCATTGAAAATTTAAATTTTAAGTTTTGAAACACTTATAAAGCAAAATCAGTGATTATTTTGATGCCAATATAAAACTACAGACTTAATTATTATTTTTTGTCAAAAAAAAATTTAGTTTTGACCCAAGTTAACACGTGAAATGAATTTCTTTATTTCAATGATTGAAAACCTTACCGTTGATCATTGAAATCTTAGAATTCATTTTATGTGACAAGTTGGGCCAAAATGAAATATTTTTTTGACTAGAAATAATAATTGAGTTATGAGCTTTTTGCTGGCAAAATATTTACTAATTTTGCTTTCAAAGTGTCTCAAAATAAGAAATTAAATGATGATGAGTTTCAATGAAAGCTATAACTGGCCCCTAATACACTTATGGAAATGACTTAGGCGCCAATTATAGCTTTCATTGAAACACATCATTTTTGAAAATTTTAATTGTTAATTTTGAGGCCCTTAAAAAGTGAAATCAGTGATTATTTTAATGCAAACAAAAAGGTGATAACTCAATTATTATTTCTAGTCAAAAAAATATTTCATTTTGGCCCAGCCTATCGCAGGAAATGAATTTCCTTATTTCAATGATTGAACTACCTTATCATTGATCATTAAAATCTTAGAAATCGATTTATGTGAAATGTTTTATTTGTTCTGAAGACCACAGTTTCTTAATGTTAGCTCTCGGCTCATCTACTCGCAAAATACGAACAGTGTAAGAATTCTTCGAGCTAATCTTCGATAGTGATCGGAACATTTTGCATCCACTTGCGAGTGAATATCAAAATATTCGAATGCTTTTGCGAACTTTACTCATAAAAGTATGTCCACTTGCGAGTTTTCTCTCCAGAGCTGTTTGAAGGCTCCTGTATTTATTGTTTTTTATTCTGACTAATTTGTATTTTATTTCCAGCTTCGAAGTATACCTATGTATACATATATACAGCAATAATATGCAATTTTTTATTGAACAAAAAGGTATACTTTACGAAATACATCCAACTACATATATTCTATACCTACTTCATCTTAACGATTATTTTTGTTAAAGAAGTGTTTTTCTTTTCTCACTTTTGAAAGTGAGCAATCAAGCAGTGTGAATCTTATTCTGCTATATATATATTTGATCGCCTTGAATTTTTGTATTCGGATATCGTTCGGAGGGAAACAATTGTTGGGAAATCAATAATTGAAATGTGGTACATATATAAATTGCAATTGAAATAATTTTAACAAACAGATGCTCTTGAGAATTTCAAAGATATAATTAGCAATAAAAAGCACTCGAAAGATAGGAGATTAAAAAAAAAAAAGAAATTGAATGAATCGTTCACATGAATCGAAAATATTTATTTGGATCGAAAAGTAGAATAGGACTGGTACATCTATGTATATAGCACCTGAAATTTTCATCACAAACTCTTTGACAAATAATGTTACGAACCTATTTATGTATATGTATGCGGGTACTGTCGATTTCGAGAGAGAAGCTAAAAAGGCTTTCCAATGTGATTTTTATATAAATAATTTTTTTTTATTTATTAAAGCGTAATAATTTCAATTGGGTTAAAAACATAAATATTTCATAATATTATAAATAACATACAATAAGCCTTATTTGTCATAAAAACGAAAAACTTCATTAGTTTTTTTTTTTTTTAATAAGAATGAAATTAAGAAAAAAAATAATCACTTCTGTTTGTTTGTTTCTCAAGTTTAAATTGATTTGCACTGCTTTTTCTTGTAAACGTTTCATAAATATCTTTAAAAAAAAGTTCACAATGCTGTGAACGCATTTCTGCTGACATAATCTTGTTAAATATCGAAGAAAAGAATGTAAGTTCACTATATCGAGATACCTTTTGTTCACTATTTTGAGTTGTATGTATAAAATTTTGTGTGTTCACTATACTGGATAGTTCACTGCACCGAGATTCGCTATATCGAGCATCTACTGTATTTTCGATTTTCTCAAAACCAGGGATGGAATCGTGTAAGGTGATTTGCGATAAGTGAGAGTCACATTCAAACAATTCAGTCTGTGTAAGATGATATCACATTTGATAGCTAAAGAGCTATCACATCAAAAATGTGATTGTCATTTTCAAACAAATTTTACGTATCTGCCGCCGTATGACTAGAGTTACCACCAGCCTACAAAATTGAAAAACTTGTTCAGAGTTCCTTTTTTTCCCATTCATACAAACAATAATAAACATTCTTGTGACCAAAAAAGTTTACTACATTCCGGAAGATGAAGAAAAAATAAGAATTATATCGCAAGGACGTCATTTTTGTTATATATTTTCGATTGCTCATTACAAACATTTGAAACATTCACTATGGCAACCATGTTTTTGACAAATTACATTGGAAAGTATTCAATTGAATTGAATTGAGTTGAATCACCTTGCCCAGACTGAAAACTAAATGACAATCACATATGACTATGGTTGATGTGACAATCATTTATCACCTTAGCCGATTCCACTCCAGTTTAACTGATTTTGATCATTTTTTATGGAGAATTTCTTAAATAGTTTTGTAGTAGGTGCATAACCAAAATTTTCAATTTTTTTTTTTATTTTTTAAAAACTTTTCTTTTTTTTTTGATAAAACGAATTGTCAATTATTATTAAACTTAACATCTGTTATCTAGCAGATTTTTAATAAAAATTGTTCTTATAACTTATAACGCTGCAGATCGGATAAAAATAACTTAAAACTCGGTTAAATTAAATAACAAACATTGTTAATATACATCCTGCAAACTCACCACGTTAAATTCTACGAGTCAACTCGATTAAACAATAAGGGTATTCACGCAACGTCGTAAGTTTACCAATTGTGTAAAATGATAAGTTTACACAAAAGTTTGCGTGAACGCCCTTTTAATTCATTTGATTAAATGCGGTGTAATTGAATCAGCTGTTCGCTAAACGTCAAATATGAAGCTCCAAAATATGTATACAAATAAGCGTGTTCAGATTTCGAAATTATTTTTAAATGTAGAACCTCTCCCAAACTACCTAACTTAAAATCGGAGCAGAATGTCTCGGAACGGAAAGAAATGTAAGGTACACGAAAAAAACAGGTTTTTTTTAAGCCTGACAGGAATTATATGAGAAAACGATTTCGGGGTTAAATGTAGAACTGTAATATTCGCAAACTCATGGCACTGATCGAACGAGAATGAGCAAATACAAGAAAAATCATATGGCACGCCCATAATGGTGCAGGATACCTACTTTTCCTTCAGTTTAGTTCACTTTCGTTTTCGGCAGTAAAAGTTTTCCTGAGCTCAACACAACTGAAATTTGATGAAAGGAGAATAAAAAGAATAAATGGTTCTTTTCACTTAGATGGCAATTCGGAAACCATAACAAATACAAGTAAAAGCATTTACTTTTGTATATCCATATGGCCCATTATATGGATTTGTGTAAATAAACAATGCCGATCAATAGTCAGAAAATGTGCATGTTTGTATAAACAACGTTTTTATTCACAACTTTCATCGCCAACTAATCTCAATGCGATAGTTACAGAACACGGGCAGAGTTTTTTTAGTTCTCTGAGATACTTAATTATCATATTTCTGAACACGCCATATTCTAAAATTCACAATGACGTTTGGTTAAGTTTACCAAAAAAATTTGGATAATTTTATCCAGCAAAATCCTTGGAGAATTTTAACCAAATTGTGTAAATCATTTCTCATACAAAATGTGACAGTTCATTAACCAAATGGTAAACTTAACCAAATGGTAAACTTATCCAGTGTTTTAGATCATTGCGTGAATATCCTTAATATTATTTAAATCTACGCACTGATTTGGTTTAAGTGTACTAAATTTTATCAAACTACTTCTGGGTTAGTTTGTTCGGTTTAAATAAACAATTAAGTTAGTCAATGAAACACATTAAATCGTTCATAGTAAATAACACAAGTCAACATGAATTTTGACTTTTAAAAAAAGGGTATTAAATTTATAAAGCTGTACCTATAGCCACCCGAAAAACAAACATATTTGATAGAAAAGTTTACTTTTGTAGCCAGGATAATGTGTAGGTTATTTTCAAAACTATGATTTTAATTTTTTTTAATAAAAAAAGAGATTTTTAATTACTTTTGTATCTTTAATTATTGAAATAAAAATATTATTATACAAAAATACAACTCAACAATGCAAAATTTTGAAAAAAAAAAATTTATTTCCAAATTTCAAATTTTTTTTTATTCAAAATTTTGATTTTGAAAATTAAATTTTTAAAAAGTATTCACTTAAATAATTTTATTTAAAACGGAATTAAAGAATTGATGTCTGACTTTAAAAAATGATATAACATGACACTGTAAGCGTTTCCGTTGTTTCTAAACATTTTTTTTTCTATTTGAAATTCTTTCTTTCTAGAAAATTCCAAGATGGCGGCTTAAGCTAAAGTCCGATGCTACTAATAACCCCCTCTAACGAATTGTGAAAGAAAAGTGAACAATAAAATTTTTCCCAGGTCAAATACTTATTCCTACTGGGCTAATATACTAATTTCAAAGGCAAAAATCAAGAAAACGTTTAATGTAATAACCATATATAATCTACTCAGGGATTTGTGAAATTAACTAAATACAATTATTCGATTTAAGCAAGCTCGTTTAATATAAACGATCTTCAAAATTGATAATTCTAACCATGTTTCTCCATTAATATAACCTTTTTAGGTTTTTATTTTAAACAATTTATTTTAAAAGAGTCGACTACGTTAGAATTAACATAGTTAGCTTTGTCATTTTTACCCTTAAGTACGTAATATTGAAAAAAAAAATTAACACTCCGAAAAAAGCTCTCGGTTGGTAATTATTTTCCTGCGTATACAAGTGTTTAAAAGCTGTTAAGGAAAATCTCATTTTTCTCAAAAACTACTCCCACGATTTTGATTAATTTTTGTACGCAGTAGGTACTATCTACCATATTATTGGAACCAATTTTTTATTAATCCATTAATAACGGTATATTTCTCATAGAACCATTTTTTTTTGTTTTCGACTATCTTATTATCTGTTGCAATGATCTTAATTTTTTACACAAGATCTTCTAATAAGTTGAAATAATAATTGCATATATTCAAATCAATATAGATTTTTAAGAAAATATTCAAAATGATTTTTTTTGCATTAATATACACAGGGCCGGACCAACCATATGTGCAGGATGTGCAAATGCACAGGGCGCAAAATTCTGAGGCGCATTACCAGGAGCAAGAAAATGAAATCGGCATTAGGCAATAACGCCCAAATCGATTTGGAAATATCGCCCAAAAAAAATCCAGAAAAACCCCACTGTTTATACGCCGCGATTTTTTGAAGGTTATTTTATAATTGAAATATTACTTTGGAAATATCGCCCAAAATTTAGGAAAGAACGTCCAAATAAAAAAAAAGTTTGGATATATCGCCCAAAATTGAAGAAATAAATAAATTTTACAAAAACAATTTCCGTTGAAAATATTTGGGCGATATTTCCAACTTAGGATTTGGAAAAATATAAATTTGGGCGATATCCATTTTTTTTTTGGGCGATAAAAAAAATTTAATCTGATCCTGCGCAAACAAATATGTAGGTACTACCATTTCCTATGTATATGTATGTATGTGTGCAAATATAAACAGTGGCGCTTTTTACAAATCTTGCACGGGGCGCAAGTTTGGCTGAGTATACATATAATTAAAAATAGGCGTACTAATTCGTTTTCTTAAAAATTTGTACAAAATTTTATATATACAAAAAAATAAATTAAAAAAAAGACAGCTCCAACGACTTTTATAATAGGCAACACTGCGCCAAATGTTTTCCTCATAAATAAAGATTTATTAAGGAAATCAGATGGTGTAGATCACGTTGTTGGTGTGAAAACAATTTCGGAGGTTGTTTAAATAATTTATTTCAAATTATTCTAATCTAACAATTTTTCAGATTGAACTGTAAGTTCCATTCATACATGTAACACTGTGCTATATTGTTAATATTTATGTACTCACATTAAAACTATACAACGTCTTTGGCAGGTGACATAAAATATATAGGCTCCCATAACTAATTAATTTTTTTTTAAATTTAAAAATAAACAGTTCGTGAGACCAAGTCGTGCATTTTATTTTTTATTGACTGATACTTTTGATTAAGTATGCGAAAAAATATATCGAAAATGGAGATGAAAATAGAAGTTCACAAAACAAAAAATGATGAAAACAGCAACAAAAATTAACAGAAAACTTTGCACTTCAATTTTAAACAAGTTACGAATTTTAGTAATAATCTGTCTGCTCTTTTAATAAGAAGTGAAAAATCGAAAAATTGGTTATAACGTAACACCGGATATAACGAACGAATTCCGCAATCTTTTCTAATTCTTCATAACCGATTTTGACCGATTAACCGATTTTTGAAAGAAAGTTTAAAAAATTTTAAAACTTCTATAATTCACAAAGTGAGATTCTTTCTTTAATGTGATCAAGCCCGCTCATATAAGTAGGTAGGTTACGTCTTAGCAACCTTTAGGGGAATTTTTCTGCCGCTTTTTTTAGTTTTTTTTTTTTTTAATTTAAAAAAAAAAACTTTCCATCTAATTGCAGGATGTCTAGAACTTTTAAAATAAAAAACGTTTACATATAATATTCAATTTTCAGATAATATGGACTAATTAAAATGCCACACATCACTTGCCGAATTAACAACGTGGTACCTATATGTATATACATAGAGATACATATGTGCGGTATCTTAGTTTGCCGTTATATTTTATCAGCACAAACAAGTTAAATTTGTTATTATTTTTTTTATTTCAAAAACATTCTGAACTCTTATCATCACTATACTTTCCATTATAAATGAAATATGCTTTCAATGAAAGTATATCTATATTTACCTAGAACCCTTTAGATCAGCTATATTATAAAGTCAAACTTCATAAAACTCTTAATTGTTTGCCACATCATAGTTATTGACGTTGACAGTCTCATAGTTATATATGTATGTATGGATATTGTATATGTATTCAAAACATAAGTATCTTAAGGCTACATCATTATCTATAAAGATACTCTATTATCACTTTAATGTTATTTACTTTGTTTCTTCAAACAAATAGGTTTTTTGTTTGTCCTGAACACGTCATAATTATTATGCCGTTATTTAATTTTGACACATAGGTACAAGTTATAAAATAGTAGTAATTTCTTATTATAGGAATCACACATCTGTCATTTTTATACATTTATGTTTATATTTGATTTTAATTTAATCCTTTTATTTTCTTTTAATTATTTAAACAATCAGTTTGACAGCTACCTATCTACAAAAGATTATAGTGATGAATGAGCTCAGAATAAAACATTTAAATCATTTAAAACCAAAAAATACCTTCTTTATATAGTTTTCACATAAATTTGCAGATAACGCGCGGTTTTAATTTAACACACTTATTTTGACAGTTTTTTTATTTTTAATCACTCAATCACTCAAATAGAAAATATTCCTTGACATCCATCGTTGACAATTAAGTACGAAAATAACTTAAGCCAAACGAACAAACTCTTATCAATACAACTCCAAGTGGATAGTTTATATTCACTTGGCTTAAGTAATTTGCTACTTAATGATAAAAAAAAAGTTAATGTTCTTTTCTTTAGAACATGTTAATTAAAAAAAACAAAAAAAGTGCTTCGTATAGGCTTAGTCAAAAACTAAATCGAGACAGCCTCCGCATTCACCTGACGCGTATTGAAATAGAACTGAATTGAAAATTTGGTTAAATTAAAAAGTTATGAAAACAAAATTCACTAAAAAAAACCACAGAAAATAAATTCGGGAGACATTTAAATGTTTGTTATCGGAGCCTCTCTATCAAGAGACAGGTAGGTACATATTTTAATGATAAATAGCTCAGAAGTAAATTGAAGGTGGAGAAGGTAAAGATAAACCACATATGTAGGTATATTATCGAGACGGAACCTATAGTTTTTTAGATGACGTATATTTCATGTGTCTTTAAACAGTAAGTGCACACGTCGACGACAGTGACATGCTTTAATTTGTTTCTTTTTTTGTTCCTATTTTTTTTTTTTTTTTCAAAGTTCCATCTATCAATATTTTCTCACCTGGTTTGATTGTTCCGCCATCATTGATAACAAACATGTGGATTTATAGATATTTTTGATGTTTGTCTTTTTGTTTCCTTTTTTCATTTATATGAGAAAAGGTTTTTGATTGGACAATGTGAGAAATTGGTTTTTCCTGCTTAAAATAAATATGACTTACTTTTTTTTTAGGTAGGTATTTAATTTGCACTAACTGCCCAACTTGATTTGAAAGATAAGTGAGAACGTTTATAATGAGCATAAAAATCAGTACAATCGGATTTATTTTTTTTATCGCAGGGAAAAAATGTTTTGATATATTTCTTTTTGTTTGTAAACTTGATAATGTTTTATTAATGTACATAATGGCTTTTCTTTAATATAGATAAGAGTTTTTAAAGTGTTCTTTAGAGTCGTTTGAATAAAAAAAAATATTGTACACGTAAATATACATATATGTAGGTTTGTATTCACAAACATCTGGGTCACACATCAGGAAGATAAACACATTTATCATTGACAGCAGAAAAGATATCACATACACTACCTTACCTATATATATTATATCTAGTGAAGTGATGCACGACAAGGTTTTTCAATCAAAAAGATTGTCGGGACCAGTAGAAACTCTAGCACTTGATTTATTTTACTATCTTTGTTTTATTATCTTATATTATGACTTCGTCACATTCTAAGTGAAAACAATAGAATAGATGTCGAGATATAGTCCTGACTGTTCTAACATTTAAGTTAAAAATTTTGTTGATTGATTTTTGGCGGGATATATAATAATAAAATACCAGAGGCAAAGTATTTAAAAATATTTGAAAGTACTTTGTGCATTAAAGCTTCCAAAACTATTACGTTTTTTAAATGGAAGTGTTTCCAGTTTTTTGTTTGTTTGGCCGCAAACAGCCAGGCGGAAATCAAAGCTATATTTTCTTAATCGTTATGAAGTCAAAACTGATTCACTTCACCCTACCTATGTATACGTTGGGTTTCAGAACTCTGTGACGTCATATACAGTAAGGAAATGGCGAATGCCCCCGTCAAGCAGAGACTATATAGATTATAGATGAACAGCCTTAGCAGAACAATATTTTGACTGGGTGCGAAGCCTCGCACGTCTCGACATATATAACTCAAGCTTAAAGAATGTCTTGAAATTCGTTAAGAATTCAGAATGCAGGGTGCAGGATAGTGCAGGGAGGCACCAAGCAGTGTTGTCACTTTACCACAATTGTCGTAGATCTACCACTTTTTTAGGAATTTTCAAATCTACCACTTCAGCCCGGGAGGCGGGAATACAAAATTCTACCACTATCTTCCTATATACGAAAGCCGTGAACATTGGAACATTAGGGAATATAATTATTTTACTATAAATATTAAAGAAAAGCTTCTCAACTTTAGTTAAAATATTTGACGAATAAGACAAAATATTTCTTTTTCCAACGAAAATCTAAATTAAATTAAATTTTTAAAACAAATGCGGGCAGCAAGATATTTGACATTTTAGTAGTATTTGAAGTTTCAAAAATGTCAGCAGCAGGCTTTTTTATTAATCATATTCATCTAATTTCTTAAACAAATCTCATAAATAAAAAACTTAAAAAACAATTTTTTCATATATGTACATACATAGGTAGTACATACATATACATATGTACATAATATTATGTACAAAATTTTGAAAACATTTTTAAGAAAAAAAAATTGGTAGGTACACCATTTTTTAGTATAATATTAATGCGGAGTTAAAAAATTAATTTTGAAAAAAAAAATCATCTATACACATTACCCATTTTCGAAATATCAAATTTTCAAAAAAATAAATTTGAAAATTTTACCAAAAATCCAAAATTTGTATTTTGAAGATTTTGATATGCAATAATATTTAAACTTACAAATGAGATTTTCCTTAACGGTTCTTAAATACTTGTACCGTTATTTTTGGTCCTAAAAAAAGAAGAAAAAAAAACGTGTCTGATAATGACAAATTGGTTGATTTTAAGTGAAATCATAAACATTGAAAATTGTATTTTGAAAAATTGGCATAGTTACCTAAGTAGATATCGGGTTTTTTGTTATAAGTACCACATAAATATTTTATTTTTCTGTAAACAAACAAAACTGCTGAAAATTGAAAATCTGAATATACCACTATTTTTGGCCCAATTTAGCACAGTTTTTTATTTTCCATTTCATCCCCTTCTGTTCCTTCTTCCTACTTCCTATATATGTAGCTCATCTTGCATCCTGATGATGGGGAGCGCAATGGATCCACTTGAATCCGAGTCAGGTGATCCTTAAAGTTATTTACCAGGTATAAATGTTACATTTTAATCGATTTCACTTTTCTACGTATTCCAAAGAGTATAATGAGAAACCTAGTTTTTGTTCTCGGTGTTTACATTACATTTCGTTAATGTTTTTGCCCAAAAAATTAGTCGTCAAAAAATCTCGCCATATTGCGACCTACCCTCACCGAGTTACCAGATGAGGAGTAAGTATACAGTTTTTTAGGTATGTGTTTAAAAAAACAATTTGCACATGGGTTGCATGGCGAAATATGGTCAAGGCATAGTAGTGTTGCCACACTTTAAAGGTCGATTTTTGGGTTTATTCAATTGTCTGATCCAGCTCATATATAGTGAAAGCAAGCTTACTTCAAAAATTCTAAAATACTTCAAAAATCAAATCAGAATTTCATTAGGGTAATTTATGGTAAAAGAAGAGAAGGTCTAGATTCTATTTTCTAAACAAAAAATTATAGAGAGTTGAGAGTATAATTGCAAGATTTTATTAATATAAGAAAGGCATACATACGTAAACAGGGTGGGTCAAAAGTGACTTCCTAATTTAAAGTGATAATAACTTTTATTGATTTAATTTTTTATTAATAATTTATTTAAGAATCACAAAGTATGATTTCTGGAGATTTTTTGTGTTAAGTATGGAATTTAATGTCCCTTAAATGAGCATCAGCTTCATGCTCCTATAGACGGGCTCTTTCAGCGTTTTCCATAACACTTCGTAGGACATCTGGGCTCAGCGCCTGTATTTCAGCTCGAATGTTCTTCCTTTGTGGGATAGTGGTGGATTTATTTACGTACACTTTACCATTCAAATAACCCCACAGAAACAAGTCTGTTGCAGTCAAATCCGGAGAACGTGGACATCAATGACGCCGATAAGCTCTTTGGGTTAAAATAATCGAATGATTATTTTCTAAATAAAATTCAATTAGTTTGGTCCTCTTTAAAGTGCTGTAGTTCATTTTAGTAAATCTCCCAAGAATTGTTTTATAAGTACCTTAAAAAAGAAAAGAAAACAAAATTAAAAACAGAATAGTTAAGATGTTTTCAAATTAGGAAGAAACTTTTGACCCACCCTGTATAAAAGAAAATTCTAGAAATTCTAGTTCGAGAAGTAGATAAGAATTTAAAAGATCCATGTTTGCAAAATTTTAGATTTAAGCTTTTTTCTTGGGTAGATGAATTCTTGAACAATATACAGGGTGTCCCGAAATCACCGCCTCAGAAGAAAACCATGAGTTCCTGAGATCATTTCAAGTCGAAAAACTTAAGAGGCAATTTTCTCGTTTTCGCTTCGTTTTCGACTTATAACGGTTTTTATGAATTTTATTCCTTTTTTCTTTTGACTGGCTCTAACTTTGCCAAACTACAACCGATTTTTGAAATTTTTTTTTATTTAAACAAGAACAGTTAGACATTTGTATCTACCATACATTTTTTTTCTGTGTGGATAAAGGTTTTCCCGCAAATTATTTTCAAGCACATTTTTTAAGCTTTTTTAGGTTGTTTTTTTGACTTCGATATGATTTTTTTATTATTATGAAAGCCCAATATGTTTTCTTAAAAATACTTAACATTTTTACCTAAAAATAGATATAAACTTATTAAAAAAATAAAAAACAAAAAAAATTTTCAAAAATCGGTTGTAGTTTGGCAAAGTTATGAGCCAGTCAAAGGAATAAATAATAAATATCATAAAAACCGTTATAAGTCGAAAACGAAGCGAAAACGAGAAAATTACATCTTAAGTTTTTCAACTTGAAATGACCTCAGGAACTCATGGTTTTCTTCTGAGGCGGTGATTTCGGGACACCCTGTATATTTTTTTCATAATTTTTTGTTGCATTTTGATTTTTTTTTACTGTCATTGGTATTTTCATTTAAAATAACATCAACATAAAGATAATTCTATCATGATTACGATCCAATAACGTTGTCGACACCAGAAGTTTCCGAAATTTTAACTGTCGATATTTTGAAATTTCTCACTGCGTTAAAGAAAACAATTCTAATAGTCTCAGAGAGGTGACGGCAAATTTAAAGATTGAAAGTACAACCAAAATTTGTGTGTGTAGGGACAAGTGCCATGATATCGAATTTAACGTCCGTATTATTCACTCGATACATCCAGATTAAAACTTTAATCCGGATGTAAAGTATACAAATTCAATGTAAATACATCTGGATTTAAGTTTCAACCTGGATGTATCGAGTGAATAATATCGGCGTAAAAGTCTGGCAGTTTTTTTTCCCAACCTGTGGTAGATTTGAGTGGTTAAAAATTGCGATTTTCCCAATTATTTGGTCAGGATTTTATTAAAAAAAAATTTATGAATTCTATAACTAAACAAAATAAACGAGCATAGCTCTTTAAAAAAATGAAAATTCAGCACACAAATCACGATCCGAAAAGGGCACGGTTCAAAAGAGCTTATGAATTAAATATTTTCAATTCGTTAATCCGAAAAAGTTTGTTTTCATTTCATAAATATTATAAACTTATTTTAGTCAAAGTGTGAAGGAACTGATTACCTGGGGATTAAGGAAAAATCTTTTCCATCCTATAATTATTTTGATGTTTGCTCTATGATTAAAATTCTAAGAATTTCGATTACTTGGTTTAAAAGTTGTTTTTTTTTTGAAAAACAAAAAAAGTACAAAACTTACCAAGTATCCCCATTTAAGAAAGATTAATCATGGCGGAACCAAGTATCACCAAACATAATTCGTAGGTATTTCAAATAAGTTTACCTACATTTAATTTTATTCGAATCTATTGCATCTCTTTTTTGAGCCGAGTTCTGATTTTTTTCATTGTTTCATGGGGTGGCTTGTTTCCAGGAACTAATGCCCCGTTGAGCGAAATTTATTATTTAATGATTACTGACTAAAATTTGGTGGGTTCACTGGTCAAGTTTTCGAAACGTTTTGAATTGTGCTTCATAAAAAGAAAACTATCCAAGTATATAGAACTGGGCTATCTTTTAACATTTATGTTTTTGTTTTGATCTCACTCCTTTTTGCGAAGATATTTATTTGTTCCCAGGTGGCAGGTCAAAACCTCGTTGGTAATATACTATAATAGGTGTGTTTTATTCATTGCTGCATAGCCAGCGCAGCAAAATTTCCCTTGGCAAACAAAAACAATTTGATTGCTGGCGAAAAAGAAGTCTAAAAAAAAAGATGGCTGTGCTAGCGATAGAGCTTTCAATTATTGAAATGAACGTATAGAGTGAGTGATCGTTTTATTCAGACTTGTGCTGCGCTGGCTATGCAGCAATGAATAAAATATACCTAATATCATTCTACAATAATCATAAGTGCTTTATATAATTCATACAAATTTTGTGAAAGTGGGCAGATATACTACGCCCCCTGAATGGAAAACTTCAAATTTTCGATTTGTGCCTTTGTATGCAATGCCCTATCGCGGTGTCGGGAAGTGCTCCATAATTTTGATGATCTGTCAGTGAATCAGTGAGTCGCAGTCACTTACGGTTTTCGCAATTTTTGAATTCCTATGTCTCAGGAACCACTTATGCTAAGGAGTTGAAATTTGGTCAGGCACCTGTGCTCGGGACTTTTTTTGATTTTACACCATTTTTCCTTCAATACCTCGATGTTTAAATAATTTATATCTATAGGTACATATATTAAAAACAAATATTTAACATTTTCAAGGCTTATATAAGCTCCTGATATCCTATGTATAACCATATTTATAGTAACTATTATACATAATAATATATAGAACGCCAGTCCTCCATTTTATTTAATATTTAATCTAGTTCTGTCAAAAATTTTATTTGTTTTACCGCATTTGCTTTTATATTTCTCATTTGGTGTTACCAAGGAAAAAAAAAACATACCTACATATTATGTACATATATTTTAAAATATATCACTTTTCAAATAAATTAATAACACTCCAGCAAGTGTAAGTACCTATGGCATTTCGACCGACCTAAATTCAAATGCGTGAACAAACAACGTTTAGATACTCAACTTAAGTTTTAGTTGTGTCAATCTTAGAAAAAACATTTGTTTCAATATTTTGTTACTTTTCATTTTTCATGTTTTAGGACCGTAAGGTAACTAGAATACAAAAATTATTTATCAAAATGTTCAACACAAGACATTAATGTATATCTGCGCCTTCAGACAATGCCATCTAATAAGAAATCGTACGTTTCAACAAAAAAAAAAAAACACCATGAGTCTTTATCAAGTGCGTCTCCTCGTTTCTTGTTATGCAATTATGTGATCTTAATAATAATATGTTGTGGGTTTTGTAGATAAAAAAGCATATAGAAAATATGTATTATAAAACTCATAGCAAATTAATTCAGCAGTAAAATCGCCTTAATTTGTAATTGTAAAGCACTTCATCCATCATGGATTTATTGACAATTTTGCTTCGTAAGTGGTTTAAAATTTCAAAATTCCTTATTATTTTTTCAATATCTTTCTTAAACTGAAAACCAAAATATTTTACAAAATTTAAAGTTCTCGAAATATTTCCATCCAAAGTATGATATTACTTAATTTCGATTTAAGGTTTTCCCACATCAACTCGAATCTTTCGTGGCGACCGGCGACGACGGAAACAATAATAACAATGGGTACGTTCAATGCATTACGTTTTACATATGAATTTTTAGAATTTTGAATTTTTAGAGCTTCTGATTGGCTAGCTGTCATAAAAAGTTAGATGACTTTTAGTGACTTTAAGTTACCTTTAGTTACGTTTTATCTGAATTTTCAGACAAGAAATTCTCAACTGAAAATTTAGATGAAAGTTATTTGTGGTGGGGGAAGTCCCAAATCAGCTGAAGCAATGCACATAAAAGCTGAACTTTATAATTTTCGTCTTGTTGGCGGTTGATTTTTTTAGTTTTCATCATGAAAATTCAATACTTATTGAAATTAACGAACTTTTTGTTTATTGTTCAGTGAATTTTTAAATCAATAATTTTTCGTATTGATATTTGAAAAGTTTTTCTGTAATTTTGTGGGACATACATATCAATAAAAAGCCTTTTAATGAAAATAATAAAACCTGTTGCTGATTTAGTTACATATAATTTCATCCTCAGAACTACTCACACTCAATGTTTAATAAACGAATGTAATTAAAGTTCTATTTTATTTCACTTAAATTTAAATCCTACAGGTAAATGCAGGAATTTGACACAATAACTTTCGACTGAAATTTCAGATTTTTTTTTGCGTTCAACAACATAAATTCAGAAATCTCAAAATTCAGATGTAAAGCGATTTTTACTGAATCCGCCCAATGAGAACAACACGTCGCTCGTTATTATTGTTTTCGTCGTCGCGGTCGCCACGAAAGATTCACATTGGTGTGGTGGAACCTTTAAACCAAAAATAAAATTTTGGATGGCGATATTTCTGCATTCAAGTCTTGTAAGTGGTTGTTGTTTTCAGTGCCGTATTGAAAATTCACAGACCTTTTCACTAATCAAAAAATCGTAAAGTATATTGTGAAAAAAATTCAGCTCTAAAAATTCGGACGTATAAAGGGTTGCACTGCAACCGACCTTTCCTTCAAATAACGAACATTTGGAAGTGAATCCTAAAGGGTAAATACGAACAAACAATATAAATTTTTGGTAACTTTCTGTTTCCCAAAGTTATTTTTCCTATGAGTAGACCTCAACTTAATAAAATTTGTAGACCTCCAAGTTACAATCCTATCCTAATGCTCGGACTATTTTTTTGCATGTTAAGGGTGTTCATAAGCCCTTGAGTGTACGCATATTATTAAAATAAAAACAAACAAAAATCCCAAGTTTGTTCCACCAACTTCTACTTTTTCCAGGAGTTGAGAAATCAAAAGTTGATCAACTCAGAGTTGAAAATCGAAAGTTGAAAACATAAACATTGATGGTCTTATTTATAAAAGTTGTCTAACTTTGGACAACTGTCCAACTTTGGAAAATGTGTTTAAAAACCTTGTTTATTGTTGTTTTATAGCTGCCTAACTAAGACACAAGAGTAGATTATCCTAACCGTGAATAATGTGATATTTATTTTTATTAAATAAAGCATATTTCTACCAATTTGAAAATAGTTAGACAGTGTCTAAGTAGACAAAAATTTTATAAATACGACTGTGAGTCAATAAAAACAAATTCACAAGTTGAAAGTAAAAATCCTCAAGTTGTGTTCAACTTTGAGTCAATAAATTGATTTCAACAAAAAAAACTTAAGTTTAAAAACCCATTTTTTAATAACCCACAATTTTCGATTTTCTCCGAATCAACTGATTTTGATTAATTTTTTTATGAAGAATGCTTTAAAAAGTTTTGTATACCAAAAATTTCTCATTATTTGTTGAACCGATTGTAATGAAGTTTTTTACACAAGAACTTCACAAATAAGTTTGAAGAATATTGCATATCAAAATTTAAAATAAATTAATTTTGGATTTATAAAAATTTTCAAAATTAGTTTTTTAAAAATCAATATTCGAAAATGGTAGATGATTTTTTTCAATTAAAATCAATTTTTTAGCTCCGCATTATTAAATTCTAGAACAATAATATCCATTTATTTTTCTTAAAAATGTGACAAAATAACAGTGCCTACGTTCTTCAACTCTCGCATCAACAAAAGCTGTCGAGAAACGATGAAAATTGAAACAAATCATAAGAGTTTTGTTCCATTTTCCCACGTTTCTCGACCAATTTCATCGATGCGAGAGTTACATAACGTAGGCACAGGTTTCAAAATATAGGCTCCCATAACTAATTTATTTCTTTTAAATTCATATCAATAGATTTAATCTATTCAGAATTTAAAACCACAGTGTGATCGCACATAAGAGCAAGTTCGTGCGACCCAGTCGTACGAAAAAAATTAACTTAGGAAGTTTTTATAGAACGGCGAAATGTGGGGTTTAGTGCTGTTTATTTCATTGTAAATTATTGATTAAATCACATTTTATTTCCATTACATAGTACATAAACTTTCTCTGTGTTTTAATTTCTTTATAACTCTTATTGCACCCTACTACGCAAAAAGTAAAAAAGGTAGTAGGAATATATTTATGTATGTATAAGGTAAAGTAACATAATAAATAAACTGGAATAGATCAAACAAACCTTTCGCATGTTTTATTTTCATTCAACAAACATAAAACATACTTTTATCATCATGAGTATAAATTCAATATCGATCGAAAAAGAAAGAAAAATTAATTTAAGCGTATGTATTTAAACTAAGTTAGGGGATTTTAATAATTTTTCTCCACTTATTTACAGCAATGCATGGTATAAAAGATAAGTTTTTTTTACAGGCTTGGACTGTGTGGTAGTGCAGGTTTCTTCCGGTAATTTTCGATTGCTTGTTGGAGAATTTGTTCGACTGGTGAGAATGTCGATCTGGATCTTAAACGTGCTTTTGAAATTTCCAGTGACTGCTCAGAAATAGAGGACTAAAAACAATTAATATACCCACTAGATAAATAATTTTTAATTTACCTTAATCAAATTTGAGTTTCTAAGTTTGGCTTCTTCTAAGCTTAGTAGTTTATAGGGTTCCTGTGAAGATTTATCATTGTCTTCATCGTGTAATTTTGATTTCAGTTCTTCCTGCTTGCTACAAATAAATTGACGTAAGTATAAGATTTAATCATAAGAGTTTTTCAAATCATTTTTTGCATACAATATAAGAAACTAAGATGAATCGGTTTTTTCGCGACCTACATCACTTTATAATAATATAAAAGAGGCTGATAGTGCGAATCACACTGGTAACTTTTCACTGGACACCGGTGTCCTTGGAAACTGAAGACCCAATTTCTGTTACAAGGAAATTCCCAATTGAAAATCTTCGAAGACTTTCACATGAGGAAACAAGTTTCTTGACATTTTGTAAAGAGTAAATTGTAAGTTCAATTAAAAATTCAAATTGGTTGCAACCGCGATCACGATATGTGTTAGGATCGCGGGTGCAACTTATTGACTACTAACATTATTACGTGATTTATCATATTTTATTGATATAATATGCCTTGAATAATAATTTCTGCTATTCAAGGTTGTTGTTTTTAACTAAAAAAAAAATTCGATTCTTCTGTTGAAAGGAATTCGACATAAATGAAAATGCGGAACTTCATGCAGAGCACATATACGTAGAGAAAGGGCTCGTGATTCAAAGCGGAGAGAAGTAATAAAAAGGAAAATAGAGGCAGGTGAAAATTTTAAAATACTGACCAGAATCAGAACAAATAAAAGCATGCAGGCAACTAGAAAGCTTCGTGAAGATGAACAAATTAAACAGACAGGCAACAAACAGCCGCAGTGTTACCGCAGCCAAAATAAGTTATGAGTCCCTCCGAATGAAAAGAGTCCTTTTGAAAATAAATTAATCTTTTTTCAAAATAAATGCAAAGTTTTGAAAACTATTCCATTAAGAATTATCAAAGCTTTCTTAATTTCATAACACAACAGTTAAATAATTTAATTCATTAATATACCAACACATATTGTAATAGAATACAATAAACTTATTAGACCGAGAGCCCACAGCAAATTTTGGGTGTGAATGATAGCAAAAATTCACTGGTATTTTTAGATAGGTCTTTACTTTTTATAAGCAAATATGAAAGTCTTGCATTTCGTGATTGAGGCCTTCGTCGGTAATGGTGCATTAAAAATGCGTTTTTTTTTAAAGCCCAGATAAAAAGTATAGCAACTAAATCGTTATATTTAATAAAAGATCTGAGCGCCCTAGACATGAAAATGGGCGTCCAAGACATCTTGGGTGGGGTCTTCTGCATCCAAGACGAAGCTAAAGATGAGTATGAAACCGGTCTCCAAATAAAATGTGATAGCATTTAGAAATATTTTTTCACTGATAGAAGCTTCCCCTTTGATAACACAATATGGTAATCTAAGACTTTTTCCATGGGTCCGCTTATCTATCAGATGCACTAAAATAATGCACTTTACCGACAAAGGCCCCAACTACGGCATGCAAGACTTTCATATTTGAATATGAAAAGTAAAGATCTATCTAAAAATACCAGTTCATTTTTCCTATCTCTCACACCCAAAAAAGCTGTGGGCTCTTAGTCTATATTACTTTTCATAGAAAAAAATCATAAAATGATTGTGAAAAAATGTTTCCTTTTTTAAAAAAATATATCCCCGAATCCAACCGAAAATAAGAATTCCCCGGGATACAACACCAACACGCTTCAGCACAGATCTCCGAGATCTCATTTTCCTGAACATGCCTAATTTGTATGATATTCGCGCAGCTTTCGAACTTTTTTTAACAACGAAACATCTGATAGTAAGACTGGAGACCCAGCTACAAAAACATTCATTGGATGTACACAGCCATAATAAGGCCAATCTTGACATACACTTGTCTCGTTTGGTGGCCAGCCCTATATAAGGCAACCAATCTCAAAACCATGACTAAATTTCAAAGAGTAGCGTTTATATGGTGCAACTAGTCCCATGAAACCCACACCAAACGCGACCCTGGAAACAATCCTTTGACTTATCCCATTCGATTTATTTACGAAAGAAATGTCGGCCAATGGTGCTTTATGACTTCAAAAGTGCAATAACTGGAAAGAGGGCCTCTTCGGAAATAGAACCATTGCGAACTTTGCTAACAAAGAAATTCAAACAGACTATATACAGGGTGTCCCGAAATCACCGCCAAAAAAGAAAACCATTAGTGCCTGAGGTCATTTCAAGTCAAAAATTTAAGAAGTAATTTTCTCGTTTTCGCTTCATTTTCGACTTATAACGGTTTTTATGATTTTTATTCTTTTTTCCTTTTACTAACTTTGCCAAACTACAACCGATTTTTGAAATTTTTAAACAAGAACAGTTAGAAATTTGTATCTGCAATACAACTTTTCTGTGTGGATAACGATTTTCCCGCAATTTATAATCAAACACATTTTTTAAACATTTTTATGTTGTTTTTTATATTGCAATTTAGCAGGGCGCAGACTCTTTTCACAAACTCTATACTTAGTGCACTGGTGCAAGAAAAAAGTAGAATCAACCAGAGTTTTCTCAGAGCCGCAAACGACAGATGGTCAGAAATTGACACATATTCAGTTACAGATCTAGCTGCCAAACTCTATCTAATATAAATATTGAGCGCAATAATAAACTTTCTCTAAAACACTGTAGAGATTGGTTCCAATGCTCGATGAGATTTACAAGTAAGATCACCATATTAACGTAAGTATAAGTATACACATATGTATGAACATATTATGTCACATATAATGGCCATCATTTGAATTGCTAATTTCCCATAAATATTATTTCTTATTTGATAATGCAATACTCACATTTCTTGTAACTTTTTATCCAAATGTTCTTCAGCTGTCGAATATTTGATTAGAATTTCTTTAATTTCGTCACTTTGATCCATTTTAGTTTGTTTCAGCCAACATGGCTCCCTTTGTCAAACTTAAATTTAATAATGACAAAACTAAGCCAAAATAATTTCTTACAATTAAAACAAGGAGTGTTGCTAAGAAACCATGAATTGACAAACAAAACACCGTTTGCTTTCTTCTGTTGCTTTATTTTGTTGTTTTTTTATCACCAAAAATATATTTACAATCTTGTTTAACTCAAACCCTGAAAATACCAACCAATACCTTCCAGGACAATATACTATCTTCCATAGTAGGAATAGATTTAAATTGTTTATAATTTCAAAAAATTATTTATTTCACCAGAAACCGCCTGCGGTGTTACTAAGTGAACATGATGAGTTCCAGGTACTTTTTTGTACACAACCAATTGTGCACTTTCTCGCATAGCTTCTATCACTTGTTCATACATATCGGGATTCTCAAAGTTCATCCCCGGATCAGCACGAAGATTCAACACTTTGCACTTGATACGTGAAGCAAACGCCAGTACTTGATCGGCATTAAACATAGCTAAAGAACTTACTTTAAGTCGAACGTCCCTGGAAAAGTGAAATCCCATCGAATTCAAATGCTTTGGAGCTGGACGCATTCCCCGCTTCATGAGAATCTTAACACCCACTTCATCTACTGAACCACCATATGCATCCAGCACTAGTTTCACCATATCATTGTAATTATAACAGGGAACTTTGGACTCGGGCAGAGTCTCGTATTCAAGGAATTTATCAATGCTCCTGCCAGTTATATCAGCTTGTTTTTTAAGATCACGAACAGGTGGCCCAGCAATATCAATGTTTATCAATTTGCTGACATCATCTGGAAAGGCTGAAGCATACATAAATGTCAGAGCACCACCCAAAGAATGTCCCATCAGAATCATCTTGCTCCAACTAAATTTCTTAACAATTCTTCGAATTAAAGTAATTCCATCCCAAAAAAGATAATACTGCATTCCTTGGGGATATGGCGATGACTTTCCATGACCAGGTAAATCAATGCAAAATACTGGATAAGATGGATCAAGTAGAGGACAGAGGTTGTCAAAGGTTCCAGCATTATCTTGCCATCCATGAAGCGCCAGAATGGGTTGTTTTTCTCTGCTGCCCCACCATTTACCTAAAGAAAACATAATAATAACTAATTATAATTTATGTACATAATATTATGTATGTCAATATGTATCCGGTCATAGGTTTATTTGGCCTATCCATGTTTGGCGAATGAAGGAAAGAAATGTGAAGAAAATTAAATAAATAAAAATCCAACATTAACGTGGGTAGCCGTTCTGGGAAGAATAAGTAAGCAATATTTGATTTGACATCAATAGTTTGGAAAAGTCTTAAGGTCCGAGACTGTCCGATGACTGTCCACGACACCACGAGACGATATTGCCTTAGCTCATTAGCTGATATTGTAGATTTTTTCAGTTAAAAACTAAAAAGCAAATTAAGTTTAGTGTACACATACACCTAATTATTCTTTTAATTATTTTCTTTTAATTAAATATCTAAACTGTTACTTTATATCATGTACCTAAGTACATATAATATACTGAATAAATATAATTTAATAAATATAATTAAAAGAAGAATTCTAGTGACATTTTGTGAGGAAAGATTTACCACCACAAAATTAGTGTTCTACTGGCGCATTGACTCACTGCATTACTAGTAGTTAGAAACAAACTATGTACGTCAAAACAGAAATGTACTTTAAAAAACAACAACAATTAACAATGCATTGCGTGCATTTTGACCAAAGATTGAAACAGTGAAAATTCTAATTGATTTTGCTCATCAAATGTATATAATTAAATACCTACCCTATCGCCTATAGAACTATACCATATGCTTAAAAATGTGTTTGGAAATAAAATTTTTTTAGCTTCCTGGATGATTGATTAGCGTATTTTAGATTTAAATAAAATAGAAATGATTTTGTAACTGCTTTGTCATTCTATAAAATCTCAAAGAGATAAGATTTGTATGTGTGTTGTAAGTGTCTGGTTTTCACTATTACTCATCAGTCATTAGTAAAAAATAAATTTTTTGCAATAATAGTGTTGACTTCTGACCTACACTATTCATGACGATGGGTTGCGCATATTTTAAGAACTTTCTCTTGCTTACCTTGTACAAGTCCCCATGGCACTTCAATGCTTACTTCTTCCCAAGAATATTCTGTCCGTTGATTGTGGCCATCTAAGGGAAAAATACAGTTTTTATTTTGATTTTAAAATAATATTGTATTCCCAAAGTTTAAAAACATCGTTGGATGTTGATCTGCTGGGAATCTTTTATGTTCACTTACTTTGTTCGAAGCTTTCTTTAGGATTACTCTTGTTGGGCATTTTTAGTTGGTGTTTCTTCAGACCAGACAAAACAATAAGAACACACTTAGAAATGGAAAGGTACTTGTTGTTTGCCTAAGTAGATGGATAAGCTTTGGCTAACCGAACACCATACCCAAGATAAAGTACCTTTACAATAGAGAAAATTGAATTACAACAATTCGCTAATATGAAGGTCAGAATTTAGGAAACATTTTTTTATGGACGACGACAACGTTGAGTAATTTGACGTTTTGTTTTGATGTTTTTTTTTTTATTTTTTAAAACAGACTGACAGCTGGACAGTACAAATTTTGGATGTGTTCGTTGCATAACGAAAAGGCAATCTACACTTTTTTTTTAAATCGAAAACACAAGTAAATTACGAAATTTATAAAAGCCCTTCCACACTATTCCACTGAGTATTAATACATGTCAAAAAAGTGTGAAACAAATCATGTATAATAGTGTGGAAAGAAAATATGATATTCCCAGCCTACACGATTTGACATGTGTTAATACATGAGAATTTTTAGAAATTGTTCTAATTCTGTCACACATTTCATCACATTTTTATTGAGGTTAAATTAAACTGTTGTGTGTGGTCAAAAAATGAAAAGAAATTTCTCTCTCACAAATTTGGCAGTAGCATGGAATTCTTTTCTACTTTGTATTAATACTCAGTGGGATAGTGTGGAAGGGCTTTAACAGCTTTGTTTTTAAAGGTCCTGTTTATGCGGGAACGCAAATTCAAAGAAATTCACAGCATTCCGTACTACCTTATGTGGATGACACGGACGGCATAATGTTTCTCTTTCAGTCCTTTAAGCCTCAACTACATAAGCCAAAAAAGTGAAAAAGTGCAAAAGTGAAAATTTTTAAATTGATTTTGTGATAGTTTTTCTGACTAGAAAACTTATAAAAATGATGCAGAAAGCTTAAATTTTGGTTTAAAAACAAATTTGTGTATTCTTTTTCACAAAACAACGGCGCTAGCGGTAAAAAAAATATTTTTACTTTTGTACTTCAGTACTTTTTGGCTTATGTAGTTAAGCCTTTATTCTCATAAAAGATATTTTGCAGCAGTATGAATTTTTTGTAAAAAGAAATTTCTCGGACAAAAAATTAAAGTTAAAGGTTCCCCCACATGAACGAAAACAACAATCAATAAAACAAATGGTTGTCATTGAAACAACACGTTGTTATCAAGGTTCCCCCAAACCAACGTGAATTTTCGGTGGCGACGACGTAAACAACAATAACAACACGTGGTTGTCAATGAAAACAACACGTATTATTGTTTTCGTCGTCGCCACCGAATATTCGCGTTGGTGTGGGGGAAACTTTATTGTTTTCGTCGTCGCCACCGAAAATTCACGTTGGTGTGGGGAACCTTTATATTAGAGTCCGCGCAAGTTTATGTGCGCGCAATCCCATATAAGCCCATTGTGCTCAAAATCGAAATCAAATTACTGTTTAGTTGCATGTGCGCGCCTGGCCTGAACTCTGAAGTGAACTTTTGAATGTATGAACATTTTCAAATTCTATTACAAACCATATCATTTTTCATACAAATTCACATTTCGGAATGAAGTAGAAAATTTACGTGAAAACTTTATGGACACACAAAAGTGGAATCCATTCAATGAAACATTTAAAATAGGTCACGCACATGGAATTTGTCTTATGAAAACTCGTTATGTAATATACACATTACAAATGTCAAATATGAAAATATCTAGACTTCCGATATTTACACACACACAGCCAAATACCGCCATAACAAAATGCTTCTTCAAGCATTTATCTTTTTTGACAAGTTTGTCCTTTTAAATTGGGAACAGAAAAACACTCCGAAAACATTCATATCGATTATGGAATACGCTATTCTGGGATCAGCAATGATTCTAAGTACAGTGTTCTCTTTTCATTTCATGACAAATGGCTAAAGAGGGAACTGCAGTGCAAATCACTGCGGATCCTGTATTGCGGATTCCATAATCGACATGATTATTCGGAACACCAAATAATCAACCATTTGAAGTGGTAGGAGTTTAAATGGAGTACCTACTCCCAACTTCCAAGCAAAAAAAAACGACATGAAATATCGCACTTAGAAATCGGAATTTATAATCGTTGATGCAACCTTGCGTTAAGTTGTCAGTTAAAATTTAATCATGCCATAGCATCGACTTGGCAGCACTTTATTTTACAGTAGTCTTGACAGTTCACACATTACGTTTGTCGTTTTTTTCCAGCATATTCGGGAAACTCTGTAAAAATTCTTGCTTCCGAAATTTTTATTATTTAAAGACTCATACGATCATTAAAATAATATAAATATTTTTCTTCAAAACACACAGGTTCGTAAAAAACAAATTTCTTAATTGTTAAATTCTCAAAATAAATTTTAGGGTGATTAGATTTGCATCGATTGCTCAGTGATTATTTCATCATATTACCTACACACTACATAATATTTTTACTTTTTTATTTTGTTAATTTTATAGAAGCTAACTACATAATTGAAATAAAATGTTGAGATTGGCTTTAACTGTGCCTTTGAGGCCATCACTTCAAATAAAATCCGCACTTCAGAACAATGCTGGCTTTGTTAAGAAACAATTTGTTCGGGAATATTCTCGGGATGCACGTCCCGGTGTCAGTAGAAGTCGCCTTCAAACACCAACATTGAAAGAGAAGTTAATGGGACCTCCCGGACCAAATGGTAAGAAACTTTAACACATAGTGGATAGTTGGGAATTTTAAAATTTTCTGTTTGTAGCTTATTCTATTGGTAGGGGGGCTGCTGCAGGCGCTGCAGCTGTGGGTATGGGTGCTCTCTGCTATTATGGGGTCGGACTAGGAAATCCAGCAACCATTCAGCACAATTCAATGTAATTTTGTTCATAAATCATAGCTAAATATACGATTTTCTAATTGGAATATTCTGCTCCGAAGGTTATGGCCAAAGTATGTAAAAGAAAGGATTCACACTACCTACGGATACTTTGGTGCCTCGGTGGCATTGACAGCTGCAAGCGCAGTCGCAGTATTCAAAACACCACGACTCTTGAACTTGGTAACCCGCAATGGATGGATGGTAAGCTTTCACTGACTTAAAATTTAATTTAGTATTTAATCATTTATTTTAACTCAAGTCAATGCTTGGCACATTCGCTGTTATGATTGGTTCGGGTATGGCAACCCAAGCAATCCCATATTCACCAGGTCTAGGCACAAAACAGCTTGCCTGGGCAGCACATTGTGCCATTATTGGTGGTGTAGTGGCTCCACTCTGCTTTTTGGGTGGTCCAATTCTGACTAGGGCTGCTCTTTACACGGCTGGCATTGTAGGGGGACTCTCAACTGTGGCAGTTTGTGCTCCGAGCGATAAATTCTTATACATGGGAGGTCCATTGGCTGTTGGACTGGGATTCGTTTTTGCTTCATCGTTGGCTTCGATGTGGCTTCCACCCACGACCATGCTTGGGGCTGGTTTGGCTTCAGTCTCTCTCTACGGAGGATTAGTATTATTCAGCGGATTTTTACTCTACGACACACAACGCATTGTTCGCAAAGCTGAGACCTATCCAGCATTATTTACCCAAAGACCATTTGATCCAGTCAATGAGTAAGTTTATTTGCTTAAAGTTTTGTTCTTCCTTCCTCAATAAACCTGCTTATCTTTTTTACAGGTCTCTTTCAATTTATATGGACACACTTAACATATTTATTCGAATTGCAACCATTTTGGCTGGAGGTGGTCAACGAAGGAAGTAAATTCAAATTTCCGAAAGAAGTGATGTGTGATATTTTATAAATGAAATGAAAAAAAAATTGCGAAATTGTTGAAAGAATAGTCACGATAAATATTAATTATTATATTTAATTAATTATTATAAACCGAATATTAAATTATATAAATTTTTGTGCGAACAAAAAGATGAAGTCTATTTTGATTATTATAAGAATAATTAATAGCTTTAATAGCTCCATTATCGAAACGTTCGATTCACGTGAATGTGAATCTCCTGGCTTTCGAGTCGAGATTCTTCGAAATTCTCAAGAAAATCTAATTGCCTAAATTTCTTATTTATCGAAATTTATAAAAAAAATTGGGACAATCGGTTCTCTCTGCCCGATAGAATACAAACTTTCACACGAACGTTTAGCAGAATAGGGCTGAGTCTCCACAAATTTGATCAAAGTAGAACATACGAAAGTTATTTTTGAGCTTTTTATTGAACTGCAGGGCCTTACTCTATATTTCGTTACGAAAGTGTAATTTTCTGAAACGAATATTTTGTGCTCTCTATTTTTAAATCAAAATAAAATTTACTATTTTAGGATTAGAAATTTCTTTAAAAACTCGAATTTTTGCTGTTTTTTTATTTTTATTTGACAATTAAATTTCCTACTACGTAAACAGAATGTTCCCAATATTTTCACAAATTTTCGAGATGTCTTCGTTTGATGAGTTCTCCGCAGCCAGGATAGCATTTCCCAATGCTATTGTCTCTTTTATAGTCTTTGCCTTGATCCAAATGCGCCCATTCAAACCTACAGCAATTTCGAATGGCATTTCTTTCGTGAGCGCTCGTAGCAATGGACAGTCTTCTCTCAAAATCGTCCGGGCTAAATTGAGGCTACAATTGAAGACGAATCCCTCTGACAATACGCCTAATTTGCCCTTCTTTCCTACCGAATTTACACATACCAGTTCGGGTTCTAAATCTCGACTGGCAACAATAAGTCGGGCATATAAAAGATCTCCAGGATTAACATCCGGTCGGTTTTTTTTAGTTGCCGATTCAAATGCTAAATAGGAAAGTGCTGCATTTTCGTGAGCACCAATATCGACTCGGAATATATCACCAGCTTTGGCAGATACAACACCTATCACAGCCTCACCACGTACTGGAACATATCGCTTTTGGTAACTATCAATCCAAAACAAATTTGTGTCTTTCTTTACAAGAGTGCCTGCCTTGCAAGCCACAACTTTGTCATCCAAACGACGAAGGCCCGGTCCAAGGACTACTTTTTTTGTTTTCGCCAATTCTTCAGCTTCAGTTATCCGTTCACCAGGCATCACAATGAGTGTCATTTTGTAAGGATAAATAATTATTATTTAAATGGAATTATTTTTTTCAATAATAAACTGAATATGCAGGCCACACCACACACGTGAAATAAATAAAAACAAATTTTGATATCTCAAACTATTTGATGTTTGCCACTTACGTTCCACAGACCACAAGAAGTGTGTTTAAAGTTTGGCAAATGATGTTGAAATCCTTCCAACCCAAATTTGATTAGAAAAAAATCGATTTTTCTGAAGAAATGTAATGGGCCAAAATTTAGAGACGACTTAAATATTTAAGTAAAATGGTCCATAAAGGTAAAACCGCACTAGGCGGACTGCACTTCAGCTACACCGCGCGCACTCTCGCACGAAACTGAACGAACTTCATGACGCGAAAATTTGGTCAGATTATCAACTTTGTCGCATAGTGTCACGCGACATAGTGTTGCGACATGAATTTTCCTGCGAAAGTGCACTCGGTGTCGCTCAAGTCCAGTTGCACCGAGCGCGGTCTTACTTTAATAATATGTACTCTATATTATAAGAAACCAAACATATGAAGTGTATTTTTTTCCAATCCCAGATGGAACTGGTTGAAAAAATCATATCGGGGATTAGCTAACTATCGATAACAAGTATGTAATCCCCGCCGGTAATCCATTTTTTCTCCGCCTTTTGTATGCGTTTCGTACAACCACTTATGTCGCAGTCCGAGTTCTACCTTAAAGGATTCCCCACTCTAACATGTCGCGGCAACGATTATTGTTTGTTATTATTGTTTTCGTCGTCGCCACGACAAATTCGCGTTGGTGTTGGGGGATCCTTAAATTTTTTTTCACAAATTCTTTCCAGCTAAAAATATAATCAATCTTAAAATGAGTGAAAGGAATTCTACACAAGCAATACTAGTGTGTGAGAGGGATCGAAGTAATTCGGTGACGCAGCTTCATTTTTCTTTTGTTGTTTTCGATGAGAAGAATTATTTTGACATTTACAATTTTTTCGGACGTATGGCATTCGAACCCAATTACAGAATCCGATGAGGGCTAAACTTTGACATTACGCTAATAGAAAAAATTTCGAGACTCCCTTTGCAGCTCATTCATCAGATTCAGTAATTAGGGGTGATTATTTAAAAATATTAAACTAGTTCATCACTGAATATGTTCATTCGAAGTTCGAAAATTCAGGTTCCAGCTTAATTAAAAGTTAAAAAAGCTTTTGTGGAACCTTTGTTTATGCAAAAGCTTCAATGAGTTGTCACTTTGTCACCTTGTGGAAGGTCATCCCATCCCATTTTTAATGTATATGTGCCGGCGAATTGGATAATTTTTGCTGTGCAAAATTGTGATAACTAAAAAACCGAGACAGTCGTTCGCCGTTCCCGTTGGTCTACTCAAGAGAAATTCCGTTTGGGAAAAATCTCTGTGGAAAAGTTCAAAAAAAATCCAAAAATCAAATAATTTGTTATACATAAAATCCGTACAATTAATTTGTTAACGTAAGTTCAAGTAAAAGATATACGTTTTAATAGGAGTTCAGCAATTGTTGAAAATTTTCTTGTAATTTGATTGGAATCCATTTTCTTTTTGGTTTTACATTTTGCTTTATTAATTTCTTAAATTAAATTTAATGCTGTTGTGCAATAAATTTTTGTTTATCGTCGTTTTTTTTTGTTATATATCTTGGCATTTTATCAATAATGAAAGAAAATAGTAAATTTTATTTGCAATGTTCGTTTTTTAATGCTAAATGCACCGGCGAATTTGTATGACCTTTGTTCTGTAACTAGAGGTCATATGGAGTCTGATGATTTGGAGATAATTACCGTATTTTTTTCATTCATTTCAGCAAAATGCCAATTAAGTCGATCTTAGCTCGTCAAATCTTTGACTCTCGTGGCAACCCCACTGTGGAAGTTGATCTTACCACTGAACTTGGACTTTTCCGGGCTGCAGTGCCATCTGGAGCATCCACTGGTGTCCATGAGGCCCTTGAACTCCGCGACGAAGAGAAGAACAACTACCATGGCAAGGGTGTCAAGAAGGCAGTTGATAACATCAACAAATCACTAGCTCCAGAAGTCTTGAAGGCTGGCTTGGAAGTTACCCAGCAAGAGGAGATTGACAACTTTATGATTAAGTTGGATGGAACAGAAAACAAGTCGAAATTCGGTGCCAACGCTATTCTGGGCATCTCCTTGGCCGTTTGCAAGGCTGGAGCAGCCAAGAAGGGCGTTCCATTGTACAAACACATCGCCGATTTGGCCGGAAACAAGGATATCATTCTGCCAGTTCCCGCATTCAACGTTATCAATGGGGGTTCCCACGCTGGCAACAAATTGGCCATGCAGGAATTCATGATTCTGCCAACTGGAGCATCTTCCTTCACCGATGCCATGAAGATTGGTTCCGAGGTATACCATCACTTGAAGAAGGTCATCAAGGACAAGTTCGGTTTGGATGCTACCGCTGTCGGTGATGAGGGTGGTTTCGCCCCCAACATTCAAAACAACAAGGAGGCTTTGATTTTGATCCAAGATGCTATCGCTAAGGGCGGATACACCGGCAAAGTCGAAATCGGCATGGATGTTGCAGCTTCCGAATTCCACAAGGATGGAGTCTACGATTTGGACTTCAAGAACCCAGCCAGCGACAAGTCATTGTGGTTGTCCCCCGAGAAGTTGACCAATTTGTACCTGGAATTCGTCAAGGAGTTCCCCATCACCAGCATTGAAGACCCCTTCGACCAGGACCATTGGGATGCCTGGAGCAACATGACTGCCAATACTCCAATCCAGATTGTCGGTGACGACTTGACTGTGACCAATCCAAAGCGTATTGCCACTGCCGTCGAGAAGAAGGCCTGTAACTGCTTGTTGTTGAAGGTCAACCAAATCGGTACCGTTACCGAGTCGATCAAGGCCCATTTGTTGGCCAAGAGCAACGGCTGGGGCACCATGGTGTCGCACAGGTCCGGTGAAACCGAGGACACCTTTATCGCTGATTTGGTCGTCGGTTTGAGTACTGGCCAGATCAAGACTGGAGCTCCATGCCGGTCAGAACGTTTGGCCAAGTACAACCAAATTCTCCGCATCGAGGAGGAGTTGGGCGCTGCTGCCAAATATGCTGGCAAATCTTTCCGCAAGCCACAGTAAGAAGAATAAGGAACAATTAATTGATTCAACATCAAGTCGCGCATCTCACACAAAATTTAATTTTATTATTTTATCATAAATATATTTGTATTGTAATTCCATCGAAGATGGTGGAACATTTAATGCGATGCAAAATTCATAATGAAGGAGCAGCACTCGTAAATATTTTTTGCTTTCAAGTTAAATATCGTTAATTGTTGTTGCTGTTAGATTTAAGCCTTTAAATTCACAATTAAAACAAACAAAAACAAAAAAAAGTGGTAATTATTTTTTGTATTAGGTGATTTTTAACTCAATTTTACTTTTTTTCGCTGTCAAGTGGTGGTAGGGTGACATGAGAATTGGGTCTGAGTGTTCTTCACCGCTGTCGCGCCGTCGAATTCGGTAATCGGAGTGATTATTTAAATTCAGAAACGCTCTGGAAGATGGTTGAATAACATTCATTGTATAGATGATTACAAAGGCAAGGGTTCCATATTATGTAGTTTTGTTATCTTGTTGGAGACCGCTTACAAGTTTCATTTCGCATAAGCAATGTACTAGGTTATGGCAATGCTGGTTTTGAAATTGCTCGGAAAAGTATCATCGTCAATTCGTCGCAGAACTAGTCTAAGTCACATTTAAAAAATGTTTCAACAAGAACCTTAGTCCGTTAAATGCTGACTTTCGACATTATGATTATATTCTATTATTAAAATAGGAATTAAAGTAGGAATACCCGGATTATGTAGAAAATGGGTGGAACACAAGTTTCCCTATGACGTAAAAAAAATCATTTTGATATTTTTGACTCTTAGAATAGTTCTGCATTGTAGCGACGAATTTAAATATTTTTTAACTTATTACTAGTAATGAGCTGAAGCAACAAGTAGAAATATTCTATTCATTACATTTCGTCGTTTTGGTCAATTTTAAAAATAGAAATACATTTCAAACTTCTACAGGTTATTTTCTGCTGAAGTTTGAATGCACAGTCATAGGAGGTACCTACCTAAATAAAAAGTAAAGACAAACACAAAAAGTAATTTTTTTTAATATTAATTTTTTTATTTATATCATGTAATTCACTTCAAGCAACTTATCGCTTAATTCTGGATCTCACAATTTTCGGTCTGCACGCCAATAGATGACAATTCAACTTCAAGGAAGAAAAGAATAACCTGCCACAATTATCACAAAAATGTCTCGTCGGCCTATAGTGTTCATTCAAATGTTGATGAAGATTCTTTCTCGAATGAAATGCCTTTTTACAATGCTCCTTAGGACATCTTTTTATCAGTTTTTTCAACTCCATGCTATGCACTTCCATTTCATGTATATTTAGCTTAACCTCACTTGTAAACATTCGTCCGCAATGGAAACATAGACGACTCAATTCATTATGTAAATTCAAATGCCTTTGATTCGATTCATGGTCAAGTGATATCTCTCCACATTTAAGACACTCAAACATGTCTTTGCTTTTCGAAGGAAACACCTCAGACTTGCCCATATTACTAATCAAATCCGGTTGCTGTTCAAAGTTTATATTTTCAACGATATCTAACTCATCATCATCAAAGTCCTCATCTGCTAAAATGGCTACGTTTACTTTTTTTTTAAATAAATCGTCCACTTCAACTTGAACACTACGTTCTCGCTTTGGAGCCTTCTTGTCAACCGTGTACTTAACATACTTGGTTTTATTAATAATCGAATTAATTTTGGTGTTATTTGCTAAAACAGTAAGAGCACAAATATACTGGGGTAGTTCTTGCACTACAGGGCGGACGACTTCATTCTGCAATGGTAAAGAAGCAACTCTTATTCGTGGTTGTTGAGGCTCAGGAAGATTTATATCTGGAAATGCTGATTTTGTGAGCCTCTTGTTAGATAGCATTTTTTCGGAAAAATGGCGACTGCAAATCCGCGTGTTACAAAAGCAATGGGTTAAACCGATTTGACTAAGCCATAATTGACGTCGGGATTCAACATTTGGAAATCTATACAAAGTCTTACTGTCTGGACATTTCAGAACACACTCAAATGCACTATTTTTATAATTTTCTGGACAAATAACATCTGATGTGGCTGGGACGGTAGGTTGGAATGCAAGAGTGGTATCTTCATTTTTGGCTGTGGTATCAACACCTGATTTTGTCAAAATCTGCGTTGTTGTTAGATCGTGAATGAATATTGGCTGCGAATTAGCAGCAGAAGTGGTTTTTTCTTTACGGATGGTTTCAAGTATTGAGTCAATTGACGGAGCATCTGATTCATCTATAAATGTGCATTGCGATGGCAAATAAATGTCTGGGACAGCGCATTTAGTTATTGATTTAGGTGTCCTCATTGCTGGCGAAAAGTGATTGTCACAGAGACTTACTGTGCGATTAAGTTTAACAGTTTCTGGTAAGTCCAATTTCCCTAGCCAGATATTGAACGACGTCAAATCCGAGGGGAATCTATGAACGGATCTGTAGGTCTTGCACTTTAGATAACATTTACTCGATTCCGATGTAATCATTACATACTCTTTATTAATATTGAAAGGAGTTTCTGTTATCTGACTCTTGGAGTGGTCTTTTGCAGGTTGAACCACTTCAACTTCAGATTCAGGTGGATCCTTTATACCGGGGATGTTTCTGTCTGGAATGGATATTGGTGTAATTGTTCTCCCATTATCAGTTAATTGTCGAGATGAGAAGTGATTGATGCAAACATACATTTCGGATCGACAGAGAGGCGTTCTTGATAGTCCTAACGCTTTTAACCACATTTTGTTTGCATCCACTTGATCTGGGAAGCTAAACAATTTGTTATCACCCTGACATTTTAAAACACATTTTTTTAAATTGATTTTCTTAGGTTTTGTCATTATTTTCTTTTTTTGATCAAAACGAAATCTGGATTTATGTTGTTTTTCGTGTACAAAATTTTGTGTTGTCAATAAACTGCCAAAGAATATATAAAATAGCGGAAAAGATTTATTTGTGTTGATTTAAATAAATTTTTCCCTTCTGAAGGAAATTTATTTTACCAGCATTAAGGATTTTTTTATATATATTCCAAACTAGCGGAACCTGGCGAACGTTGTCAGTTCGTTTATGGTGGACTTACATTCATCTGCAAATATCAAGAAAACAAGAGTGGGAAGATGAACATGTTCATCATATCTGCGTTATGGCATCTTCCTTTAATATGCATTCGGAAGATCTCTGCATTTTGGTCATCCCTTTTTTTTTAGCAGAACTCGCATGAAGATTAATGTAAAATCAACCACATTTAATGCAGAATCGGGCCAGTTGTACAAATATTTAAAAAGTGGTTCAGCAATTTTTATCCACCGATTCCGGCGGATTAATACTGCTCAAGTGTGTGATAATAACCAATTACATACTTGAACCAGCGTTGAACCTTAGTTAATCCGCCGAAATCCGAGGGTTAAAATATTGAACCGAGGCTGAACCACTATTGTACAACTGGCCCTAAAGATTGGGTTGGATTTTCGAATCAGTTTTTTGAAACATATGTAAGCAGAGCGATCGAAATGGAATTGAATTGAAAAGCAGTCAAATTGAAAATGAAGAAGAAATGACGTAATTCGAACAAAAAAAAAAAATAGATTTAGCCAGTGGTTTCTTGAGATCTCTGAGATCTCAGCAATCTCAGAAATCTGACGTGATTCCTCAGTGAGTGCCTGGTTACATAGGCATTTTACTGAAGGGCACATCCAGTGAGACAGGTAGATTTTATGTGCGTAAAAGCGAGAGAGTAGGTTCCACCCAAAATTCACCGATGCGCCAAATTCTCGGGTGAAAGATGAAAGACTTTTTCAGGGAAATTTAGATTGAACTGAAAGGGTTTTTTCTTTATGTGTAGGCACGCTTTCAGTAAAACGACTTTCAGTAGAATTCATATGTAAACATGGCACTGAGATTCCTCAAATTTTGCTGTCAAAAAGCTGAGACTGGAATTTTTTGGATTTGTTTGCTTAATCATTTTTTTGTCGCAGTTGATCAATTTATAAAAACGAGATGGAGAGTGCTTTTGACTATTTATATTAGCTGCGTTTTATTTTCCCCCAGATCCAATCCAGATCAGATCAGGAAAATAAAACAACCCAGGATCTCTGTGACATACGTTATATACCCAACTCTTTTTTTCCTTTGTTTTTTTTATTCGTATACACCCTTTGTCTTTTTTCTTTACACTACTGACGACATTTACAAATTAAGGGTGGGTGTTCAAAATGGATTTGGAAATCCAAATTCAAAACAAAGTTGGATCTTGTGTTGTTTTTGTAATACATGTATTTTTGTAAGCAAATCCAATCTGGTTCGGATCTTGGGGAAAATAAAACACAGCTATTATACTCGTAGATGTCAAAACAAATATTTAATTGTATCCAATCAAATGGAAAATTTTAGTAAAACCAAATCCCAAATCTCAGGGTTTTCTGTACAACTTTCGACTCGACTCTGCTCCTAAAGTCGAACATGAAACCTTGATCCCGATAGAGCTGGATCTCGTGTGACATTTTAAAATATCAGCGTTAAAGGCCGGGCGTATGCATGTGGGCGCACTTCCATATAGGCATATCATGCTCAAAATCGATAAGTTGTCAGCGAAAATACAAACGTTTAATTTTTGAAGTTTAATAAAAAAAAAAAAATCATATAAAATGGAAATCCCCCGAATTTGTTCTATTAATTTTTCAGTATTTGAAGTCATTTTCAAATTTTCTTTTTTAAACTGTCATTTTTCTTCAGGCGATATACCCAACTAACATTTCAGCTTCGATTAGATTTAACTGAAAATGCTTTCTAACTTCTGTAAGAATCCTGTAAAACCTCGTTAAACATAAAAAGGAGAACATTATAGAGGCTCAAAGAACCTTTTTTAAACTTCTAAAGTGACTTCGGTACATCTTCGTACAGATACCATGAGCAGTTCTTTTCAAAGTTTGAGATTCTATAACAAGTGTTTGTTAGATCTATAAGAGGTATTATCGAACGCTATGCGCTATCGAACGCTATACCTATTAGAAGCGGATAATACAGCTCTTATTGAGGAAGTAAAAAAATAAAATAAAAATTATGTATTTTATTTCCAATTTTTTTCGAAGTGTTTTTTCTGTATTTAAGCCTAGTACGCAGATCGCGCTAAAATTTAGCTCCCACTTTTCTCTCCAAACATCATCAAAAAACCCTTGCTAAATTTTGACATAAGCATGCGTTGTGGAGAATATGTAAAAGAAAGCAGTTGTTCTCCAAGAAGAAACTATTTTCAACCATTTCAATGATCTTTTTTTATTATTGCAACTAAATTTTATCAAATAAAATGGATTCTTTTTTTTGGCTGAGACAAATCGTTTATTCCGAAATATTCCTCCATTTCAATTTTTATTTTCACAAAACACAATTCATACAAAATTCAAGATTTACAGAATCTGTTAAAATTTAGCTTGAGAATTAAAAATGAAAATCTATAGGGTATATCCCGATCCGATGCAAATGGTCTTGTATCATTGCAAAAATCCAAAAGTGTGAAATTGCTATACCCTAACCTCATTGTAAAAAAAAAACTTTGCACTTTTGCAATGATGCTAGAACACTTTGCATCGGATCGGGAATACCCTTATGTACAAAAATAACCACAAACCAGAAATCCCGTGTGTTCTTTAATCCGTTGCCACAGAAAGTGAGAAATAGGCAGCTGAAAATCAGCCGACACATATTTCAGTTGCCAGCTGTTTTTTTTTTTACAAAAATCCAAAAAATTTTAGGATGCCTTTCAGATTTATTTTGGAAAACAGCTGGTTTGTTTATCAGCTGGTTTTTCCTATAGGACAACAAAAACACCAACCAATCCAGATTGCTTTTAAATTTTACTCGAACTCGACCATTGTTTGTGAAAAAAACAGACTAGCAAGGTTTGATATTCCAAGTTCTGCAATTTCGCATCTAGAAAAAGAAATATAAGAACGGGCATATCGAGGAAAAAGAGAGGCTTTTTCATAACACAAGTGAATATTTGTGAAAATTTGTGCAATTTTGCAAGAAATTTTACGTTACCAAACACAGCTAAAAAGAATAGTGAAACCTTTGTCCCATTTCATAGGATGTATAAATGAGTTGCCAACAACTTTCAGTTTTTAGCCGACTAGGGTACAAATAAGTAATAGGGTTTTCACACCAAACCCAAACCGGGTTTTCGGCAAAAAGTTTTCAAAAACCCGAAAAGCGTTCACACTGAACATTTACAAGTTTTCGTTTGACATTTCACAAGCACCAACTCATCTCCTGCAAAAAAAACAATAACAAAACATCTCATTTACATAACACAATCACAATTTCTTTTTTCAGCAGAATTCAGAAGTTTTTTTTACATTTAATTGAGCGCTTGATGTTTCGTAAGGTTTGTTTGTTTAGTTCAACTTTGAATTTCAATTGGTTTTCGTGAGGTTTTATATAAAACTTGTGGTTTACGAAAACTTGTGGTTTACGAAAACTTGTGGTTTACCAAAAATGTATGGTAAAACTTGAGTTTTCGATTAGGTTCTCCGCCAAAACCGATAATTTCGCGAAAACCGCGTTTTGGGATTGGTGTGAAAAGGCTATAACATGAAGTGAACGATATCTACAATTTGATATTTGTTTTTCACACAGTAGTTGTGTGCTTTACCAAGCTACTTTAAAAAGAAAATACAGAAAATCCCTTGAGATTTTGTTTTTTCAATAAATTAAAAGCGTAAAAAAAAATCCAGCAATTTGTTTCTTCATGTGTCATGGACTTTCGAAAAACCTATGATGAACGATACAAGTTCCCTTCCGAAGTGGTGTTTTAATTTGACTCAAACAGAACGAAATTCCAAGTTCCAACATCACTTTGAGCTAAATTTTACAAAATCCAAGAGTTCAAATTTCCCATTCTCTTGAACACTTTTCCTGGAAAGATGGAAAATCATAAATTTCCCTTTTCACCTACACATTCATGCGCATGAGTTTGACTTTCCAGCATACCATTAAAAGAAAAAAAATACATACCTAAAAAAGCTAAGCTACGAAAACGTATGATTATTGGAATGCGCGCCGTCACAGTATCCGCAAGCGAGTGAATTTTTTCTTCAATCAATCGGAACGGAAAAAGTGTGAAATTAAGTTTTTGTAAAGGAAATTATCCGTATTAAAAAATAAAAAAATAATTTTTTTTGCAAATCAAGTGATTAAGATTATAAAATTAAAGTATATCAGTTTTCTGCCGTTTTAAATTAAGAATTCGTAAAGGAATCCAAGAATCTCGTCCTCGCTTTTCCTTTACCGAGTTGGAGCAGGGCAGGGGCAATAAATATCGATTTTTCATTTGTTCAATGAAAAATATGAAAAAAATTGTGAAAAGTGTGTAAATTACTTGCTTCTATTTAATTATTCATATTTTCACCAAGTTTTCGCAGTGAAATACGCGGTTTACCCGGGAATTGTGATTGAGCTTGAAAAGAATTGTGCGAATATCGAAATAAAAGAAAAATTTGTGTAACTTTTACAGCAATCGATTATCTCTGGATTGGAAATAAGTTCATTGCCGTCATTTTTGAATTTTTCTAAACAAAAAGTAAGTTGCACTACCTAGATAAAGATTATTTTTTTTTATTGATAATTTTTGCTTTTTTGTTTATTTCGTCGATTCTTCGCTGTTTATGTTGATTGCCCTTAATTTTTGAATTCCATGGAATTCTCAGCTGTCAATTTTTGGGGCCAGATTACGAGTAAAATAAAAATCCCAATACGTATGAAAGAGATGACTAAACTACATCACTGACAGGTTTCTTCTTGAATTTTTTTTTCTAAACACATTTCGTGGTTTCTTTGCACTTGATTTGATGTCATCTTTTGAATTATTTTTCCAATAAGTACAAATGTTGCAATTTCAACTAAAATGTTTGTTTCTTTTTATACCAACGAGTGTGTGGGAAGTGAAGTGATGTCTTTCATGTGAGATGTGATTTTGGAAATATGAATTTCCATTTCCAGTATTAATATACAGTACAGTGCATTTTTCTTCTCTTTCTCTCTCGATGATTGCGAAATTTCCTTTCTTTTCATTGGTTTCAGATTGCAGAATGCAGATGCAGATGAACATGTGCAATACTGCAATAGTGTTGATTTTGGTTTTTAGTACAAATATTATTAAAGGGTTACCAGGAAATAATTTTCATTTGTTGGTTTACAATTAATTTTTCATTAATATTCACCCTTATTCCGTAAGGCATTTCAGTACAACGACACGGCTCTAGTAGCGACTATTCGAATTTTAGTAAAACGAGTAGGTATTGTTTCAATGGTTAGATTAAAACGGTGAAGAAAGAAGAGAACGGTAAAATTTTAGTTTTACTTAAACGCCAATTAACGCTTCTGGAGCCGTCGTTTACATAAAACGCTTACGGAATAAGGGTGATTATTATAACATTGATATACCTCAATTAATTGATTAAATCTTTAAAATAAAAAACTTAATAGTAGTAGGTAGGTACATGTATTACACTTTCATGTTAACTTTTGGCGCATGTAAATTTAGATTGGTTTAAAATTTATACAAATGGGTAGGTAAGTATGTTGAAATAATATTTCTACTGACTTCCCCACCACAAACAACTTTCATTTGAATTTTCAGGTTCAACGCACATCTGAAAATTCACATTTCTGAATTTTTCTGGCTTCTTATTGGGCAGCTGTCATAAAAAGTTAGATGAGTTTTAAAGTCATCAGACAGCTGACCAATCAGAAGCTTGAAAAATTCAGAATCCGCGGAATTTCTTGTCTGAAAATTCAGATGAAACGTAACTAAAAGTCACTAAACTAACTTTTTATGACAGCTGACCAATCCGAAGTTCTAAAAAAACAGAATTCGGAAAATTCAGATGTATAAAACATAATGCATTGAACGTACCCATTTAAAAAAAATAGGTTTGCAATTTCAGCCCTATAATCAGATTAGTAGAGTAATTTTGATTTCACTCAAAACTCAAATTGTAGGTAGATTCACAGATAATAAGGAGCAAATGTCTCATTTTCGAGATAGCGTAACTACCAATTGTAGCAAATGCAATAGAAAGAATATTTCTCAAATCAAACCGTGAAGACTGGAATATACCAGTAACTATGCTTAGATAATAGGACCGAATGGGTTGCAAGTACGTTTGGGACTTACAAATCATCGGATGTAGATGGTATTTTCTAAGTCCATTAACAAAAAGAAAAAATGGAGTGAATGCCTTAACCCTGAGGCTATAGTCTTCTTATTTATTTTATTTTTATTTCATTGCATACTTGCATCTTAAGATAATAATAATCTTGTAAATTGATGCAAGTTTCGTATGGTATTACAAAATATTACAATTTAAAATACAATACAAAAATAGGTACTCTTAACTAACATTAAAAAAATTAATTTGAATTTTAAAAATTAAAAAAATTTTTTACATTAAATTATCTATTAAGATTTGTGTAAATTATCAAATCAATTTAGAAATTAAATTAAATATGAAAATTTAATATATTATTACGTTAAAAATATTAATATTACTCGAGCAATAAAAAATTGTTTAAGATTGGCATAAATGTTCTTTTAACTCACTCTTAAACTGGTTAATGCTTCTTATTCTTTTTAAATTTCGTGGTAATTCATTCCATAAACGGATAGCAAAAATGTAAAACTGTCGCTCTGAGGTAAGACACGTGAATCGAAATTGCAGAAGTTGTTCCGACCTGATAGACGAGGACATTTGTAATCTGTTGTAGAGATAGCCAGGAGAAAATGTCATTTTTAATCCTAAAAATTGGAAAAACAGATGGGTATAACACATCCAAATTCGTTCAGGTGAATTAATGAAACTGAAGACTGGATAAATTCATAAAATCTTAAGTAGTTAGGTATTAATAATCATGATTACAGAGCATGTATAAACTCAGGCACTTTAAAAATTAAGTTAGTCTCTTCTTTATGTGCCTTCCTAAGTATTGAGTGTACTTTTGAAAACACTTCTAATGAAGTTGTAAAAAATGCACTCATTATGAAGTGTGATCTTAATACTTATTAGGTACTTTATGTGTTATATTTATAAGACTTATGAATTGAATGCTAGGCAAAAGAATGGCAGAAGCATAGGAAGGACAAAATGTCCAGAGAGTATCAAATCAAGAGGCTGTCCTAATGGAGGGGTTCTGTCACAATTTCTGTGAAGTCTTGTTTGTCCAAAATGTTTTCAATGTCTCGACAACTTAGCACTGAATTTGTTTGCCATGTTATGTACAGATAAAAAAAATTGCAAAAAGGACTGTTTAAGAACGAGTTCCAAAAAATTTTGTCCAAAATACAAATATGTTTTTTGTTCCTAAGAATACACTTGTATCTCTTTCTGAAATAAACAGGTTAATAAATAAAATTAAACTTGATGGTGCAACAGCGCGTGGAGAATAACGACCTTGTGACTTACTACAGTAAAACCCGCTTAACTGAAACACTTTTTATATCCCCGAGTATTTTTCGACCAATTACGTATAAAATATTCCGCTTAAATGAAACTTGTTTAGGTGAAAAACTCGGATACCTGAAACATATTTTCAGTTAAATTTTATATTTTTCTCTTAAACTCTTAAGTGAAAAATAAAATAGTTATTCAATAAATAATTTTTGTGTTATATTAAATCGTTGTTGGATATTAAAACTATTTTATTTAAAATGTCCGGACACTGGTTAAGTGAAATTTTTGTTCACTTAAGAGGGGTTAATTTAAATGAAAAACTCGCTTAAGTGAAAGAAAGATTGTGACGTTTTGCCGTTTCTCTTTAGCGGGTTCTTACTGTACCCGTTTTTGTTTAAGCCTAGTACGCTGCTGATGCGAAACGAAATTTTTCTGTGATCTCCAAACAGACAACGAAACGCTTGCGAAAACACAACGGAAAATATCCTTGGAGAGTTTCACTAATTCCAAAAACTAAATCAAACATAAACGCAAATAATCAGAGAAACCCATGATGTAAGAAAATTAAAAACAAACAAAAAACACAAATAAAACTCAAATGTCATTTTTCCGTACACAAAAATTGTCTGTATAATTAATTCAGTGCGAAAAAGGAGCGGAGACTTCTCTTTCTTCTTCTGCTACAATTATAAATTTCGCTCTTCGAACAGCGTACTGCAAAACGAAAAGCTGAACGAAATTTTCCGTTTATGATTTCGTTGTGTCATTTTTGTATGGGATTTTTCGTTTCGCATCAGCAGCGTACTAGGCTTTATTATGTAAAATAGGCAGACCTCTGTGTAACAGCCTAACGTAATAACTAGGTATTCTGTCAAGGGATACCAACTACCTACCAGAATGTTTAAATGTTTAAATTGCCCTTAATAACACAAATAATAAATAACAAATAAACACTGATAGATAGATTGATAAATAATTTTATTTCCGAAATAATTATATAAAAATATAGTTTTGCTGGCAGATAAAATTAAATATTTTAATAACTTATATAAGTTGCCTGTCAGGTATAAAAAGTTAACTAATTATTATTAAATAAACACTGTGACATATAATTACATAATTAATGAATACCTTAAAAGAACAACAGACTAACAAACATTAAATCCCAAAAATTATAACATCAAATTATTTATCCATTTACAATAATGAACAAAAAATTATCATTTGACAACAAAAATACTTAAGTTTTGATCGATTTACAAATTATAGCCTAGTTCCTTTACTTTGAAACTCTGAGCATTTCTGTGAATTTCTACACCAAAGTCTGTCAAAGTTCATATCAAAAAAATAAAATGACGTAGAAATTCACACAAATGCACAGAGTTTTAAAGTTAACGAACACACCTTATATTAGATTATAAATTGATTTATCTTAAATAAATGGTGATAGTTTTCCAAAGCCCTCAAGGTCAACTGATAATTTAAATTAAGAGCACAATATGCATAAACGTTATTTTGATTTTGCTTCCAATACACCATCAAAAAATGAAGACATATTGTATGTGCGTTGTATTGTTTACCAACGATTTTTTTTAATTCGTCGTTTAATCGGAATATTGTAATAATTATTTTATCAATTCAAAAAATTAAATGGAACAACATTTCATGTGTTCTTTAAAGTCGAAATTGACTTTGTTGTTTATTAAGTAGGAACACTGAACCCAATTATTCTTAAAAAAAATACAACCAATTAATCCAAACGATCAACGTTGGGTCAATTGTTTTAATATAGGTAATGTACACATGTACATGTACATACACATAATTCATATAAAAAAAAATAAAACAGTTCTTTCTTCTTAAATCTAACTTGCGCTTTATTCAAATCTCTACTTCTTCTCTGTAAAATTTAAAATGCAAACAAATAATAATATAATAATTGTTGTATCTACGAGTATGAAGAAATTATTATTTGTTTGGATTTTTATTCCAACGATAATAGTTTTTTTTTTAAACATTGTTATCTGAAGAGTCAAATCGTTAAAAAAAATATATATAATTAATTCTAGTACATATAAAGTAAGAATGTACATTAGGGTGCCCGCTATGTGATTTTTTTAAGGAATTATTAAAAAAAAAACAAACAAATAAAGAATATAGTTGCTGTTGTTCGAGATAAATAATTAAAACTTTAAAGTGTAAAAGGGCCAAATTGAAGTTATCATTGGAAATTATCGTAGACAATTTTTAATTTTGAGATTCTGCAAAGCGAAATCAGTCATTGTCCTGATGCTTAAATAAAGCTTAAGGTTCCAGTATTGAAATCTTAAAAGTCATTTTATGTGAAAGGGAATTTTTACATTTAAATGATCATTATTTAAGTTAACTGGCCAAAATGATTTTTTTTCTTACTAGACTAATTATTCAAATCATAAGAGTTTTAACATCAAAGCAATGAATGGTTTAACCTACTTTTTGAAGACCTCAAAACTAGTTTCAATAATAACTAAGGAACTAGTTACCTTAGACTTTAGAGGCCCTCATTTTGTTTGATCAGTAAAAACATATGTACATATGTATATTACATATGTATAGACATACAATTTTAATTTAGATGGTGTCTGATTTAATAAAATGAGCTTGGAAAATAACGGACACCTTAATGTACAATTAATATTTGTACTTGTAGTGCAAAGAATTATTCAAAAGATAAGCTGGTTTTGTTTGTTTATTTAATTTTTGAATCTTATCAAGGCTGTATGATTTATTGAAATAGGGTGTTTTAGGCAAAGGAATACAAATTACAAAAAAAAAATAAATAAATAAATACTGAATTAATAATTAAACTTATGGTTAAGATGCTTGCATTTTATTTCTAAACTTTACAACGACAAAGAACAAGTGTGACGTTTTCTTTAACTTTTGTTTATATTTAATTCATAGACAAATTTAAAATGAATAATACCTACCAACTTTTTTTTTATTTAGTGTTTACGAAGTTGTATTACCTAATGAAATATTTTTTTCTTTTAAAACCACTCTTACGATTTTTTGTTGCCTTTCATTTTCATTTTTTACTCAAATATAATTTTTCCCAAATGAGTGCTTCTTATTTTATAATCACGATGTTAACTTGCAAAAAAAAACTCAACACATTCATGCATCTAGGTATTAAGTAACCTTCATAGGAAAGTGTTATAAAATAAAATTCAATTGATAGCACATTCAATTATGAAATATATGTTTGGTAATGACTGAACAAGTTAACAAAAAAAATTAAATACTGATGCTTGTACGAGCAGTATCTTCTTGAGATAACAATCGGGACGTTTTACAAACATTTTAATATTTAGTAATAATAAAGATAAAAATAACATACACAGGAAGAAATATAGTATGTAGGTATATAATGATAGCTTAGAAAGCAATACATAAATATATTGCATATCATTTCAACAGTATAACTAAAAATTGTAGGTACCTACTTAAAAACTCCGAATTGGTCTAAAATTTAATCTAATTAATTTCTTTGTGCCACAATCGATGAATATAGATTTAGAAATGGCCCGAAGTAGGTACTGTCTCACATGGAGCTTTCGAAACTTTGTAAAAGAGTCAATAGGTGCGTTCCTTTACTTTGAAACCTATTTTCTGTGCAAAACTGCGAATTTTATTTATTTTTTTTATATGAACTTTGACAGACTTTTGATAAAAAATCGTAGAAATTCACAGTTTTGGACAAAACGGGAACAGACATTCTATAAAATAGTACATTGTCTTTTGTATGAATTGAATTTCAATTTAATAAAAAGTTTTGTCCAAATTACACACACACTCAGTTGTGAATTATTTTTTAATTTTACATTTAATTTAATTTTTTTCAATTAATGGCTAATATTGTATTACAAAAAAAAACACAACGAAGCATGGTCTATAGATTCAATCATACAAAATTTAAATAATTAAACCACTGCTCTTTTATGATTATGATGTTTTTAGCTTCAATTATAGAAAAAAATTAAATAATTAAATTACTGCTCTTTTATGATTGAGCACTCAATTTTTAAATAAGCATGGCTTTACAAACATTGAATAGAATTTATTTTCATAAAATTTTAATTAAAACCGTGAGTAAATGAAAAAAAAAATCGTTTTTATTTACGGAAGCTGGATTATACCAATTACTTAATTTAAATTCTACGACTGAACGCATTTATTTACGTAGATATACCTTTTGACTGAATTTATCCTCTTTTAGACAAAGGTGAAACATTTGATTAACTGCCATTTTGTTGAAACACCATTAAAGCGGGTCGAATGGTTTTGAATGTGGGGCAGTTGAATCAGCCTTCTTAAGCTGATACCTCGGCTGGAATTACATACTTACATACATACATACGTACATACAATTCATATAATAATAAATACCCTTTTGTTGTGCAAACATTATATTTTCTATTCAGCATTTTTGTCAGGTGAAATCATTCTTTAACTGTCCTGAGTTAAACATCCGCTCGAATCCTATCAACGTTAATAAAAATCAATTCCCCCACAAATATAAATCTCTAGGTCCACTTACATTTTATATATGTAGCTACTCTTATATTTTTTTTTTTCTAAAGCTACTTTCAGAATTAAATTAATGGCCTCCTCCGATTGTTATTGCCAGAGTCCGAGCAGTAGGCATTCAGTAGTATATCACCAGTATGGGATAACCTTGACCACAACTGATAGAAAATTATTAATAATGGTTGTCCAAACACAGACGCACATAAATGCAGATTGTACATTCGCAGTCATTGAAACCGTGCGACGACTTTTGTTGTTGGACATTATCGTCGTTGTTGTCCAAGTTTTGTGTCGTTCATTTAATTCCATTTAAGAAAATCCTCTGCGAAGTGGCAAATGTCCGCCTTCTTTTCACTTGAAATGCAAAACAAATTATCTTGTTGAGTATTATTTTGTGATGTGATATGATGATGATAATGATGATGACCTGGAACAACGCCTTCCTTCTTTACACTCCATCCCTTTCGGTTAGTTACTTTCGCTATCCCTGATATGAGTGAAAAAAAAAAAAAAAAAAAAAAAAACAGAATACCAAGCCGAAGTGCGAACTAATTGAGTAATCTTTTACGACGGACATACGACGACGGGCGGATGCGCTCTGCGCGTCGAGAGTGCAAATATTTTATCAAATCTTCGTTCACTTCAATTGCGCACCACATATGCTATGATGGGACACAGGGTCGGATTTAGATATTGTAAATTTTGATGAGAAAGAGATAAAATAAATCTGTGTAGTTTTTCAACGCACAACAATACTGACAAGTTGATTAACTTCACAGTACACAAATCTAAGATAATATACATAAATTGCAGGTTTGTCAAAGTTGAAAGTGTCAGAAATTAAAAATGGCCGTTCGAGTTCCCACAAGAACTATTCCCCCCCCCCCTTTATTAGAAACAAAATACATATTGAAATTAGATTAGATCCACCATTATCCTCTATTTTGACAGATGCGCAGAACTGAACAAAAATGAAAACGCTTATGATATTACTTTTAATACATAATATGTGTACTGTGGCCGTAGGTAACCAAAATGCTCAGTCCGCTCCTCTTCAGCTCATAGAAGAAACAAGATACACAGCATGATAGTTATATTTTTTTTAACGTTTTTTGTTGTTGTCGTTGTTGAGAATTTGCATTGCAAGTAGAAAAATTAATAAATTGGCTTTTGTGGTTGTTTAGGGGACAAAGAATGCTATGAATATGATGAATCTATGTCGCTGTGCTTGCATCTCTAGTGTACTTTGTGGATATACGTGAATACTCAAACATTACTTTGTTTATCTCATGTCTGTCAATGACAAGCATACCATTTAAACAATTTGTTTTAGTTAGCGACATTTTGTGTTCTTTCATTTCTCAATAGATAAGTCGACAACGATGGACGGACGTTTCAAATCACTATTATTTGTTTTGAAATTAAACAACAACTATTTTCGGAGTTAGTCAAGCAGTATCAGTTTTACGGTGTTGGATGTATTTAAGTAATTGTCTTTGATAAAATAACTCGTCTTGAAATTGTATATGGTCATCTTTTAATCTACATAAAAATTTAGTAATGATACAGATGGTTGCTGTTTATTTGTTTGGAAAACTTTAGTCGAAAATGTTAAATGAATTTCAGATAACAGCTATACTAATAATCTCGAAAATAGATTATTAATGTTGCAGTAATTTGCTTTTTTTTACTTGCGATGGTAGGTAACGCGAAAAAAGTGGATCCAGAAAAATGTTTGTCTGTCTGTATCTCGACCTTCAGCCTAAACCCCTTCAGTGGTTTTAACCCATCTGTATACCCACAGACGAACAGACAGACGTTACGTGGGAACGAAGTGACTTCTCCATGATGGTTATGTAAGATTTGCTTAAAACCTCGGTTCTTATCATACTCGATTTTTCAAATAGCAAGTACATTTAAAAAAACTCAGAGTAGGTACACTTTTTTTTTTTAAATTTCAATAATGGTGTCACAATTTAATATTTGCCCTCTACGTTTGGGAAGGCCTGTAAAGGCAGATTTTAAATTGCAAAACATAAAAACCACAAACTCTTTCAAATTCCCATACAAAAAAAGTCATTGTGCGTATGATGATGTCTTTTTTAAAAAAGGGTACTTTCGTTCTAAAAAAAAACCAAGCATCATATCATGCCTTCCCTCTGCAATGTCCTTTCACAACCACAAAAAAAATCTCTGCCTCTTAAATTTCAAGGGCTCTTTCCTTCTAAGAAATTGTGTTATCTATACAATCTTTGAAAGAAAATTTCCTAGCGTAGTTTCTACGATATCAATGCCTTCGACTGTGGCAAAACACAAAGTTTCAAACGTTTTTATCTGTCAACGTTATGATGGGCGGTAGGAATTTTTTTTTTTTACTCCAATGAAATTAAGGAACTACTCATGGCTGCTATGGTTGTATTGGGTATGGACGACATCCGTTGACGTCATGGGGTTTTAATTACCGTAGCGCCATTTAATTGGCCTGGTGGCGATAGCAACAGCAATAAAGTGAAATCTTGCCAAATAACGACAAAATTCAGGTTGAAAAGAGATAGCATAAACGCGGACCAAGTTAATATTTTCACTGAAGTATGATGTATTTTCACAGTATGCTATCAACTGAAAAAGCCTTCTTTCAAGTGGTGTGTGGTTGTCTTTTGCACTTTTGATATACAGTGCTGTGCAAAACATTTGCAACTTAAACCAGCAGATCTTTCCATCTCATTAAAATTGTCTAAAAAGCAAACAGCAAACTTCTTTGTACGGTTTTGAAAACTTTATTTATATAACAATTTATTACTGTAGAAAACAAAACAAAATTATTCACTGAAACAAAAAATGATAGAAAAAAACTAAAAATACGGGTTAATTGGCTGTGCAAAACATTTGCAACTTTGCACTTTGTCTTAGAATTTTCTTACTTTTATGCAAGAAAATGCTAATATTTTATTGGATAACCTTTATTTTTTACAACAGCTGCACATCTTCTAGGCATAGAAGCAATGAGGTTATGAATTATGGTTTCTGGTATTTCATTCCACTGCCTTTGAATTTCAGCATAAAGATCAACTTTCCGCTTAAAAATTTGGCATCCAATCCTTCTTTTCACTATCTCCCACAAGTTCTCTATTGGGTTTAGGTCTGGAGACTGTGCTGGCCATTGCAATACCGTGATGTTTTTCCCAGAAAGCCAGTTTGTGGCCAACCTTGACTTATGCTTGGGGTCATTGTCGTGTTGGAACGTCCAGGCAAGTGGCATTTCCCAATCCGCATAAGGAAGCATGGTATTTCTGAGAATTTCAACGTAGTCTTCTGACTTCATTATGCCCTCCACTTGTCGAATTGGTCCAATTCCTTGGCCAGAGAAGCAGCCCCAGACCATTACAGAGCCACCTCCATGTTTAACTGTGCCTCTAGTATACTTAGGATTTAGTCTCTCACCTCTTGGCCTCCTGACATGTTGCCTTCCATCCGATCCATGCATATTAAATTTTGATTCATCAGAAAATAAAATTGTTTTCCATTTCTGCAAATTCCAATTAAGATGAGTTCGTGCGAAATCCAAACGGGCTTTTAAATTTTTTTTGGAAATAAATGGCTTTTTCACAATTTGGAAACCACGCAACCCGGCCTGCAGTGCTCGACGTCTTATTGTTGATGAGTCAATGGGTAACTGTAATTCAACTCTGGCTTCTTTAGAAGATGCTGTTGGTTTTTTTCGGAAGAAATTAATAATTTTTCTGTCTTCTTTTGCTGTGGTGCTACGTGGCCTTCCTCCTCTATGATGAGATACTAACTTTCCACTCTTAATTATCCGACAAATGGTAGATTTATGTATAGAATACTTTATTGAAATTTCTTTTTGAGAGATTCCTTTTTTGAAGTCACTCAAAATTCTTGATTTTATTTCGTAAGAATATTTGTTTCCGGCCATTTTAATGAAGATTCGTTATTTTACGATTTTTTTTATCTAAAAAAGGTCTTGCTCGATCAAACACGCGGCTAATACTTACTCAACAAACCAAGCTATAGAAACAAATTAACCGATTTCGAAATGAATCAGTTTAACCGTTATCAAAATTAATCATGGCCGTCAGTTGCAAGTGTTTTGCACAGCCAAATGCATTACTTTTTTTGTTATGCAGTTGCATTTGTTGTTTTTGTCAATAGATTTAAATTTTTGTTTTTTTTTACCGTAACTATGATGCATACAAAATCTAGAGCAATGAATATAATTTGGTTTTAACAACTTGTATATGAAGAATATGTGATCTTTTTGATAGGTGATAATAGTTGCAAATGTTTTGCACAGCACTGTATATGTATGTACATATAAATATAACATCCTCCCCTACTTAGTGTTTTCAACTTTTCTATATACTAAACACTTTAAAGAGGTGAGTTTCGTATGCTATACCTATATACATCCATCATAATATATATAGCGTGACAGGTGGAAATTAATTCATTAACTCAAGTTATGTCAAACAGGACTGTTTGCACTTTCCTAAGTGTTGGGTTACATCATTTAGCCAATAAATTTCAAAAAAAAAAAGAAATGAAATGGAAAAGGGTAGGTTTGGCTAAATAAGAATTATTTTAGTAACAAATAAGCCAGATCAAGATTTGAAAAATTTGGACGTTTATGTCAATATTGCGTGATGATAAGTGACAGAAACATGCTCGAGCGTAACAATTGAATACAAAAAATAATTAAATAAATCAGAACTAATTTGCATCAGTTCATTGTTTTTGAAAAGCGTATAATGATATTAAAATTCCTTTTGCCTAGATATTCTATAATGAATTTCATAATTTAGAGAAAGAAAATTCTGTAAATGTTTTACAGATTTTCTATCACTGTCAATAGAATGTACCAACCAATGTTTTATTTATTTTAAAATCATTTTATTTTGCTTGATAAATAAATAAAGTTAAAAATCGAGCAATAAAATAATTTTGTTAAAACAAGTGATTTGAAATAATAAACTATTTTGTTCATGTGCTAATGACCTAGGTTCTTTTAAATGCAACCTCTGACTGTATACGTTGGTAGTTAGATGCCATGAAAAATAAGGCAAATAAAATTAAAATAGTCTAGAAATTTTTATCAAAAATTAAACACAATTGGCATACATTTTTGTTTGCGAGAGAAAATGAGTAGATTTACATAAATACACTACGCGGGTAATACGGACTTCCAGATTTTAAAGGAACATATACAAATACAGTAGTAGGTAAAACTGATAACAACCATGGGCAAATTAAATAAACTAAACTCAATAAATTTAAAACATGCAGTTTCACGGAGTCAGGGCCTTTTTGAAGCTAGACTCCCTTGACAGCCCCATACATAGGCGTATGAACTCCCAAATTTTTTATACAGCTATATCTTAAATTTTCAGCGAAAGTAGTGCTGTTAATTTCCTTTATATTATGATGTAAATTTAATTTATATTGTAATAAATAATAATAATAATAAATAAAGCTAGACTATACATTTTCGATGGTTTTTAGGATGCGTTGCCTTCAAATCGTACTTCAAAATTGTTTCAATTTATTGAAAGGGTTATCGTCCTTTAAATATTTCCATTAATAGGGTTAAAATCCGTAGATTTAGATATATGGTCTACGTGGGTAATATGGACTCCCAGATTTGCATGCAACATACAAGTCCAGTAGTGGTGAAATGGATTTGATAATGTTTCAAATCAACTTTGTTGTTGAAAATCCCTTACAGCCTTATTTATTAGATTTCACTAATACTCGTTTCAACCTCGGAATAGTTAAACCGAGTCGAAGCACTTACTCGTCTTTACGCGGCGTCAAACAAATTCTTATTTATTAAGTCGTTTTAGCGACGGAGTAAATTTACTCCGACTTTACTTCGCCTCTAATCCTGAAAAACTTATTTATAAAAAAATAAACGATGCGTAGAGGCGGAGTAAGCTAAAACTGATGCATAGTAGGATTAAAGCCGTAGTAAAGCCGTTTAAGTATCTAAATGACATGACATTTAGAAACTAAAAAGGAGTGTAGAAGAAGTTTTTTTTTATCCGTTTGTTACTAATTGTAAGGCAAAATGGATAGTTATTTTGCATTTATAAATGATTTAAATTCTTTAAACGCTTTAGTTGCAGTACAAAACTCGTTTAATCCCATATTATAATAACCAAAGAGATTGGTTTTTTTTGATAATATATTTGACATAAGGAGGGTGTAGCTAAAACCGTTTGATGTGGCGTTATGACGTAAGTGCTTTGACTCGGTTTAACTATTCCGAGGTTGAAACGAGTATTAGTGAAATTTAATAAATAAGGCTGTTAGAGTTTAATTTTATTAACGATTCGTGCGACTTAATAAATACAATTAAACAATTGAACGATAAAAAAGATAGTGATTTATTATGTCCAAAATAACTACTCGATGCTTTTGATGTAATTGGTACCACTTTTTTAAAAATAATCAATAAATTGGTAAATAATTAACAGTTTCTTTCTAAACACTTGGAAAAAATCTATTGTGACACCTATTGAAAAATTAAAAAAAAAACTTTAAATTGTGAAGAATTGTCTGCATTTTTCTTGACCTTAAACGAACTTTTGAGACAGTTGATCCTCGATTATCTCTGAATGGTTTTAAAATTATTTGTTGTGTTGGGTCGTACTCAACAAACCAAAATTAACGACATTTTATCTGATCCTGACCCGATTGAACTTGGGGTACCTCAAGGTACAATACTTGGACCACTACTTTTTAACTGCTACATCAAAGATATGAACAAAACTATAAAAACTTGTGGGCTTGCTCTGTTTGCAGACGATTAACTTTTGTTTGATGAAGCTGAAAAAACCCAGTAATGTGAGAGACTTATCAATGAAGACCTTGAAGTATTAAATTTATAACTTAAGGCTAATAAACTAATATTGAATGTGTTAAAAACTTAATGTATGGTTTTAAATCATAATATTAATGTTAACGTAACAATAGATCAAAAAATAGTAGAGTAAGTAATACAAATTTTATATTTAGGTGTCGTTATTGATTAAAGATCATGTTTTGAGTCACATGTACATTCCTACGAAGAATTCAAAATAAAGTAAGCACTGATTGCTATAATTATTTATAATGTTATTATTAAAAAGAAATTTTAAATTTGTTTTACAATCTTATTTTTGATAAATGAAAGTTCAATGCGCAGTCACATGACATCTCTGTAATCTTTCAATTTAGTGAACATTTGGATACGTTCAATGAACATTTCAAGATAATTCCTCTATTGCCATTTTCAATAAAAAAATTTTAAACCAAAAATTGACAAACAACAAATAGGCAATAGCATTCGGAAGTTTTCACTGAACGACGACGTGACATTCAATCTTTAAGAATTAAAATTAAGTACATCCGGCTTTTTTTTTAAATTCATTAGTTTAATTGTGATTGTCAAATATTTTAAGACATATGTGTACATACTAATATATCACAGTCTCTTCTTAATTATTTGTAATTACTGAAATAAATTTAACTTAAGAAATCTCGTCTGAGTATGATCTGTCATACAATCGCTGGCATTAAAAAAAAACTTCAGAAAACCAAAATTCAACAATAAGAAATCAAAATCCTTCATCCTTCCTTTTAAAAAAAATATACGCAGATACGTACTCACTAAACACTATACACATAGCATCTTTTGTGTAATATGCTAGAGCACGTACGTTTTTGAATTCCTTTCATACGTTTTTTTTTTTAATAATATTAAACTAGAGCACATATTGTATAATAAAAAAAACAAAAGAAAATAAATAATAATAATTCCAGAATTTTAACGCCATGCCATCATGCCAGCATGAAGTGAAGGTCGTGTCGTATCTACGTATATATAATTAACTGCGCAGAATTTCTCTTGGGGCTCGTATTTTTTTTATTGCACATCTTGACAGCTATGTATTTCTGACTCTCTGCAGATAGTGTGCGAATATTTAAAAAAAACAAATTTTTTTAATGCTGTTTTTTTTTTTTTTTTTTTTTATTGTTAACGAAGCACTTTATTCAGCAAGTGATAAATGTATCATACATGTGCGAGGATGCTACTACTATTCAGTCTTTATTTTTAGTGAATTTTAATGATGAATAAGTTTCTTAAGGGATAATTTTAATGACAAGCTCATTGTTTTTTTTATACCTTTGGTTGGGGCAGTGGTTAAAGTTTAGTTTTTACTACATATGTCAGGTTAGAACCAACTATGAGATGTGATTAGACGATAAATATGATATTCGTCTTTTTAATTATTCTTATTGTGAATAAACACTCCATGCCACTTAATTTAGCATTTCATTTTGTTATTATTTTTTTGGCGAGATTTCAATTTGTAGAATTTTTTTTGCTGTTTCGTATTCTCAGTTCTATTTATTAATTTTTTTTGGATTATTTTTATTAAATTTATTTAAAACGTTTGTATCTCATGTTATTACTCTCGCAAAAGTATTATTTCACATCTTGCTTTTGTAATTAGCACATATTTTTAACTGTTTGGTTTAACATATTCAATTATTCTGTGTTAATAGCAAATGTTCAAAAATGTCAACAATATCTGATTCGGTTAATAACCTTATACAAATAATAATTTTATTTTTTAAAGAACATTAAAGAAGTGAAGACTATTCCAATTTCAATTTATTTATATCGATTACTTTCACACAGTTAGATATAGTGTACCCATATTAACAACATTTTGTTCACACAATTTTAAAATGGATCACTGGATTTACGGCATTTTAGGTTGTGACTCCTTTTTGTATGATTTTTTCGTAGCAAACAAATTTTACATACAGATATCGCGGATAAGTATTATTTAATTACAGATACGTCCTCAATCCAAAGATGTGGCTTGTACCTGCTAATACGAACATACATCATTTATATAAATTTATTTGATTTTTTTTTTAGTCACGTAAATGTATTTTTTAATGCGAATTTAATTAGTAACTTCTTTATTTTTTGTTTTGTGTGTTGCTCAAATTGATTTATTTTTTAAACAAAAAGTTTCAATAAAAAATAAAAAAAGAAACATGAATAAATATGACTTATTGTGATCTTGAAGTCATATTGCTTATTTTCAATAAACCTCATCTAGCCTTATGTAGCCGGTCACGTTTAACATCTTTTTATTTTGAATTACGTGCCAAATTATGTGCATTTGGATTTTAATATAGATAGGTATTATTTATTTATATATTTAAACTAGATTGCTGTTGGATTGTTTGTAAGATGTTTGCATATATAAACATCTATATAGAACTTAAAAAAAAAATATTTTGTTTTTAATCTTGCTTATACTTGTGTTATATGTTTGTACAAATTTAATTAAAGATTAAAAATGTACATATAAAGATTATAGTAAAAATAATAAACAAAGTGAATTTATAGATAAAAAAACGACTTGGTTATTTTTAGAATGTCATCCTGCTTTTAAAAACTACAAATCAAAAACAATAAAGTAGGTATACATAGTTTGTGTGTAATTTATTTTTTGGTTTTTTAAATGTGGAATTTTTAAATGTTTCACGGCATAACAAATCACAGATAATAAGTTTTGGATGAGTAAATTTTTTATTTAGATTGAAAGATAAGTGGAAAGTGATAATTCATCTCAGAATCTGTATAATAATTAACCCTCATTATCACTTCTATAAATTAAACAAATGTTAAGTAGTGGCTAATTCACATCTTAATTCAATTTAAAATTTCAATACGATTAGTGAGTGTATTATTTATGAGTTAGATTTAATTATAAAAGAAGAAAATTTTTTTTTCTTAGTTCAGCCCAAATTGAGTCAACAGATTTCACGTTTGCTGCTGCAAAAATTGTTGAAAGCGTTTTTTTAGCACGTTTTAACTCTACATAATAAATTATCTGTTTTTTAAATAAAACAAAATTGAAATTATGAAATTGAGTCACAACATAAATAAATTCAATTTATAACTAGAAAAATTTCAAAAAGACATTTAAGTACCTACACCCAATAGAAATTGTCTTTAAGAATGTATAGCCCTGTCAAAATGTACTTTTACAAAATAAATCCAAATAAAGATTTTTAAATGCGGGGAAAATGCAATAACCTGCATTATTTTCGCCATGTAACCTTGATTAAATTTTTATGCAAGCCAGATTTGACAATGGACTCTTTATCCGGTATTCCTCTATTTTGGCATAAAGAATTATGACTAAAAAGTCGATTGCCAAAATGTGGCTCGTATAAAAAGTTATTCTGGGTTACATGTCGAAAATACTGGTTTTTCGCATATAACTTTTTAACTAGGGAAAAATTACTTCATTCAGAGCTTGTATAGATCATGTGTTTATTTATACAGACAAATATTTGACATTTTTTTTTTCGTCTGACTAACCTTTTAAAAGGTATTACGGTTATTTCAAAAAACTTAAAATAACGAAAATGTAGTTTTTTTTCCATAAAACATCAATTTCGGTGATTGTTTCGAAAACATTCTAATCCAAAGTTTGTACAGAATGTTACCTCTACAAAAAACACATTGCCTTCTATTCATAATTTAAGAAATGATCAGCCAAAAGTCAAAAATACTGTTCACTTTGTAGATTATAATATTTTCTAAAAAAAAATTAAAAATTTATTTAAAAATTTAAAATTAAAATTTTTTTTTTCCACAATAGCGATCAGAGATTGCTGTTTCAAAAAGTCAAAGTATCGAAAATATAGTTTTTTTCGCATACAACTCCGCTTTCTATAATAGACCGGAGCGATTTACAAAATTTTGGAAAATCAAAATTATACCACCCACAAAAGTTGCATGTGGTCTTTAAAATAATTTTAAGATTTTCTTTTAGTTATTAATTCCACCACTAGGGGTCGCGCAACGCAGAATAAAAACTTAAGATTTCTTGATTTTGCTGTGTTTTTAATTTTTCTTTCAGTGTCCACAGATTTTTTTGTTACTAAACACTTTCTTATAGCTTTTGAGTTTAAAGTCCTTATTTATTAAATTTTCACCGTCAATCCCGAGGAAATTAAATTTATTTATCATGATTTATTTTTTTTTTGAATTTTTATATTCGACCCGTCTAAATCATTTTTCCTAAGTAAATGCAATAATGAAGTTGACCGTCCATAAATTAAAATTGGGATATCAGCAGTCAAAACGACAATAACAAATCAAATCTGTTGACAAGTTTCCCAGGCACCTGATTCGCGTGAAACAAACACGATCGGATGATATCGTTTTGACAATATATACTTATCTCTATCAATTTGTAGAGAAAGAAAGAGACAGTTATTGTAAAAACGATATCGTTTGATCGTTTTCGTTTTTTATAATTAGGCTCAAGTCCACGGTCCAGATGTACAAAGGGCAGTCAAATTGGTCCCGAGGCTTCCCAAACAGTTTGCGGATTCACCAACAAAGACGGTTTGTTGTGTCGACTTAAGATAATTTGCTTTTATTTTTTAATGAACCATGTTACCAATACAGAACGCACAGTCCTGTCTCATGTGCATTTCACTCCTTTTCCTTAAGCTTAAGGATTACAATTTATCTTATGCACGAAAAAGTTTGGTGACACAGCTTCTTTTAATAGTTTTTTTGCTCTCCTGAAAAATGTTAATAATGGACATAAGATGATTTACCTTTTTAGTTGAGGGATAATTAAGATGCAAAACTATCATTATTGCTTTTCTAATTTCGGCAAAATTTAGAGCAATTTTTTGTCTGCCCTTTTTCAAAATTTTACAGCGGTATAACGAGTTAAAAAAAACAAATTTTTGGCTTCCTTTTTTTATAAATTAAACTTAAAAAAAATTGTCATAAATTTAAAACCCAGCCTGTGATCCTTAGTTTGATTGTATTAAGTAGTATATTATGTGTGCATATGTAAGTTGTATGCTGCCATTGTTTTTTTTTCTCTACAAAAAAAAAAAAAAAAAAAATTCTAGTACCATATTTTTTACTAACCAGTATTCTATGTATATAACCTTAACCTTAAATAACAACAAAAACAATAAATTTTCTATAGTTCTTTCTTTGTTCTTCTACGTACTTAACCTTAATCTTTAGCAGCAAGTCGAAAAACAAATAAAATGCAATAGAAAATGAAATTATATTTATAATTATTTGCTTCTTAAACATAGAGATATACATAAATAGACAAGACGACCACAAATTTTTATTTTTAAAAAGATGTATAACAAGATCATCTGCAAAATATTAGAACATTGATTGATTCATTATACATCAAAAATAAAAGTGGAAAAGTTCTTAGGTCTATTTTTATTTGCTGTATTCTCTATTGAATAAAGTAACAATCCGATGGTATATAACAAAAAAAAATCCGTTTTCAAACAATTGATTTATTAATTAAATGAAAACAGTTGCTTTACGCAATTAAACAATTAAAAATAGAAAAAAATCACAAAGATATTAATTCAGCTGATTAAAATGAATGCTTATATTAATTTGATGGAATTAACTGTATAACATGTGTGATGTCAAAAAACTAGAAAACGATTTTTTCATACTTTGTTTTCATTTCTTACTAATTAAGTATCATATCTTAAGATATTTAGTATTTTTTTAATCATTTTCTGTTTGAAGTGACTGCACTAAATGACTAATAAACATCATTGAATTGGGTGTGTTTATAATCTTTTTTTAATAAAACAGCGTTAAAAAATTAGGACACTCGGGCGTATACGCAACTTTTTTTTAAATTATTTTTCCAGTATATTTTAGTCTTGATTCGTATGAGGAAGACAATTTTGTCTTGCTATCGGGAAAGTAATTCTAAAGGAAACACCATTTAAGTGTTGAATTTTTTAAAGGTAAGGTAAGGAAAGGTAATACAAACAAAATTTTAGTTAGTTTGAGGAATTTTCGATTTATGTATGTGTTTGTTTTTTGGTTGCGTAGAGAATGTAGAATATCCATTTTGAAATGTTTACAGGTATTATCTTAATAACGTGGAGTGCATGTATTAATTCTCGACTGAAAAACATCTTAAGTCGACTTAAGTTGAATTAAAATGATTTGCTCGTTTTATTAAACCATGTTACCAATTCAGAGGCACACATGCAGTCATGTCCTCTATATCACTCCTTTTCCTTTATATTAAGGATTGATTTTATATGCGAAAATGGTTTGTTGACACAACCACATGACCACCTAAAAATGTTAAAAAATGGACTTAAGATGATTTCACTTTTCAGTTGAGAATTTGTGTTCTCAATAGACGATAAGAAGTCTAAATAACAATTTCAATTTTATAGAGCTCACCCATCTTGTCAAAAGTGATTAAGGCTGTTTTTTTCAATTAAATCAAAGATGATGATGAGAACAACAAACTTAACAAGGATGGTCGAAAATTCAGGTTCAAGTTTCTTATATGGGAACGAAAATTAAAAAAATTACTTCCTTTATGAAATTTAACAAAAAAAAACTTAAATATACTGGACTAATATTTTTATGATCAAAAAGCATAATTGAAGTAATTATTAAAGTTAACCTAAAACAAAAAGATACAAGGTACATACAAATGTAATTATGTATTTTTGAGTTGTTGAGTACGCCGTGTTGACATAGTTTTGGAACAGTTCTATTGCCAAAGTTAAGAACTCGAAAATAAAATTAAATACATAGTTTGATTGCGAAAAAAAATACAAATTTCATATTTTTCTATAAAATAGAGAAGTTAATACAAATATTTTTTTTATTGAAAAACAAAAAAACTGTTAAAATTCTTCTGCTTATTCTAAAAGTCTTAAATTCTAAATAACAGAATTGGAATTTTCCGACAATAGCTTAGAGTCATCTCTTGTTGGCTAGATTTATCAAACAACAATCTCTAATTATTTTTTTCTTTTAATCTGGTGTTGCGTGTGAAATAATAAATATTATAAGTGTCTACCTATATAGTCAGGAAAAAAAGAAACATACTCTTTTATCCAAGTAATTGTTTTCATCAGAATTTAATTAATAATGAGTATATTGTACGTGTATGTACATACAATGTACATATCGGTATTCCCTTTAGACAAGTGTTTCCCCTACACGACATTTTTTTTATGAGAAAAAATAGAACATCCAATTTCACCACTTTACCCTCTGCTGACACCACAATGTGTGTGTTTGTGTGTTATTTGTCTACCACGGTAGTTATTATATCCACATCATGAAAGTTATTAATAAAAGTGTCAACTCAGCATTGATGAATCATCATCGTCATCATCATCAGTAGTATAAGTACATACCCCCTTTTTTTTGTCTGACTTGGTGTATCGATTGAATTGAAATTCTATGGGAAGTTGAGAGAGGAAAGTGTGTTTGATTGTATTCAATGCCATACATGACGTTACTTACGGCTATACTCATTGACTGTCTGTCGTCACTTTCTGATAATTCGAACTCTGGACTTTTTTTTTTTTTTTAATGGATGACATTTTATACTAAACTGCCGTAAATAGATTATGCTGAATTGTATGTCATGATGTCTGCTTGATAATTTATTAGAAAGATAATAATATGACTTTTGATCACGCAGTTACTCGATTTTCATTGTTTTAAACAGTTAGAAAAAAAAATACTTTTTGAAAGTTCAGAAAAGGGACAACAAAACTTTTGGTTGAACACGTGCCTTTTTTCGGTATTTATGAATAAATTAGAAAAGAAAAGGAAAGTGAATTGTTAAAATGATGATTTGAAAGGAAAAATAACTTCCTATTTTCATTGTTTTGCTATGTACATATATACGTACATAGACGTACGTTATATCACTGCTTATAAAATAGATACTTTCAAAGTTTTCATATTCACATAAAATGAAGATACATTTTCAATAAAATCATGAAGCTTTTTGATGGCGAGTAGATGCTTAATTTTGTGTTGTGGTATACTTCTCTTACAATATTTTTCATTAATTGGTAATTTTTTGCAAAATTGATAATTTTTTCCAAAATTGATATTTTTTTGCAAAATTGATAATTTTTTGCAAAATTGATAATTTTTTGTTAAATAGGTAATTTTTTGTAAAATTGATAATTTTTTGCAAAATTTATAATTTTTTGTAAAATTGATAAATTTTTGCAAAATCGATAATTTTTTGTAAAATTGATAATTTTTTGAAAATTGATAATTTTTTGCAAAATTGATAATTTTTTGCAAAATTGATAATTTTTAGCAAGATTCATAATTTTTTTGCAAAATTAATAATTTTTTTTTTTTGTAAAATTCATAATTTGTTTTTTTTTTTTTGCAAAATTCATAAGTTTTTTTTTTAAATCATAAGTTTTTTGTAAAATTCCAAATTTGTTTACAAAATTCATAATTTTTGCCAAAATTCTTAATTACAAAATTAGTAGTTTTTTGCAAATCTATTAATTTGTTCGTCAAATTCATACATTTTTGGAATAATCATAATTTTTTTTAACCAATAGAAAAATTGGTTAATTGCTTTTCTGCTTGAAAGAAATTTTTAAGGCTGTAATTTTCAATATTTTAATAAAAATAAATTTCTTTAGACAGGGCATTTAGCAGCTTTTGGGTTTTCAGGAAAAATTTTAAACAGGTTTAAAAAAAAAAAAAACAGTCGCTATTATTGTGAATTTATTCAAAAAATAAATAATTAATTATTGATTAAATAATACCTATAACCATTTATTTTTTAATAATAATTTTGGGTAAGATTTGCGAGTTCTAAATAAATAAATACCTAAATATGCGTGTATGCATTTAAAAATAAAATACTCAAGCAAATCAAAAAAATCAATAAAACTAAATTTCAAGACTTTAATTATATAGGATGTAAGTGAGCGGATTTTCAACAATTAAATTTGAAAGTATGAAGATCACTGCCTAAAAGCTTATTTAAAAAAATCTAATTATCTCTTTTGGTTAAGGAGTTAAAAGCATTCAAACAAAAAAGAGACGTGAAACTTCTCTTTGTAGTAATCAAAGAAATACCAAAAAGTTTTCGACTTAAAAAGAAAATGTAAGGGCTAAAATAAACCAAACGGTGTTTAATAACGAAGGTGAAGGTGAAGAGGTAGAAAACTACCTCTGTTTAGGTGGAGTTGAGGTCACTTGAACTTATTAATTATTGAAACGGTGTTTAGTATTGTATATTTTCATAAATAAGAGTTTACTATTTTAATACTCAATAGACAAAGGCTAAATTGAAATATGCTGGAACTGTGATCACTGCGTCTCTCACTGTCTCACCCAAGTAGGCTTCAGCTGTCTCCTTCATCTTCGTAAGGACCATCGAGCTTATCTCTTCGGGGGCAAATCTTTTCTGTTCTCCTTTGAATTCAACTCCGGTCTTGGGCTTACCACCGTCGCTAACTACTTTGAATGGCCAGTGCTTCATGTCATCTCGAATTTTCGGATCGTCATATTTGCGCCCAATCAACCTTTTAGCATAAAACACTGTGTTTTTGGGATTCATGGCAACCTGGTTCTTGGCAGCATCTCCGATGAGTCGTTCCGAGTCTGTGAATGCCACATAACTGGGTGTTGTGCAGTTGCCCTGGTCGTTGGCAATAATTTCCACCTTGCCATGTTGAAAGACTCCGACGCAGGAGTAGGTTGTTCCCAAATCAATTCCGATTGCTGGCATTATTAAGTTGTATGCTTGTTTTTCTGTTTTTCACTTTAAATTCAATATAAAACTTTATTATTTATCTTAAGTTAATATGTACTGTTTTTTTGTTTTGATCAAACACTTTAATTATCTATGATACTTTAATTCACTTTTGTTTTTTTATTTTTATACAAAAATAACGACTTGCTTTCAACACTTCGTTCAATACTTTTTAAAGGCTAGAATTTTTCTGGCGATAAAAATAAATGCAACGTTTATCTCACACTTTTTTAATTAAATTTCTATAATTAAAAAATCGTAGTCGCTGGAAGAAAAAATAAACATGCATGCATTTGTGGGTTGCGTGAGTTTACTTCACTATTTGTGATTTCGCCACTATCGAAAAAAAAAATTATATCAAATGTAAAATACATATAAAGTCTCAATTCTGTTTCTTACTTATATTCAAGGAATTATATTCCTAAATATGTATTGCTTAAATGATGAGAATTATTTAAATGGCAGATCTTTTTTATCCATGAAGGAACAAAATACGGCAAATACAAAAGCCTCGATTTATTTAAAAATTGCCTTGATTGTGATAGTAAAATTATTAACAAGTAAAACAATTAGGTCAGCATCAGCAACCTGGATGCTGCAAGAAGAACAAATAAATCTTCCAATCTCACACATTTTATAATTGAGAATTTACCAAAAAACAATCAAAAAATCGAAAGCAAAAATTACTCGATTTTAATTTCATGATTTAAGACGCACTTAAAATAGTTACCTATATTGTAAGTTCATAAAAATATATATAACAAAAAGTTTTAAGTGAAATATTTTTTCCAGATAGGTATAATATGAGATTTTTTTCTCTTTAATAATCTTTAAGCATAAAAACATACCCTCTGCAAAACAAATCTTAACAGCACATTTTTCCCTAAAAAAAATTTAGATTAATTTTGTTGAATGAGATCAAAAAAACACTTGCAATATATACTATACAAAAACCTGTTATACTCACAAGTCACGACTTCAATTAATCCACTTATACAAAGTAGGTACCATAAAAAATCATTACGTTTTATATTCAAAAGAGTTGAAAACTGACACTTTTAATTGATAAAATTGGAGTTTATCGACCTTTGAACATGGGTTAATCAACCAGTTGTCAATTGATTTATATTCAGAAGGTGTGCGTCATTTTGAATTTCGGGTTAGATTAACCGGCAATCATAATATGTTGAAACCCTTTTTAATTTGTTATATGAGGGCTATACATATAATTTTATAATTTAGGGCTTTCTATTTATGTATTCATGCCAGTTAGACCTATTTTATTTTGGTCTGAAATTGTTTTTTTTTTTTTTTTGCAGATTATTATACGTTATTTGTAAAGTTGGATAACCTTCTCTTGTAAAGAGCCGTATCCATATCTTAGGAAAAATAACAGAACATCATTTTCTTAAAAAAAAAAAAAAATTAATTAATTTCAATAATAGGTGTGTTTTTTGCTATCCCGGTTACAATTGGTTCACAAAAAAAACGATAACGGGGATAAGCGATGCCAGCACAGAAACAAAATGGTGTTTTCATACAAACTATCGATAAAAAGTATGTGATTCACGCCGGTAATACAGTTTTTCTGCGCGCTTAAGTTAAGTCCCGAGAATTCTATGGGCTTAGCTAAGCCCGCAGGGGATTAGTTGTTGGTGCATTTAACATGTAGACTGTTTAACACCGTCTTCGTTTTTTCATCCAATTCCCTCCGGCCCTCCTGGCTGACATTTAAAAAAAAATAACTAATATATTCTCCATTGGTCCACTTGTTGGTTAAATAAAAATATAACAAAACCACCAGAATTGCTGCTAATAAAATATTATTTCCCTTTCTAAAGAACCTTTATTAAACAGAAAACCAATATTTAAAAAAAATTTTATATTCCTATTGCTAATAAATCATATTTTATTTTTTTTTTCAGGTACGCTAGAACAGGTAAATTAATTCAACTTGACCTAATGATAAATACTTATGTGTTTGCTATACTTATATACAAATTATACCTGATTTTTCGATGTGTTAAATCAAGTTGAATACTCGTATATGAACTCATACGCGGTGTCGGCACTGTATATTTATGTACACATCTGAAATCAATTAGCTTGTAATTATACTCATATCACTGCATACATGTATACGAATGTTCAATATACATACAAAAAAAAAAAAACAAAAACTTCTGTGCTCTATGGAACGGTTACACGTGGTTTACATCAGAGGGGAGATATATGTATATTAAACTTTATAAGTGTAGTTCTCCATGCAATACATGATGTTTAAAGCAGCGGAACCAGCCTAGCCTAGCCCGCGCTGCAAGCTGCAACAAGTTCCAAGGCTGAATGCACTCGACTGAATGTACTAAGTCATATTTCTATTAAAATCATTATACTCTGCGACAGAATACAGGGAGAAGGGTGGGGAGGGGGGTTTGTTAGGTACAGCGACGGACCGTAAAGATTTCATAATACTAAAAGACTACTAATAGCGTGCAGTATCATATATAGTAAAATACAGGGTGTGTTAGTGTAAGTTGGTGTGGTTTAATGTTTATTAAGTTCTTTCAATTCCTTTGATGTTAAGGTCGTATATAGTCGTGAAGCTAAATCAGAGATAATATTAGGAGTCTAGTCGTGTTTTGCAAAATAAAGTCTTACAGAAAAATATAGAAGTTACGAGTAAAATAATAAAAAATAGTAATTCAGATTCTATTAAACAATATATTCAACTAAATTAATTATTATCCACACGTTTTTGAAATACTAACTGCATCAACAAAAAAGTTTAAACTCAAAAATTAGTTTTTGAAAATATTTTTTTCTGCTTCTGCTCTTACAATATTATTAAAAAATTTTTATTGTATATTAGTATTTTTAATATATAAATAAACCATATTTAAAAAAAAGCTTAAATACAATTGATATTTTTTTTTTGCAAATAAAAAATTTGACCTTATTTAGTGTAGTATGTACCTACCTTTAATCAAAGATTAGAAACACCTTGTATATAGCATAATATAAGCTTTTATAGAAATTTCAGAGCAATATATAGAGTTTTAATTTTTGTGTTGCTTGCTTTTATCGCCACTCTTATCGTTTTATGAGATCACCACGGTTGTGTGTGAATGGGGTGACGGAGAACATTGACCGCATAATGAAATCGTGTTTTAATGTTGCATTACGTTTTTGCAAAGTTTTTGTAGTAGGTATATTAGTATTTAAAATAATTAATTTGTTTGAGCACTTAACATTGTTTTTTTTTTTTTTATTGTTACCTACTTTCTTTGTACTTTTACAGTTTCATGCTACTTTTATTAAATATTTTGACTTATAAAAGTCTACATAATTTAAATTGTTTTTTTATACAGTAACCACACTATAATCATTTTCCGACACACAAAGACCACCCTGATGATTTCATGTTTTTATAATTAAATTTTATATAATATGGAATAAATCAATTATTTCGAAATAGAGAAAAACATAAATGCACTGATTTTATGATAATTATGATTTTTGTATTAAAAGGTTTTTTAGCGCATGAATGTATGTGTTAGGTAGTTGAAGTTTTTTGTTCCAAAGTGTTCAACAATGAACCAGTTTTTTTTTTTTTTTTGACTTGTAGTTTTTAAACTGCATATTTGTATCGAACATACAAATCTTTGTATATATTTTAACGAAAGACACTTATCGAAAGAATCTTACATATAAAATGTACCTATAACGAAAGTAAGTTCTAAGAAAGACTCCAACCGAGAAGGTTTACCGAAAGATAAATAAATAGTGTTATTTTTTAATAACTTTTCCACTTAAATTATCCGTGTTTTATTTTTCCTAAAGCAAGTATGTAGAGCTGCCGATACAGTATTGGTTAAAATGTTTACGTCTTAAAAGGTACTTACTATTTAGTTTATGAACTCTGTAACTAGAAGATGAAGAAATATAGTACATTTGAGTTGTTTTTAAAAGAATCTCCAATGGTCCATTGTGTACCCGGAGGGTAGCAATAGTGAATCAACGTGTGGTACACTGTAAACCGATAGTGTTGTATTTATACAATAAATACAATAAATGATTTGTCTTAAACAAATAACTTTTATTAAAAAAAATATATAATAAGAAGAAATAGGTAACTTTTACTTCACATGTCTTGTTTCTTATATAAAAAGTGAACAAAAGAAACTGTTAAGTAAAGTGAAAAAACAAACCAATATAAATGATAGAAACTATAAATAAATACAAAAATATTTAAGTATAAGTTCTTGGATCACTGTGGACTTTAGAGAATTGGTTAACTTTTGGACATAGTTACTTTCATTAAAAAAAAAAAAAACTAATTTTGGAAGTAACGCGCGAGAATTTTAAGAAATCGATCGACAACATTTTGTACAAATTCCATACAAAAAAATTTAATTGGTTCACTGTTGGACATAGGGACTTTCATTAAAAAAAACTAATTGTTGATTATTTTATCATATTTAAGGGATCTTATTTTGAAAAAAGGACGCGAAAAATTTATTTATAACACAACTTATATGAAAATTCGAGCGATAATTGTTTAAACAAATTCCATACTAAAAAAAAATAATAACGAGGAAAAATTTAGCAAATCATAGCTTTGGTGTTGGATTAATTGAAAAATGACATTTAAATTTTTTGGGTTTATTTTATTTAACAATTGCGACCATTTTTCACAACAATTTTACTGTTCTTATTTACATATTCCTATTTCCATTTTGAATTAGTTTAACTCTTTTCTGAGGGGTGGTAATGCATTGCCAGGGTTATTAAAAAAAAGTGATACAATTTTTTTTCATGAATTAACGAACAATTCACGACTTTTATTGGATCTTTAACACTTTGAAGTGGTAGTGCTCCCCGTTTAGGCGGGAAGCATAATTTCATTAATTTTTTACTTTAAATAAAAAAAAGAATAAAAAAATTCAAAACTACGGCAACACTTTCAGTTTCAAGCATAAGCAAGCAAGAAATCCATTCTTCAATTTTCGCTTTAAATCAAGTTTTTGTAGTGAAGAGTTACAACAAAAATAAATTTCAAACTCAAAATTAAAAAAAAAAAATAATAAAAAAAATAAAAAAAAAAATAAAAAAAAAATAAAAAAAAAATAAAAAAATAAAACAATAAAAATAAAACAAAACAAAAAAAAAAAAAATAAAAAAAATAAAAATTAAAAAAAAAATAATATTGGAATCCAGATATAATAGGTGGTATAAGGAAGTAATGACCGAGGGGATCCCACAATATTTGAAAGCGGGATGGAAGGCAGACAGAACAAGGAGAATAGCGAGAGTCAGGCTAGGGAATGAGGTGAGAGAAAGATGGTACTGGAAGCATGAAGAAGAAAGAATGTGCAGTGGTGAAGGTGAACCTGAGACGTGGGAACATGTGATAGAAAGATGCAGGTCAGGTGGTGATGAAGGGATGTCAATAGGGGAGAAGATGAGGGATATAATGGACGAAGGAGGGCGGGGGGAAGAGTGGATAAAGGCACTAGAGGTTGCGAGAAGGAGTAAGGCGAGGGGGAGAGTTGTAACCCTTAGGAGAACCAATACAATACCTACAATTACAATAATAAAAAAAATAATAAAAAAAATAATAAAAAAAAAATATGTGCAGTGGTGAAGGTGAACCTGAGACGTGGGAACATGTGATAGAAAGATGCAGGTCAGGTGGTGATGAAGGGATGTCAATAGGGGAGAAGATGAGGGATATAATGGACGAAGGAGGGCGGGGGGAAGAGTGGATAAAGGCACTAGAGGTTGCGAGAAGGAGTAAGGCGAGGGGGAGAGTTGTAACCCTTAGGAGAACCAATACAATACCTACAATTACAATAATAAAAAAAATAATAAAAAAAAAATAATAAAAAAAATAAAAAAAAATAATAAAAAAAAATAATAAAAAAAATAAAAAAAAATAATAAAAAAAATAATAAAAAAAATAATAAAAAAAATAATAAAAAAATATTAAAAAAAAAAATAAAAAAAATAATAAAATAAAATAATAAAAAAAAATAATAAAAAAAAATAATAAAAAAAAATAATAAAAAAAAATAATACAAAAAAAAAAATGAATTTCAAATTTAAAATTTTGAAAAAAATAATAAAAAAATAGTAAAAAATAGTAAAAAAATAATAAAAAAAATAATAAAAACATAATAAAAAAATAGTAAAAATAAAAAAAATATCTAGTAAAGAAAATATTAAAAAAATTAGTAAACAGAATAATAAAAAAAATAGTAAAAAAATAATACAAAAATAATACAAAAATAATAAAAAAATAATAAAAAAATAATAAAAAAATAATAAAAAAATAATAAAAAAATAATAAAAAATAATAAAAAAATAATAAAAAAATAATAAAAAAATAATAAAAAAATAATAAAAAAATAATAAAAAAATAATAAAAAAATAATAAAAAATAATAAAAAAAAAACAATAAAAAACAATAAAAAAAAATAGAAACAAATACCCAACAATTTTTTTTTTTAATTTTTAATTAAAAAAAATTCTAAATTTAAGGTTAATAAGTACTATTTTTGATTTTTATATTTAACGCTTTTATTAATTTTTAGTCAAACCAGGTTTTGTTGATCTGTTAAACTAATTCGATCACACAACTTGACCACATCTCAACCTTTTTAGCGATGACGCGGAGGTGACAATAGGGATCACACCAAGTTAAAATGTTAAATCAATGTGCCTTTTCGCGCTTATATAGACTGTCAATTTCCGTTTTATTAAATTTTATATACAGGCAGATTTGCATAAGGTGTGACAAAAAGCTAGGGCCTTAGACAAGAAAAAAATCGTGAGAGAGGGGGTCTATTTCCCCCCGTTTAGGCGGGAGGGCAATTTTCTAAAAAATTCACTTAAAACGGAAAAGAAATTATTTAAAAACAACGGCTAAGCTTACAAACCTACATACATGCCCAAGCTTTTTGTCACACCTTTTGCAAATCACCCTGTATAGGTAGTTCAATATAATTACCGGAGACGTATTAGTTTAAGCTAAAAGCTATTTATTAATAAATAAATCCCTTGCAAGATAAGAAATCTTCATTAGAGCTGAGTCTTCAGTAATTGTTCATGCAACGGAGCCTAGCATTAAATTTTCAGAATTTATAAAAAAAAAATCATACCTTTAAAATATAAAAATGCTTTGGTATGTAAAGATATTATGATTGAGACTTCTTTCTGGGAAAATAGGTCACAAAGAAATCTTAGTTTCTGTTTCAAGAAAAAAAAAGGTCACGCAAATAGGAATGTTTGTCGATATTGTAGTTACGTATAAGCTCTAAAAATAATTTAAATACCATTTTATTAAGTAGGAGTTTTGTAGAATGTGTGGTTAGTGGGTGATTTAAGTTTATTGTCTACATCTAGATAAAATAAATACATGAATAAATTTGTTCCACTCTAACTTCCCCGGATTTTATTGCTTTGCGTCAAACATATTGCAAAATATGACATGTGCATTATGTTTAGTTGTTGTAGGTATTTTACTTAACATGTTTGCCCAAGTATTAACTTGTTTCAATTATCAGTTTTTCTCAGTATCAGTATTCAGTATTAACCCACACGTTAAAACAAATTCAACCTCTCAACGCAATTCTTTGAAAGTTCTTGTATTGCCAATGCTTTTCGTATAAATACACACGTGATCAAATCATAAGCCCCAACAATGTAGGTTTGTTTGTTGTTATTTTTACATTCCCCACTGTTCTGTTTTTTGTTTTTTTTTTTTGGGATTACAGTTGTGAATTTAAAACCACACTCTCGTCATATCGTTTATAAAGTTTTAACATCAAACGATGCGACGATGCGGTGACGGTGACGCGGCGCGACGCTGCTGTAGTGGTTTGTGGATCTAAAATGGCGTGGGAACCACGAGATCAAATTTATTGTTCGCCCTCCAGGTTAATACAGTTTACGCCTCAAGTGTTGATACCATTTGTCGCGTGGTATATGTCACGTGTTAGGTTTTTTTTTTATGACATAACATTTTATCACTTTGTAATTGTATATCTATAGGTCTTTTTTTTTGTGTTATTGTTGTGCACAGTCAATGCAGCTGATTTGATATTTAATATTCTGAAAGTATATTTTATGAAACAGACCTTGAACTTATTAAATTGATGGAGTTTAATTGCAGATCATTTTGATAAAAGTTATGTATATATCGCAGACGTGAATAATAAAAAAATTTTATTAAAAATTGTTTGAACAAAAATAAGATGATATAGAAAAATTATTTATTTTTAATTTTAAATGAAAATTATTAAAAGTGAAAGTAAAAAAACTTTTATCCTTTGTATTCCCTTTTACTATATAGTTTCGTAAAATCCAGGTTTCAGTTAAAGGACCACAAGCATGCAACTTAATATTTAAAACAATTAAATGGCACGACTGGTTAGATGTATCTACCTACTAATGTTCTTGTTTACGATCACACTTGTTTTTTTATTTTTTTAAGCCCTAATGTAGAGTTCTTAAATATGGGTACATACTGCCGATATTTTTTTTGTTAGGGTGGACGCTACAATTGACGGAAAACCACAATCTGTAACAACGAAACCTCGCTTTTTTATTAATGTCGAATAACGAAATTTCGCATTATTAAAATTTCGCATTATCAGAAACCTCGTTCTTAAAGTTAAAATTCTCACATTACCAAAATCTCGCATTATCAAAATATCTTAGTAACAAAATCTCACTCGTTTGAAACTGATGATTGTGCGTTCACCAATGACAACACATCGTTAGTCTCTTCTCGCTTTTTATAACTGCTCTTTATTACAGCCATGAAATATAAAATATAAGTATTTTATTGCAAACTTACAAAATGTGCAAATTAAGATTTTTTCAGCAAAATTTGAAAAAGTGCGAAATATTGTGTTTTCATAATTAATTCCAAAATTTTACCATCACCATGCATTTGGTAAACGGGGAACCCAAGGAATTGTTCTATTTACAAGAACACAACTGTTGACAAAAGTCCAGAATAAATTATGAAAAAATTTCGGTAATTCTGGCTTGCAAGATATTGACAATGTGCGATAAAAGGCTTTTTTCTTTTTTAGTTCAGAGCAGAGCCTGAACTGTCAAACAAAAAATTGTGTTTTTTTTTTACCTCTGAACATTCAGAGCTTCAAATTTGTGTTTCTTTTTTCGTTCTGAACGTGTTCTGAGCTCGTTCAGAGCGCGCTCTATGAGCTCAGAATAAAATAACTGTGCAGACCGAGTTGAATGCTGAACACAAGCATTTGACAGGTGAAATTGAAAAAAAAGCTAAGTGTTCAGCAGGGGTGTTTCAAAAATAGTTCAGAGCGCTCAGAACACGCTTTGTTCAGAGGATGTTCAGAGCATGCTCGATATGCTCGGACTCTGTTCAAAACTCTATTCTGATCTAAAAAAGAAAAAACGCCTAAAGAGAGATTTTGACAATGCGAGACTAAAACGAGATTTTAAAATCTGGTCAATCGTACCCAACATTATTTTATGACATCTACCAAAAACAGGTTAGCTAGCCCAAACAAATTTCGCAATCTCGCATTATTAAATCTCGCATTATTGAATCTCAAAATTATTAAATCTCGCATTATTAAAAAAAAAAATGGACTTTTTTGCACTTTAAACGTACCTACCTATACCTATGTCAAAAGTTCCTCTGTTCCGCTCATGGCTCATGTAACTCCGTTGCTTCGCTAAGGTTATGTTTAGTCGTCAGGCAGGCGCCTAATGTCAACTGAGAGCAATTTTTTGATTCATACTTGCGAAATTTTTGGATGCGAAATGTAAATGCGTGATTTTTAAAAGCACAATTTTGTATTTGCGAGATGTGAAAAAGCTTAATTATTAATTAACGAGATTTCGTTTTTTTTTTATTTTATTTTTTAAACTGCACGATTTTGTATTGTTGGATGTTGTAGTGCTTTAAACCAAAAATATAAATTTTGTTCATGCTAATAACATTTGACTACAAACAAATGAATTATCCAAATTCGTGTTGAACATTTACACGCATGGATCTTATACAGTTTATTTTTAAACCTACAAGTTTTAGTTGTTTTCGAATTCTATGCGAATCACCATGTTATACAATGAAAAATAAATTAACCGGGGGTGAAAATAAAATGCTGAAAACATCGGAGAATTTTGTTTCTTTTATTTTTCATGAATTTGTCTTGAATTTGTCGTGAATTTTTCGTGAATTTGTCGTTAATTTTTCGTTAATTTTTCGTGAATTTTTCGTGCATTTGTCATGAATTTGTCGTGTAATTGTCTGAATGTCTGAATTTTTTATTTTAATTCCAAAAAATCTTTGACATTGATAAAAAAAATACATCAAATCAAAGGGTAATGCTGGATTCATTGATGCAATGTAATCTTAAAGAATTTTTGGAAGTAAAAGGATGTCAGATAATTTTTTTTTCTTTCATGACAAATTAATAATTCACGACATTTAATGACGTACTTTTTTTTAAGAATTTTTTTGAGGGGTGGTATTGCCAACTTGACTGTCAAAATAAAATTTACCAGGGTTTATTAAAAAAAAACAAGCGTGACAAATTTTTTCTTTCACAACAAATTTACGACAAATTCACCACAATTAATCCAATTATTAGAATAGTAAAATATTGAAATGGTAATCCTTACTTGACGGACATAAGATTCAGGCCTATTCCAGACGAACTTTTATTTAACGACCACCCTAATATATATCGCAAAGGGAAATATATATATCTTCATTTGCCCTGCCCACATCCCATCCCGTTTCTCCGCATCGTATCTGCATCCACTTCAATCGGCAACGTTTCGCATGCCTTCGCATCCTCATCCACGTCATTTCGCATCTGCATTAGTATCCACATTCGTATTCGCATCCAGATTCGCGTCCCTCGGTTTTTTTTTTTTTTTTTTTTTTTTTTTTTTTTTTTTTTTTAAAGATTTTCGGTCGAGGATTTTGTTTGGACTGCTATAGGACGTTTTATCTAGGATCTGCAGATTTCCTATTTGGGATCAAGTCTTTTTGGCAAACATCATCCAAATCATTTATTGTTCTATCCCATTTGTTCTTCCTATTTGTCTGGTTTCGTTCTTAAACTCTTATATCACTAATGAGAATTTTAACTGCGAAGTACTCTTTCCATAAGTATTTTTAAAATTTATTTTTCTTATTTTAAATTTTATAAAATATCATACCAGTTTGATTTATTGATTTTAAATGCAAAGCAAGTATTAACTAACATTTTTTTTGTTCAACAAGCGTCTCATAACAGATGATTACTCTAAACTCTATCTATATGTATGTAAGAATTCTCTTGGGGAGTAAGTAAGACTCCATTGAGACATTAGATTATCTTGGCAGGTCACGTACATCATATTATATATGTATGTATGTACCTACAGCTCCAGCTGAGCTGAGTAGTCACTCAGTAAAGTAAAGATATGCAATATTAATTCGACAAAAAGGCACGTAGCATTGCTGGGAATATAATTGCATACTGGTGACCACTTTCGATTGTCCGTTCGTGTTGCGAGCAATTTGTGTAGATTTCTTTTTGTTTAAATGTATATATACACCCGTCGCGTCGTTGGTTGGCCAGGCCCGTCTGTGTGTCTCAATATGGCTATAGCTTTAGCTAAGCTAACAAGTGCAATGACCCATTGTGCTGGCGACTGCATCATATTGACCGGAACAAAAGTTAAGTTTCTGAAATCATAAATTATTGAATGAGTATTTGTATAATTTATATACATACATACATATATTACCTACCTATAGAATGGAGGCGATTCCACGTTCCACGTTTTAGGGGTGTTTATTAACTTCATTGTAGTATTTCGCTGCATAATTTCCTTGAATTATTTAATAATAAATTAAATACATGTGTTTTTATATAGTAGATTGGTATTGTGCAGGTCTGAGAGCTGATATACAAATGTATCATGATAACTGTGTAGGTAGGTATGTATATATTATTGATTTTAAAAATGATTATGGGTAATTTGTATAAATGGTTAGTAAAAAGTTTTTCTTTATTATAATTCTGAATTTACAACTAATAATTTATTAGTCATTAGCAGGTCAATGTTAGAAATATGTATTAATAAGCTTCTGTTCAATTTTCGATTTATAGAAATATAATTGCTTTCATCAACAACATTAAGATTATTTTTTTATCGACATTTTATAGATGAGTAATATAATAGAAGCGCTACTGGAAGTTATATAAATATGAGTAACATGATTAAGGCGATATGTTTGGGGAGGGAATATGATATGTAAATAAAAAACCCACGAAGCTTTAAAGGACAAACAACACAAAAACTATCCATTTAACAGGCAAGATCAGTTACTACTTCCTTTCCATGGTTAATTAAAAAAAAAATAAAAAATACAAAAATCTATTTCTTATTTATTTTTTAAAACTGTTCAATGTTCAACAGTGAACTTGTTTTTTTTTTTTTTTTAGTTTTTAAGCTATTGGTTAAAATTTTTGGGCGTTATAAAAGGCACTTAATGTTTAGTTTATAAACTTTGTATTTATTAAAGATAGATTACGGATAAAAGTTATTTTTGAATTTTTATCTTAAGCATCTCATACTGGTTCACTGTGTACAAGGAGTTGGAATCGAAAGAAAGTTTGGATACAAAATTGATCAACAGTAAAGTATTTGTCTCAAACAGATCAAAACATAACTTTTATTTAAAAAAAAGAGAGCATATACATGGTGTTTTGCATAAGATGTGTAAAATACATACATAGGTTCGTCCAAATCAAGAATATATTAAATAATAAAATAGAATGTAGTTAATTCGTATGGGAAGGAATCTATTCCCCCTGTTTAGGAGTTAAGGACAATTTTATAAAATTAAATTGACAAAAAAAATATATTTTCAATTGCGTTTTATAATCGAATTGTTTTAGGGAATAGTTGTGGAAAAATTAATTTTCAAAGTCAAAATTTTTGAAAAAAAAAATAAATAAAAAAAAATAAATAAATAAAAAAAAATAAATAAATAAAAAAAAATAAATAAATAAAAAAAAATAAATAAATAAAAAAAAATAAATAAATAAAAAAAAATAAATAAATAAAAAAAAATAAATAAATAAAAAAAAATAAATAAATAAAAAAAAATAAATAAATAAAAAAAAATAAATAAATAAAAAAAAATAAATAAAAAAAAATAAATAAATAAAAAAAAATAAATAAATAAAAAAAAATAAATAAAAAAAAATTAATAAAAAAAAATAAATAAAAAAAAAAAAATAATTAAAAAAAAATAAATAAATAAATAAAAAAAAAAAAAATAAAAAAAAATAAATAAAAAAAAAATAAATAAAAAAAAATAAATAAAAAAAAAATAAATAAAAAAAAAATAATTAAAAAAAAAAATAAATAAAAAAAATAAATAAAAAAAAAAATAAATAAAAAAAATAGTGTTATAACTTCTTTTGTTTAAAATCTTACGTTATTAAGTAGTATTTCTGTTTTTAAAAAACCAGATGTTACTTTTTTTTGAAAATCGAACTTCAGTCCATTGTTTAAGTTGCTCTAAAGATCCTATTTCCACTTATTATTATTTTTGCCTTTAAACAAATATTTTTTTTCGTACATACATATTTGAAACCGCTGAACTCGATAAATCACATTGAAATTTTTTTTCAATGGATAGGTTTTCGAGACATGTTAATTTTTTTATTTTTTTGTGTGCTGTGTTAGAAAGCAGCTTTACAATTTAACCCATAAATTGACCTAGGTAAGACTAATCTGGTTTCAGATGGGTTCAATCAAAGGGCACGGTAGTGACCAGCCAAGTTCTGGCACTACACCCTTTTTACAGGAACAAACTCAGACGATTTCCGACCCCCCCCCCCTCTAGCTTCAGTACCAATAAAGTCAGGAACTTCAAATTTGGAATACTTGGTAATCTAGCCAAGCACAAACACCACACCAAATTTCCTTAGCGTAAGTGGTTACCCAGGTATAAGATGTCAAAAATCGCGAAAACCGTAACTGACTTACTCACTCACTGACAGATCATCAAAATTATGGAGCACTTCAAGACACCGCAGAATCTTGTTATTTTGCACAGCGGTAGGCCTTGTGTACAAAAGAAAAAAAGCGAAAATTTGAGGTTTTCCATTTAGGGGGCGTGGTATCCGCCCACTTTCTCAGAATTTTTATCAATTATATAGAGCACTTCTGATTTCGTAGAATGATATTAGTAGGTGTCTACGAGATTTTTACCTGACAACAAATAAATATCTTTGCAAAAAGGAGTGAGAGTACCACAAAAACACAATCTTAAGATTTTGAAAAATATTTTAAAACAAATTATGAATTTTATTGAATAAAATACTTCAAGTAGGTACCTATAGGTCTTAATGCCAACTCAAAAAGGCAAAATAACATGCATGTTATTTCCATTTATTCTGCAAAATAAGACGCACGTGTTTTATTTCCACGGGTTTTATTTTATTGCACCTTTACTCTACTTGTATTACGTTATTTCTTTATAAAACTATAGTTTTTCTGGTTTAAAAGACATAAAAGCTTTCTTCTAAACCTAGCTGAATTTCAAAATTTTTCTAAAAAAAAAAATCGAATTAAAGCTGAATTAACAAGTTATCTGAATATTACATTGGTTCAGTTTAGCAGAAATACCCTAGCAAATTCCAAATTTTAAAAGTACTCGTATTATAGTGTATTGTAACCCTACCTCCCCAAAGAAACTCTATTTCCGGGTTGATCAATTATTAGGTATTTACCTAAAACAACATAAGGCCTGCACATGCTATTAAACCTTAACAATTTGTATATTTTCTAATTAATAATAAAAACACTTCACATAAAGATTTACCAAAAAAAAAAAACCTTCGCACAACAAAAATAAACAAAAAAAAGTTGGCATCACCCCTTTTTGAAATAAAATACAGTTAAGTGCAAAAAATATCCAAAAGCGGACATGTGTTGGCTTCTGATAATGTATTATAAATTCAAGCAGCTGCGCTTAAATTATTCATTTTCAAATATAATTATATTATTAAAAATGAATGCATAAATTTGTGTAGTTAGGTATAGTTAAAAATTAATTTGCATGTCATCTTTTAATTTTCATAATTTTTAAATAAAAAAGTTTTATTTGATTCGAGCATAATAAATTATTTTGTATTCTTTATTTATTAATAAAGTTATACAAGAAAAAATATGATTCCCATTCAAAATTTAAAATTTTTTATTTCTTTTTTTCTACTTTTGCTTTATATGAATAAATGAAAGTTTGGGATTTTTTTTTATTGCACTGTGACCTTAAGATCTATTGTGAACCACGCTTTATAGGGTAAGTAGAGGTTTTGTGTAACTATTACATTTAAGGCTTTGATCAATAGTACCTAACATTATACGATGAAAGAGAAGCCCAAAACAGTGGGTTTCGTCATACAGTGTGTACGAGTGCATCCATAAGTCCACTGTTACTAAAGCTAGAGCCTAAAAATTTAGACCGATTTGTTTCAAATTTGATATAGACCATTTTTATATACATATAAGTTCCCTATTGGAGGGATTCAAATTTTATTTTTCGCTCATTTCCAACAGATACATTATAATTTTCTTCACCTTTGTTATTAGATACATACATAGCTCACATCATACATCAGTTTTGATTATTTTCAAATTAACTTGAAAATTTTGATTTAATTACGTATAACACCAGGGAAAAAAAATTCAAGTGAGGTGATTTTTAAACGCATCTTTGTGCACGAGTACGATAACTTTGGCGCCAAAAATTGATAACGTTTTTGTAGAGAGGTCAAAAACAAGCATTTTTTACTAGGGGTGGTGGGGGTCTATCTCGCCTCGTTTAGGAGGTAGGGGCAATTTTAGAAAAAAAATGACTTAAAAAGAAATAATAAAAAAAAAAAAAAACAACGGCAACATTTAAAATAAAGTACTATATCGGTTTTGAAAGCCAGCCATTCTTTAATCAAAAATTTAAATAAAATTATTTATGTTAATAGTTTTTGAAAAATTCGCATCCAAACTCAAAATTTTGATAGAAAAAATGAAAAAAAAGCCTAAACCAATTTTTTTTCAAACTTGTGAAATGAAGTGCTAAATTGGCTTTTTGCTTATTAATAATTTTTTTCATTTGACGTCATTTTTTTCAAAAATTGCCCCTACCTCCTAAACGGGGCGAGATAGACCCCCCTCCAATAATACAAAAAACCGTTATCATTTTTTGGCGCCAAAGTTATCGTACTCTCCTCCATCTTTGTAATTTGTTCTATTAACCGGACACATTTTTTATTTTTTCCCTAACAGTTTAACAGTTTTGGAAAATCTTATTTTTCTTAAAAAATTGTTCCGAAGATTAAAAAAAATCCGTTAATTTTAATAGGTGTATAGACTTAGCTTGGTTATTTTTTTCCCGAAAAATGGTTATCAATAGCACTGCTCAATGCTCATGGAATATTTTTTTTTATTTTCGCTTTTCTCGAAAACTTTTCAACTGATTTTGATCAATTTAAAAAAGAAAAAAAATTAAGTATGTAGTAAACTAGTAAACTAAAATTTAAAAATTTGGATTTTTTAAAAAAGTTAAAATTTTTTTTTGACAACTCAATATTTTGAAAAGAACATGATCGATTTTTATTAAACATGGTATCGTTTTTTTAACATTTTCTTGCAGATTTTAAACAAATATTTTTCTTATAGCCGGAACTAATGGTAGGTACCTTCCAAAAAAAGTTCAAAAAAATATTATTTTTCTCGAAAACAGTTCAACTGATTTTTATCAATTTAAAAAAAAAAGCAAAAATCTATCTCATTATCTAAACACCGAATAAAATAAAATTTGTTATCCAAGTAAACTAAATAAATTCAAATAATATCGGATAGTAAACTATGTTTAAAGAAGATGGAAAAAAATTTAACTAATTTCTTTTTATTTGTTTTTAAATCAAATGAATATATTCCGTCTATAAAACCACAATTTTATGGTACATAGGATCAAGTTCGTGCTATTTTTTTTAATGTTTTGCATATGAATTATTTTGTTTCGAATCAGAAAAAAATGTGGTTTACACATTTATGTACACCACTTTTGTATTCCCCTATAAAGCTATGATTCAGACTGTTATTTACACTCATTTCATGAATTTCTCAAATTTTTTTTTTTTAAATATAAAAGTCACATTCAATTGAAAGGATAAACAATACAGATTGTTTTTTCCAGCAATTATTTGTATTAATTCCACCTCATGTAACAAAGACAATCATCTATACTATAACTGTTCTTTGTTTCAAAAAAAAAAAAAAAAAACTTCCGTGTAACTCTTCCCTTATACAAAACAGAAACTTTTGTCATCAATTAAAGGTTACAATAATTTAATTGTGACATGTTTAAACGCTCGCACATATAATATAAAATTCATTTTCTCTGTATAAATGACTGCAACAATTTAGGCAAACAAGAAACAAAAAAAAAAATCAACGAAACAAAGCGGAAATGTCCATTTTAAATAGTCAATTCAATGTCAGGCTTATTGTACTATGAGTCGAGTAAACGAGAAAAGTCCATATTAAGTTCACAATCTCACAAAGACATAATCATCCTTCATTGTCTGAACTGAAGGGAGATATGTATGTTCACAATGAATAGGACAGTTTGTGCTGAATAAATAATATAAAAAAAAAACAAAAAACTATTACTGACTTCGACGCCAGTAAGACGAAAGAGAGAATTTTATTACTACTTTAACGTCTTCATGGTATATTCAAAAAGCTTCGCAAGAGCTATAAGAAAATTTTACAGCCTCAAAAATTAAGCTGTTAACTTTCTGCCGAAAGTAAAATTCTTTTTTTGTTTTTTTTTTTTGTGATATAGATAATTCCAACACTGTTATACACAGTATGTATATATTTTTGATGTTTAGATAAAGATGTAGTGGTAAACATCTATACACACATTTTTGTTTCGTTGGTATACTCTGAAAGTCGTCCATTAAATGAGGACCCCACTTTCTATGCAGGCTGTACTCTATGTTTGATAAATTATTATATAAAAAAATATATTACATTAATATATTTGAAATAATTATAGAGGTTCTTTTAATTTTATTTGTATGTTTTTTTTTGACATTAATTGCATTTGACTCTTATGTCGTGCTCTATCAATTAATTGGAAAAAAACTGTGATTGTGATGTGTGTACCTACCTGTACCTACATGTGCATAATTATGGTGAATGCAAACGAATTATATATTTTTTTTTCTCTTATATGAAATTGCAATAGTGACCTTTCCAAGGTGGTTTCTCTTGTCACGAGATTTTATATTTTTATATTTTTTCATTTGATTTTTGGTTCTGATTGGGCATATGTACATTTAGTTATTTTTATGATTTATGAAAAACAGATGTACCTTAAAATTTTATGTACTTTGAATGATAGATAAATATTAATCATATTTATTTATTTTTATGTCAGCGTGTAGGAGACAGAAATAGATATATGTAATTCATAGTTACATGTGTTTTGACAATTGCAATTTTCCAAATGTATACATATCTTAATTTCTCTAGTTTTAAAAGCAATGTATAAGGTGATTTTTAAGCAGGGTACGGAAATAATCGCTCAATCATTATAAATAGCTCTCAACTGATTTTTAACTCACAAGCTTAAGCAGTTTTCAAAAAAACTCATGAGCGAGAATGTAACGTAAAAAATTAAGATAAAAAGATATAAAAATGACGTGAGCATAAAGGTTTTTTTATAGATGCCGCGAATATTCGGCCACTATTCGGCATTCGGCCTATATTTTTGATATTCGGTATTCGGCTGAATAGTTCACAACATTCGGCCGAATACCGAATAATAAATGGAGAATAAAAAAGGATTATTATCTTACAATAAATGTTTTCTTTTATTCAAAAATTTGTATTTTAGTATTTAAAATCTACTAATGGTAAGTTGTGGTGAATAAAAACTACTTTTTTGGCATTCGTTGGTAGCAAACGATTACGTCTATTTTCGTAAACAATTCCAGCTTCTGAAAATAGTCTCTCACTATACACACTAGTACCAGAAGAAAAGAGGTAGATTTTAGCACATGTTGTCAAATTGGGATACTGTTTTGTGTTTGCTGACCACCACTGCCGTCTGCCGTCCGATCTTGGCGAACAGTTCTTAAATAAAATTCTATTTCGTTTTCAATAGCATGTTATAACATGTCAAAAGTCACGTAGGAGATAGATACACATCGATGGCCGAATGTTCGGCTGCCGAATATTCGGTATTCGGCCGACGAGTGTGGCCGAATAGTCGGTAGTCGGCCGAGTCACTATTCACGGCATCTCTATTTTTTTTCCCTTGAAATTAAAATATGCAAAACATGGGCATATTACACTTTTGCATCAAAAATAATGAATTAGCAATTTTGTTGAAAAAACATCAAATATCGTAATAAGGCACATTAGGGTTTTTTTTGGGATTTTATACGGGTGATTCTCTGCCAACTGTGATTCTTTGTGTCCAGGGCTTTATTTGTAACTTAATGTAAAATTTTTGTATGAATTTCTGGTTTGAATTGTGGAAATAAGTTGGTAGGTACTACAATTTACATTACAAATTGTTTAAAAATTTGCTACCCTTTCCCCTTGACTTGAAAAAGTATACGCAAAATGTCAGTACCGTGGCATGTCCCATTCTTGTTTTTCCAATTAAATCTACTATTTTCTATTAAAATACATCATTGAATAAAAATGTTGTTCTTAGAAAAGTTTGAGTACAATAGTTGCTTGATTAAATTTTGAGAATATCAAGTCAAAATATTTGTTCTAGAAATAACAATAATTGAGTGTTGTCCATGGATTTCATTTTATTTTTGAATTCAAAAGATTTACCGCTGAACCGCCATTTTGTTTTAAGTTTTATGGAATTTGTGTGGTACCGTTTGAAAGAGGCACTATTTATTTATTGTTAACAAAAGTCAATTTATTTTACTTACGTAATTTTGCTGTAAGAGTGAAGTGTTTTTATTCTAAAATCGTGTGTCACAAAATTACCTGTCAGTACCGTGGTAGTATTATCCGAGCGTGTTATGAAATTTGTTGGGGTGATTTTTAGAACATCGTATTTCTTTTTAAGTCATATAAGTTAAAATTATAACGGATTTTATTTTTCTCAGAAGCTTTGAGATATGAAGTTATATTACAGCCTAAATGTCAGTTCCATGGTATATTTATTTATAATGAACTTAACTTAATGATTTCAAGCAATTTTGCTAAAAATCTTGTTATTTTTTTTATTAAGAATGGTACCAGTACTTCAGACGAAACATATAAAAACAAATCAGTGCAATAAATGTTGAGTTTTAACCTAGCATACAAATAAAGACTCCAACCTGAAAAAAAAAAGTTTTCAAAAACTAAAAAAACATAAAATTTTGAATAAAACATTGCCTTTCATAGTTGAAATCGTCAAAACGTAAGAGGGAATTAAGAAACTCACCAAAAATATTGTCAAAAAGAATAAGAACGTATAAAAATTCAAAAATAAAAAATCAGTGTCAGCTCCATGTCTACGAGATTTAGTACTTTTTACGATATTTTTTGTTCTTTATAAGTTGTAGTAAAAATGCTCTTACAGATTTAATACAATGTCTATTTAAGGGGCCAGTTATAGCTTTCATTGAAACTCATCATTGGAAATTTTAATTGTTAACTTTGAAGCACTTAAAAAGTGATATCAGTGATTATTTTAATGCAAATTGAAAGCTGATAACTCAATTATTATTTCTAGTCTATCACAGGAAATGAATTTCTTTATTTCAATGATTGACCTATATACCTTATCATTTATCATTGAAATCTTTGAAATCGTTTTATGTGAAAGGTTGGGCCAAAATGAAATATTTTTTTGACTAGAAATAATAATCGAGTCATCAGCTAATCACTGATATCGCTTTTTTAGGGCCTCAAAACTGAAAATTAAATTTTTCAATGATGAGTTTCAATGAAAGCTATAACTGGCCCCTAAAGACAAATAAAATAAAAAAGAAAATAATTTTCAATGATTTTTAATTTTAGCAATTTTTTTTTTAATCCCAGCTGGCAGAGAATCATAGACTCAAGATTTAGCATCTGATTTACTTATAAATGCGTGCATATAGAAATATCTTTTTTGCTTCAAGGATGAAAATTTGCTTACAGAAAGATTTATGGTTTTCAGAAATAAAAAACTAAAACACTCCGGTTAGATCGAATAGGTCCATATTTTAAAAGTTTCTAATAAATACAGACCTAATCGACCGAACCAGAGTATAATTATATAAGTTGATCACATCCCTTTCTGTGACCAAAGTTTCAGCTTTGTAGATAGTAAGATATCCATGTAATTTAGGTTTAGTCTATATATAAGCACATAATTTCGGGTATATATCGTCGCTACAATGCAGAACTAGTCTAAGTCCAAAACTTAAAAATGAGTTTTTTTTTTTTTTTATTTCATAAGGAAACTTGTTGTGTTCCGCGCATTTTCATACATATTCTGAATATTACTACGTGCAGTAATTCCTTCAGAATTTAAGTAATACAATATAATCATAATGTTGAAAGTCAGCATTTTACGCACTAAGGTTCTTCTTGAAAATTTTTGAAAATGTGACTTAGACTAGTTCTGCATTGTAGCGACGATATGCGGTCATTCAATTGGCTCTATCTATGTTCTCCGGTGGTTTAGGGTTTTGTCCCAAAAAAATGATGAACACAAAACAACCTTTCATTTGCTATACATTTCATTTTTGTTGCTCTAACGTGCAATTTGCCCATCATCCTTTGATTCGCAAGATAAGAGCCCCAAAAAAACACTGTTTTGGTGATGGTAAAGATCAACAATTATTAATTTCTCCACAAATACTTCCCGGATAGAGTTTTTTTTGTAGTTTATTTTTTAGAGAAAATATAAACCTTTTAAAATTACGTAATAAAATACAATAAATCAATTCACCCAGCCTTGATATATTTGATTTTTAGCATAACCATTGTTTTTTGCCTCCGCAATTTTAAAATTTCAATGAATAAAATCATTTATTTGATTTTGATGAATTTAATTAAAATATTTTCTATAAAACCCTTGATTACTGTCTATAAAATATAGCTTTAAATCTTAGAAATTCCACTCGATGGATAAAGTTTGCCATACACAAAGTCTAGATAACGATATTAAATGGATGTAGTGATGCACGTTTCGTAAAATAACTTTAGAAATATGATTCTAACAAAGATGAAATTTGGTATAATAATGGCTTAAACAATACTTTATAAAATAAAAATTGTCCGCTGGCTATATGTCGGGTGAAAAGCCGTCATCTGACATAATGAGGTGTGCGCAAGTTTTTTCACCGTATTTCTGTAGGTGCATATTTCAATGCGTCAGCTGACAAACTTTCCTCCTGCTTACAGCCAGCTGACAATTTTTGTTTGTATAATATAATGTATGAACTATAATACCACCAAATTTCAGCTCAGCTAAAATCACCAACCATCTTTTTTTTTTTACATGTTTGGGGAGGTGCTGTACCCAAATTACCAAAAATCAGCTCTGCTTCGATGAATGACTAAAATATCTCATCAGCTCCCGGACTATGAGAGTCGAACCATGAATAAGTGTATTAGTTTTCGAGCTGAAGATAAACTTCTTCGTTCTATGCCTTGTGTTTCTTTCTTTAGATAGGTTTTCTGAAATATTTATTTTTAAAGTAAAGTTACCATTAACGAATTGATGAAAAAACTGGAATATTTTTTTATTCGAATTATAACATGTTCAAGGGAATGGAAATGTTTATCACATCATATTTTGAAAAAATTTAATACGAATTTAATAATTCCGACAAAAAATTGAATTCAATACCGATCCTATATTTCTTCCAACGAAATACAAAATATAATTCGCAAAATATATAATTTTAAAAATAATTCTTAACCACACCTACCCCCCTCCCCTCCTCTATAAAACACATTATCTCTCATAACGATAACAATAATAGCTCTTAATCTCTCTCTCAAAAAAAAAAAAAAAACAACATCATCTTAATACTTTCCTGTTTTTCTTTTCATTTTCAGGATCAAAGAAGTATTATTACAACATTATAGAAAATGTTATTCGAAGATCTCACATAAGTAAATATTTTTACGAAATTCAATGATGAATTCAGCACGACATCATCGCATTGGAGTATTTCTATCTCCATAAACTGTACAAAGCCAAAACGAAAAATCCAAAAATTAAAATTCATTTTTAGAATAAACAATAACACAAAAATTAAAAAAAAAAGAAAAAAAAAAACAAAACCGTCTTCGAAAATTTTGTAAAATTTATTCAGAAAAATAAAAAAAAAAAAAAACTGCAATCAACATCCTAATATCTAGTCACTATATAACTCGAGGCAGAGAAGAGGAAAAAAAAAGTACACAAAAATACAACAACAACAAAAAAAAAAAGATACAAATAAATCGAATTATTGAAATAAAAATTTATTAAAATCAATCCTATATTAAAATATATTATATCTGCGCAGAAAGCAACAACCAACCATACCAACACAACGCAACTTATAAAGAAAACTCGAAACGCAAATTACCAAAGAATATATAATTTTAAAATATTAATTTACCCGAGGAAAGAAAAAGATTTTAAAAATTGATCCAAAAATGCCATATAGTCGGGATGCATCGGTGAATGCCGATAAATTAAGTGGAATCGAGGAGGAAAGCGATCTGTATGAGGGTTTTGCGCCCCACGTCGATACATCGGAAATTAAAAATCTTGACTATCAAACTAATTCGAAGCAATCAGGTGAGTGATTTTATGCAATTTATGTTTTTTTTTATTATTAATCTATTGAAAATAAAATGTTTAAAAATACATTTCTTTTCGAATAAATAATAATCTATATATCAGGTATACAGGGTGTTTTTTTTTTTAATTTTAAAATAAAATAAAATGAAACAGAAAAAAATAATATAATTATTGGTTTTATGTAAGAACATAGTTTTCTGCCATTAGAGGTTTAAAAATGGGTGTCACCGCGGGCACTCGATTAAAGTGTAATCTAAAAACTCATTTTTCGAATACTTTATGGAAAATCTATAGGGCCCTTATACGGTTTTCACACCGAACCAAAATTTCGGATTTCGGCAACAAGATTTCCAAATCTCGTCGAATCGTTCACACCACACATGAACTAGATTTTGTTTGAGATTTCAAACAAATTTCAGTGTCGATAGAAACTACTAAAAAAAATTCCCAAAACAAGTACACACATTTCCTTTTTTTCTCTTGCTTTCTGTTAAAAAAAATGCGCAAACGGATTGAAATCCCACTATCTCAGTACAATACACTCAATAAATGTCATAAACTCTCTTTTCATCATCTCTTTTTTTATGACTGAGGTGTTATACTGAAGAGAAAATTGAGTAATTAAGTTTGTTTGTTTCACATTCAGACCGTTCCAAGAAGATTTTGTGGAGATTTCGCAGTAATCTACTAGATTACGAACTCTGAAAATGTATGGGAAATCTTGCTGATTTTGATGAGATTTGGTGATTTTTGCTCGAAATTTAGATTTTGATTCAGAAACATAACATTAATCAAAGTTGTATTTGTAAAATTGCCAAATATACTAAGCACAAATCATCTGTTAGCTGTCAAATTTACTGTTATTAGAAACAGTGTTACCAATTAAAAAAAAAAAAAAACAAAATCCTATCCAAAAAAAAAAACAAAATCCTATAAAAAAAAAAAAAAAAAAAAAATTATAAAACCGAAAATCTACCTATATATGTTTACACACTCATCACAACAAATGCCTTGAAACTTATGCCCCCATAAGGCTAAAAAATTAAGTAGATATTTGCGAGTGTTAATCGGGTACGTGTGTTTTTTTATAATTAGATATTTCTCAAGAATGAAATTGATGTGTTATTCCTGGTTAGAATATTTTAATTATTATAAGATAATCTTAGCACCATATTAAATATACCGTAGGTAAGTGGTTTTGTAGGAAAAAAAGAAGAGATTTTATAATCAATACGATTATACGATTTTGAAGAAGTCCAAAATAGTTTGATGTATTTTTTGTTCCCGGAACTAATTTAATTGAGGAACTTAGTTCTCACTAAATAGGAAATAAATCCACTTTATTGAAGTTGATTTAGGGCGAGTTTAAGTCTGGATTAACTGAATAGATGTTTCTGACAGATTCATGGATCTGACAATATCAAAATAGAGAGGGCGACACTATAGAGTTTGCCTTTTTCTTAGTGCTGCATAATGTCGTCGTCTGATCATAGTGTCGCACTATGATTTCAATGGAATTTTGACAACTGAAATTTTATTTATTTATTAACACTGCTTCTGAGTTAACTCGAGTTCAATTTATAGTTACATCGTTGTACGAAGCCAAGTGCTGAATTAGCTTTAAGAATTATTTCGTCTATATGAGTGACGAATTTGAATTCCTGGTGAAATAATATGCCAAATTCTCGAATATTTTGAACTATGGGTATGGGTTGATCATGGAGAAAATAGAGACGGGGAGCAGATTTAATACGTTTGCGGGAAAAAATGATAGATTGACATTTGGAAATGTTAAGGTCCAAGCTGTTTTAAGGCACCAGACTGAAAATCTTGCTACAAGATCATTTTGAATAAAGGAAGAGTCATCCGACGAAGAAATTGTCTTGAAAAACTTGGTATCGTCGGCGTACAGTTAGATAGGGGAATGTTTGATGAATGATGAAGGGCTGGAAAGGGCAAATTTGAACTTATAAATTGAAACGAACACATTTTGACAAAGAGGGTTCAAAGTTGAGAGTAGACAATTTGAAGAGTATTAGAGTATTAGAGAACTTAATAAAATCGGTTGAAACAACATCGACTTCGCATCCTTTCTCTATAAGACTGATAGGGTAAACGCCACACAAAATTCAACAAGATTGTGGTTTAACACAACCGTGTTGTCTAGAGGCGATGCAAGATTTGGAATGAAAACTTCAAATTTCATGCAGAATACTTTCGAATAGCTTTGGTATACGAGAAAGCTTATCAATGGGGCGATAATTTTTAACACCGGCTTTCGAAAACTTTTTTTTTGAATTTGGGATTACGAAAGAAGTTTTCCATATTTGAGGAAATTCACCTTGAGTTAGCGATGAGATGGAGATTTTTGAATGAGGTAGAGGGAGGGTGAAAGACCTTTTTTTTAGAAATATGTCGGGAAGACCATCAGGAACATGATTAAAATTATCATTGAGTTGATTTAATTTGTTTTCGATAAAACAAGGGTCAATAGTTTGAGGGAGAAATGATCCAAGATAGAGAAATTTGGTAAATAATCGAAATAACCAGAGTTAGGTACAAATGAATTATCGGCAAAAGATTGTTTTGCAGAATGTGGCGAAAAAAATTGGCGATAGAGTGAGGATCGTTTGAAGTTTTACTTCAATTTTATTTTTCAAAACATACTAACTTAACCCCTTTCTACCATTTTTGTTGGGAATTATGAACTTTATACTATTTAAAATTAGCGTTTGGTCTTATTGCCCAAGGTAATAACGCCCAAATAATAAAAATTTCATACCTCCAAAAACGGACACTTGCGCCAAAAAACTTTTCCAAAAAATGGCACAAAGCCCAAAATCAATTTTATGGTTCCCAAAAAATTTAAATATCATAACGAACAAATTAGTAATTGTCATGCCCAAAAGTTGTCATGTATTTCAGCATTTGGGCATGGAGACATAATTTTTGTTTATTTTGGACACTATGACGTTTTGATTTTGAAATAATATCGCCTAAACTCATACATCCAAAGTAAAAAATGCCAGAACGCCCAAAAGCTCCCAACCTCAAGAAAGCGTCATAAAGCCCAAATTTCAAATCATCCACAAAGTTTGCTGAATGATCTGAACTTAAGAACGAAAGAAATCCAAATCCTACCTACATAATATGTCATAACGCCCAAATTTAAAATTTAAAAAATCTTTTTCAATTAATTTCGGCGTTATGACATTCATTTTGGGTTTTTTTTGTAACTTTTTCGGCCTTAAGACATTTTTCGATTTGTTAGGATTTTGGACGATACGTCCTATTTTCTGAAAAACAAAAAATTATTAAAATTGCGTTAGTTATTACATGTACCTACGACGATTAATTTAAATCATTAAAGCCCTTTTGAGAAACTATTTAAAATGTCGAAAACGTTGTATTGAAGTTACCTGGCCTAGTTGAACTGTAGCACAAAAAAAAAATGAATTCTTTTAAAAAGTGTCATACAAATTCAAGAAAATCGGTCCACCCGTTTAGGCTCGAGCTGCGGATATGCAGTGGATGTACTGAAGCAGAGACTAACGAACGATTTGATAAAAAACATTTTTGTACCAGCAACCAATTTTTTTCCCTATAGAGCAGATAAAAAGTTTTGGAAACCCCCTTACTTTGGGATTCAGTGAAATAGTTCTAGGTTAAGCTTCAAAACATGTGAATAAACGGGTTGGGGTCATTATTCTGTAAGTGCCAAAATTCAGTTTCCAAAATTCTGTATTTCAAAATTCATTAATTTAAAATTCTGTAAATCTGAAATTCTTCACTTCAAAATTCTGAAAATCTAAAATTCTGTTTTTCAAAATTCAGTAAAACCATTATTCTGTATTTCAAAATTCTGTATTTCAAAATTCTGTATTTCAAAATTCTGTATTTCAAAATTCTGTATTTCAAAATTCTGTATTCCAACATTCTGTAAATTATAAAAGAAAAATTGTTTTGATAATGAAAAAAAGTGCGCACTTTCTTTCATTATCAAAACAATCTTTCTTTTATAATTTACAGAATTTTTGATATTCAGCATTTTGGAGTTCAGAATATACAGTATTTATAATTTTCCAGAATTTTTTATTTACAGAATTTTTATATACAGAATTCTGGATTTACAGAATTTTGGAATACAGAATAACAACCCGTTCCCGAATAAACAAACGAAACTTTACATTTCGAAGCTAAAACTAGAATTTTCTAGCTGAAGCTACTAGTAAAAGCTATGATTAGTTAGTTTTACCTTTCTCCAAAAAAAGATTTTACTTCTTTTTTTTTGTTATTCGCATGACCCCATAACAGAAGCAGGAGTAGACAACTGCGGTAAGACTGCAGCACTGATTTTTGGAAATCCAAAAAACTTACTCGTTTAATCTTCTTTTTTGCCTTTCGGTATATTTCTTAATCTAATTTCTGAAACAGAAAATCGACACCAGAGTTACCCTTCGGTATTTTTAACTAAGTAATAGTAGCTATATATAGACATTATTGAGCGTCTATAGTTACATAGCAAGATGTGCTTGGAATCGCAAAAAAATTATTGCCTTCGTTTTAGATAATTTTATTCTAAAATTCCATAATCTACAATATTTTTTTTCAATTAATTTGTAATTAACTGAATATAAGTGGATTTTAAATACTGCCTTGAGGTACCCCAGCAGTGGTGCTTAAATTCACAATATGTACCTTTCTTAAAAAAAATTATTAAAAGAACAGACGTTTGCCTTAAAAAAAATCCATCACATAGTATTGTAAGTGTTGCCTTTGTTTAAATATACATTTATTTCCATATTAAATTAATTGTTTAATAAAGTTTTTTCCCGCATTAATTTGAAAAACGAAAAGTATTTTGAAGAACGAAAAGTATCCAAAGGTTTGCCCGTCATTTCCATATTATCTAGTTAAAGATGTTAGATGGCACACCGACAGGCCAATAAATTAAATAAAGTCAAATGTATCATGCGAAGAACTAAATCGAATATTAGATAAATTCGTTAATATGCAAATTTATATTCTTAAAAAAAAAATATTGTTGTACGCACATTCTCATCTTTTGTATGTCAAAGAACAAAAAATAACAACTCATTTTAAATCCAAAACGACATAAAAAAAATAAATTTTCAACAAAAGTTTCATCTCACACCTTAAAAAAAAGAGACTTCAAATAAAAAAAAAATAAAATAAAAAATACATACTTACTCCTCATTCATTATTTTTTTTTCAACATTGAAAAACAAAATACTTTACTTTCTAAAATATATTTGGCAATAAATCAAATCCCATCCCAATAACAGCCATTCTTTCACTTCATTTAAGTAAACGGTAAACGGAAACTTCCGATTTTTTAACAAACAAAATTGTATATAGACTTCCAGGAGTAACATATGCGATTCACACCTGAACAAGTGTTATTGGTTTGTTCAGACTAAAAAAAAAACAACAAAAAAACAAAAAAAGTAAATAAATAAATTGTCCGTCAGTGGTTTTTCCATTAGCTATGAATTATGAGAAGAAAACACGAGTTCCAAATAAATTACAAATTCTCCTCTCTGCTACTGTGAGATCGTTTTTATTTTATAGTTGCCAATTTCTGTCGAAATAACTCAATCTCTATAGGAATTCTTTTTTTCTCTCTTCTAAAAGCCGCCGCCGTCGACGTTAGATATTGCTGCTGCTGATTTTGAAAATTTATGAGATTGAAATCGATTTGTGTTTTTTTTTTTTGTATTATTTTTTGTTTTGCTTATTTGTCAAATATTGTTTATTATTTTTTATTTTTTATATTTTTTTTTTTTTTGTATACAAGACTCAATTGATTTGTTATTGTTATCTTTTGTAATTTGTGTCCAGTTGGAAATTCAAAGTTCATTGTTGTTAATTTAATTTTCTGGAAAAGTTTCAAGGCTGTGTATACAAATGATATGAGATGCTATTTGACTCATTCATTGAATAGTTGGAACTGAATCAATTTTTCCTGTCGGAAAAATCATGTCCTTAATATGCTCAGAAATATGTATAGGCTCTTTTAAGTGGTGACAAAGATGATATTTTAGCATTTCTTTAAGTTCAGGAGATACGACTTATTTTGTACACAATATATGTACATGCGTCATTTTTTATGGGTTTCGGTTTTAAGTATAAAATAATTTGGAAGAGACTATTATCCCCACATTATATTAACCTTGACAGTTTTACCAAATCGACCGCATTTGTTTTAGTGCAAAATTCTTAAATTTTCTTTCAATTATAGTCAGTCTTATAGCGAAAGAAATTTCCCCAGAGTTTTTTTTTCCTATTTTGGGAAATCTCCTATCAAGAATCATCTTGGGGAAATATTCATTTCAGCCAAAAAAAAACTATCGCGGGTAATTTTTCCAGGGAATTCTTTATAATTCAATGTTAACATTTCCGAAATTAAAAATTTTCGGGGAAAAATATTTTCGTGGGAGATTAAATTAACGATAAGGTGAAGTAGTTTTCTTATGAAGTGTACCCCGCCGCACAGTGGCGCATATTGACTTTTTTGGTTGCAAAAATCTTAGCTCGTAAACAAATAAAGATATTATGATATTTTTTTCAGCTTGAAAGAAATTTCCAAGGCTATAAATTTAGTGAATTTTAAGAAAAAATATTCACAGGGTGTTTCAGAATTTTCTGCTGAAATACGTCTTTCTCCCAATAGGAAATGAACTTAATATTTTACCTCAAAAATGTCTATAGTAAATAACTGAAGGAAGAACAGGGTGTCTTAAAGTCAAACAAAGTCACAGTGGTGCATAAAAGTAAACAAAAATAATTTTTTTTTAAATATTTCTGCATGTGTATCAAAAGCCTTTTTTTATTATTTTTCTGCACTTTATAGGGAAAATATACTTCTTCGGTGGTACATTTTAAGTCAAAGTATAGAGAAAAAATGTAAAGTGCTATAAGATAATAAAATTTAAAAAAAAATGGGTGTTCCACAATTTCATGTTAAAAAAAATGTATCTAAAAGTTTTTTTTTTATTTAGTGGCACATCAACACAACAAATTATTTCAATAATATATTTCCAGTTTAACAGAGGAGAATAAATAAATTATTAAGTAAAAATAAATAAAAAAACAAAAAACTAGATTTCTTGGAAACTTTCGTCAAATTCCGAGGTAATTTCTAGTAAACTAATCATTTCTGGAGAGTATCGTTCTTTGAGGTCTTTTTCGGTTCTAACATGCCTCAGCGAAGAAATAGGGGTCCGATTAGGCTGCAAAGGTATTTTGGTACCTATATTTTTTGTAGTCTTTGTTTTTGGATTCCTGAGCTTCTTCTGACAGTTCTCCGATTGGTAACGACTGATACTCGATTATACTTTGGCCATGAGCCAAAATTTTATGAAGAATAGGTGTAAGTTGCTTTTCGGGATACTTTTCTTTTAATAAATTTGTTGTTTCCATTGCATAAACTCCAAACTTTGAACCGTCAACATTTTCTCTGCAATTTAGAACGTTTGGTATTACTTGAAGCCTTCTTATCACCTCCATATTGACTCCAGTTATACGAGCTATTACATCTGGCTCTGCCAAAAATCTTCTCAATGTATTTCCATTTTTAAGTTCTTTTTAACTAATTTGTTTGTTAAAATACAAGTATAGTGTCTATGACATATCAATTACGTGTTTGTTTTATAACTAATCATTTAAACTATTTTTTTTTATATTGATATACCTAATTCTTTTGTGATGATAATATGTATAGGTACCTAGCATTCTTATTGCATTAAATAAAAAGGATTACACAACGGGTAATTGATCTGTCATAAAAATGAATAGATTTTTACAAATCAAGAAAACTACCTCATTTATAATACAAAATATTACCTAGTCCTCATGTCCTAATTCTTTAAATTTGAGGTATGTCAAAAAATGACCAAAAGGCCATAAAATATTTATTATATGTAGTTGAGAATACATTTTTACATGTAAAAATAATGTTTTTATGACTACTTACATTTTTTAAGAATATAATAAAAAAAGGCATAAATGAATAAAAACAACTTTCTTTAATAAAAATCTGTCTAAACCGGAAATAGGCAAAAACTGGCAGCTGGTTTCCTAAGTAAATGTTTCAAAAATAGTCAAAGATTAAATTTCCGTTGAGTTTAGACCAAGGACTCTTGTTGGATTGCTCTTGGATTTTTTATAACTCAACTCAAAGTCAAAAAAATTGAGCGAAAAACAGCTTTTCGAAAATCTTAAAATTTTGCTTAAAAAAATTGATCATAATTGTAATACAAATGGTCATTTTTACAAGCTTAAATAAAAAAAACTATAATTTTCGAAGGTTTATAGATTTTAACGCCGAAACTCTGAAACTTCAATTTTTCTTTGATTTTAAAAATAAGAAAACTTTGACTACCTCTATCATCCGAATCCTTCGACCGATTTTAAAATTTCTTTCGGTTTTTGAACTTCCAATATTTCCTAATCCAGTAAATAAATTAGTTTTGGATTTCATGCACACACGAAAATTGAATTTTGCAAAAATGCGCCACAGTGCGCCGGTATAATACTTCGGAGAGTCAGAGTTTTTTTTTGTTCAAATCGTACGAATCGCATCCCTAAAAATTTTTAAAAGTTATTTATGTCTCGAGATATGTATTTCCATAAAAAAATATTATTTAAAATTCTTTTAAATTCAAATTAACGCCTTATATAATTGAACAGCGAAAGCAGTTTCTTGTGTAGTTTTTCAAGTGATTAATTTCCCGTGGTGACGATGACTTTTTCTGTTGAAAGTATATGTATATACAGGGTATGATTGGTATAAGGTGCACCAAAAAGTTAGAGTGAGTAGGTTGGGTTAAGACAAGAAAAAAATCGTGTAAGAGGGGGGGTCTATTTCCCCCCGTTTAGGCGGGAGGGACGAATTTTCTAAAAAATTGACTCAAAACGTAAAAATTATTTTAAAACAACGGTTAAACTTACAATGCCATGCTACAACTTTTTGGAAAGCCAGAAATCTCTTCTTTAATGTTTAAATTAAGTTGAGTTAGTGAATAGTTTTGCAAAATTAATTTTCAAATTCGAAATTTTAAAAAAATTTCAAAATTAAAATTTTACGTACCTAACTAAGTATAATTTTTGTTTTCAAAATTCAATGCTCTTATTAATTTTCAGTAAAAAACAGAAAACCGGATGCTAAAATGTATCTTAGTTTTTGAGAAATAAAAAAAAAATATATTAAGTACTTTTTTCCAAAAAGGTGAAATCTACTTAATCCAGTTAATTTTTTGTTTAATATTTGCTAAAAACCGAATGGTATGCAATAAAAAAAGGGATAATCCGCTAATTTAATAATTGACCTAAGCAGATAAAACTTTTTTTTTGTAAAAAAGTACTTTTCATTTTTTTATTTTCTCAAAAAATTTTAGAATAATAATGGTCCAAGACCACCTCAAAATATGAATTTGATTTATGAAATAAATTTTCTGAAGCTTTGTTAAAGCAAAGGAGCATTAAAAAACAAAAACAAAATTATTCAAGTTCTTTTTTTCCACGATTTTAATTTGAACTTTTTTTTTGTTATAAAATGCACGACTGGGTCGCACTAACTTGCTCTTCTGCGCTATTACACTGTGATTTTAAAGTCTGAATAATTTAGATCTATTCATCTGATTTTAAAGGAAACAAATTAACTACGTGAGCCTTTATTTTATGCCACCTTGCAAAAACGTAGTTTAGTTTAAGGAAGAATGTGTTGCAATGTATGTTTGCATGAAAATGGAACTTAAACCGCAAAAATGTTGAAGTTAAAAAATCATTATTATTTATGTAACTAGAAACAAATTGATTAAAACACTTCTAAAATTGTTTTGACACCAATGCGATGCACACTTTATGATTTATTTAATAAATCTTTATTTATGAGAAAAAAACCTTTGGAACGTTTGTTAATAAAATAATTTTGTTTTAATAAAATTTTGCAAACATTTTTAAGAAAAAAACTTGGTACGCATTTTTAGCATTTGTTAGTGGGGAGTTAAAAAATTAATTTTGAAAAAAAAAAATCATCTACCCATTTTCGAAATATCGAATAATTTTTAAATTTGTTTTAAAAATCTAAAGTTTTTTTTTTGTAAAATTGATATGCTATTATTATATATGATATTATTCATACTTATAAGAAGCTCTTGTGTAAGAAATTTCACTAAAATCGGTTCCATAGATAAAGAGAGAACAAAAAAAAATAGTTCTATAAGAGATTTGATTTTTAAACAATAGATACATTTCTTTTCCAGTAATAAAATAAAAATTTTAACAACAATTTTGAGAAAAATGTGATTTTCCTTACCGGTTTTTAAACACTTGTATAGTACTTAAGTAGTACTTAAGTACCTACCGTTATTATTAAGTTCTCAAAAAAAAAAAATTTGAAACTTTTTTAAATCAAAAAAAAAACAATTTTAAAATTTTGACATACATACATATGTATATACAAAAAATAATCAAAATTTGTTGATCCGTTTTTGAGAAAATCGAAAATTTAAAAAAAAAATGGTAGGTACCATTTATAACCATTTTTCGGAAATTTTTTGTTAATAAAATAGTAGCTTTTCAGTAAAAAAATTACTTGAATTTTTTATTTCTTTTTTAAGTTGTGGGCACGCTTTTGAGAAAAATAAGTTTTTAATTTTGTGCTAAACAAATTTCTACGATAAGTACTGTCATTTTTGGTCCTAAAAAATAAAAAAAAAACATGTCGGGGGAATGCCAGAAAACACTAGGTACCAAGTTTAAAGAAAAACGACCCACCAGATTAGGCTGCAGACAGATAGACGGTAATAATTGCAAAACTCACTTTTAGACTTCGCTACCATTGTCAAGTTTGATCAAAATCTCGAGTTCGATTTTTTTTTGCTGCGAATCGGTAACTTACCATATACAGTACCTATGTACGGTACACATACATATATCACACGTAAAAATATCTAAAAATACCAACATTTATCAAAAATGCATCATTTCGTTCATGAAAAGTAAAGAAAAACTATATATTTCCGTAGCCTCACTCTGCCCGTAAAAACGTAAAAGAGGTAGGAGAAGACAAAATTAAGTCAACTACTCAGAAGAAATTCGGAATAAGTTCAAACAATCGAGCAAACAATGCGTGCCTTTCGCCTTACGTTTATCACGTTGGGTGCAATAGTTCCGTGTAATACGTTACGTCTGCGTGGTATAATACGACATACGTTGCGTTTAATTCGTGTCATGCAATACGTTATATGGCACACCTAACGTAAATATATTTAGTAAGTTTAATAATTCAAATCCGGAACTTGGATGAACGTTGATGTTTACACATCTCAACCGTCAGTCTCGACACTCTTAAGTACATACATATGTGGCAAGTAATGGATTCGTAAAAAATCGAACTTCAGATTTTGATCAAACTTGAAATTGCTATGATAGGGAAAGCGAAAAACAACTAAACACTATTTATGTCAGAAGGTTTTTTTAATAATACAAATTCTATATACTATACTACTGAAATACATCAGCCAAGTAGAAGACTTAGCACTATTTTAATGGACTTTGTTGAATTATTGATTCAAAATAGCTTTTAACGGCCTTTAAGTCCTACAAAAATTGGCGTTTCGGCTTGGCTAATGTATTTCAGTAGTATAGTATATAGAATTTATATTATTAAAAAAAACCTTCTTATATAATCTAGCCAGGCCCTGGGCTAAAAACAAAAACAAAAACTTCCAATTTAATGATTAGGAATTCTAGTCTTGTTGGATATAGTTCACACTAGGTATTCGTCACGAAATCTATGTAAGATGAACTGAACTTAGCAAAAATTGCGTATTGACAAAGGCCCTCACTAGTCAACTGATGAGTCCAAGTGAGATCGCCGGGACGAAACGCCAATTTTTGTAGGACTTAAAGGCCGTTAAAAGCTATTTTGAATCACTATTTATGTCATTAACTATTTTTGTCACATTTATCTATTTTGATTCAATAATTTTTAAGTAATCCATATAATTTATATGTTTGTACGTATTTTTTTTTCTTATCTTTATTATAATTTTAAATTTTAGAAAACAACAAAAAACGTATATGTAGGTGAGCTTGATAATTGAATCTATTCTCTATTGAATTCACAGCAAATAAACTAATATCATATGATAGCAACTAATCTATACATGTTCATCGTTAGCCTCAATATCTATCAGAGAGGTTAGATTGTTTAGATTGGAAATATTTACTTCTAGAAGTAACTCGTATGTCCATCTAAAATGAGCATAGATAACTTTATTATATATCTATATTCAAAGAATAATTTATTACCTATCTGACCTAGGTATTGATAAGAACATTTCTACCTGACCTAGGTATTGAAAAGAACATTTTTGTTTTATCTGATCAAGATTTACAGTATGACGACCACCCAATTTTTCAAAATTTAAGTTTATCATAGATTGATTTGAGTTGGTTAAAAAAGGAAATGACACCAATTTTGTTTCTAAATAATTTTTTAAAGATAACAATATCTTAAATTGAAAAAAAAAACTTTATAAGACAGTGTTATCTTTAAAACGCTTCTTTGGACAAAATTAGATGTCATTTTTATTTTAAGCTACCCAACATTAAATGGTCTAGAAATTATTTTTGAAAGTACCTTTAAGAAAATTGCCAGATTTGCCTTAAAGGGAGATGTATACCCCTCCAAGATTTTTTTCTTGTCTCGACCCAAGATACACACTCGAGCCTGTATAATATCTCATATAGACATACGTAAAGAATTCATACCATCATCTACTGATATAACTAATATCTTATATCTCTAATATCTTTAATATCTCCATAAAAATAAAAATTATAAGCCATAATAAAATATAGTCACCCATATTTTTGGTGCACTAAACATTAATTGTAGGTATAAAAACTTAAATTGTTCAAATTATAATAATTTATAATAAGTTTTGGTTTTGCTCGTTTATACTTTAAAAAGTTTTGACCAGAAACTGTTATGACAAATATTTCGATGAATGGCCTACTGTGACACCACAGTACAATTTGCAAATTAAATATCAATATTATTAAAACATAAAAGTGTATTTCTTAAAACAGAAATTAATGTAGATCAATAATTATTATTATATCGTATTTTCTCTTTTCCACTCTTGTTTTTTTTTTTTTTTTTTTTTTTCAAAAAAGCTGTTACAGATGTACTTTAATAGAGCACTTTATTTTTGTTTACCGTTTCGCATATATATGTATTTACGAACACTGTTTATACTGATAATAAATGATTAAACAAACACAACTGTAAATAGCAGTAATACCATAGCGGCTCTTGTGTTTTAAGTAGGTACTATGGATTTTTTTTTTATTCAATTTCATGTGATAAAAAATGTTAAAAGTAATTTTATATGTCATACTTATCATATTTTATCTTATTTATGTATGTCGTTTTTTTTTCTCGGAAACTAAAAGTATTTTCACAATGTTTCAATATTATTTAACAGTGGCGATAAAAAAAATTCATAACACATTATTCTATATTTATTGCACTGATTTTATGTTGTTTTAAATGGAATTGATTTGTCTCGGAAACGGTTCGAATAAAATGGTAACTACTTTTCTTCTATCGACAGTTTTAAAAATAAAGTAATATCAAGTAGTTGTGTAGATTTTAAGTATTTTAATTTATTAATTTGTTTGACTAGGTAGATAATGCGACATATTTATGTTTAAACTATTGAAAAACGAAAAACTAAAATGTATGTTTTTTTATTTGTTTGTTTTTTTATTTGTTTTTTTTTTTTTTATTTGTTTTTTTTTTTTTTTTTTTTTTTATAAAAATGGGGATTTTGAATCTATAAAAGCGGCTATTTAAAATAAAATAAATATTAAATTTTCAAATCCATTATTTTTTGTTTAAGCTGCAGAGATCAACGACACTCTCGTTAAATTTCAGTAAAAAAAAATCGGTCTCGCCTCAGTTCTATCTCGGTTGCGGTGCGTCGCGTCGTCTCTATCTCCTCTCGGATAACAGTCATATCGTATCCAAACTAATATAGTATGTTAAGCGAAGTAGGTCAAATTTGATTTTTGATTCAAACAAATTATGTAGAGAATAGAATGTAATATAATGTTTTTTTTATTTATTTTTATTTTTTTTAATTTTTAAAATTTTTTTTTTATTTTTTTTTTATTTTTTTATTTTTTTTTATTTTTTTATTTTTTTTTATTTTTTTATTTTTTTTTTATTTTTTTATTTTTTTTATTTTTTTTATTATAATATAATTCATTCCAATAATTTTTCAATACTTTTCTTAATTTAAAATATGAATTAATAATCCCCTCACATGTCATGCAGAAAAATCAACAAATTTAAAACCCCCAAGATAAAAATTCCCAAAACGATAATCTACATAATACAAATTCACAAAACCAAAATCCCCAAACAAAGCCACAAGTTGTTTATGTTTAAGGCTTTTGCATTTACCTACCTTTATTATACCAAATTGATTTCAATAATACCTCTGTAGTGGTAAAATAAATTTTACCGATGGTAAAATAAAAAAAAGTGTGAGTGCCGGGACTCACGGTTAAGATGTGTAAACATCAACATTCGTCCGAATGCCTCATAGACCGAGAGCCTACATCAACTTTAGGGTGTGGATGATAGCAAATATTTACTGGTATTTTTATATAAATCTTAACTTTTCATAAGCAAATTTGAAAATCGGTAATGATGCATGGAAAATGCGCTTTTTAGTTTACCGACAAAGGCCCCAACCACTTTTATAAAAAGTTAAGATCTATCTAAAAATACCAGTGAATTTTTGCGATCACTCACACCCACAAACAGCAGTGGGCTCTTAGCCAAACATTAAAATTATATTTAAAAATATTTTCCAGTCAATGACCTTATTTCGTCTAATTCGCAAAAAAGGCAGCCTTCTATGTTAAAACCCTGCAGCCATGATGAAAGCGCAGTCCATGTACTATATGGTCTAAGCAACCAACCATATTTCAACCCAAACTGAACTTGACTTTTTAATTTCGTATATAAACACTCAGTGTTTAGTTACTGAGCATCACTGATCTCTATATAAACTGGATAGTGTATTCATACAAAATTTTTGAGGCAAAAATATAGTCGTGGCCGGTACCTTCATATAACAGTATAACAGCGGCGCCAGCGGTATGGACGCTACTGGACCTGGATTTTCTTTTATTTTGTTTCAATATTTATAGCCGCAATGCCTGTCGGCATCAACTGACATTAAATAAATGCTCAATTACGGCAAATATCTTCCATCTCTTTTTTTTCGTTAGTATGGAGCGAGATATGAGGTCGTGGCCGGTACCCTTTCAAAAATTGGCTCACAAAAACTGTTATTCACTATAGGCTATTCCAGTGTATTATAGAGATCAGTGCTGAGCGTACATAGCGTTGAACGCACTCAATTTTCGTGAAGCTCAGAACAGAGATTATGGATAATTCATAAGTCTGCTATTACACGATGAATCTTGTTGCATGCACCTTCTTCGAATTCTTCTTTGTTATTTCGTCCGCTGTTTCAAGCGCTATTACACGTTGAAACCAAAGTCATGAATCTAATTTGACAGTTCTCTTTATTTTTCATTTTCGTGTTGGGCTGTGCTCAAGCAATAAAAAAACTTTTTCTGTTTTTATTTTTGTTTTCATTATTAGATATATTGAAGAAAGAAAGGTTTGTGTGCCTTTAAATGAATATCAGTCAAGAAAAGCAATAATTTAATTTTATTTATGTTGTTTTTAAAGATGAATTTCTCATTTCTGGAAAGCCTTTAAGGCCATCAATAACAGTGCGTTGCATCGAAATTTACTCTTTGAACAACAAAACCATATGAAGCAGAATAGTAAAAAACGGACAAGAGAAAAGGGAAACGTCAAATAGTTACTTTTTTTCCGTCTCATCTTTTCGATTTTTTTTCTCTTTTGCACTTACGTAGTTCGAAAAGTCGCATGCGTCTAGATGCATCGTGTAATAGCAGACTAATCCCTGGCTCAGAATCAAAATCATGACCACGGCTACAAGATAAGAATTACGACTACGAAATGAGTGGGCGTAAATTTTAATTTTTTTTTAAATTATGGGTTTTCTAAGTTGACGTAAAGTTTTTCAAAAAATTCAAAATTTACACTGAGCCATCTTTGGCGTCCACTTTAAGGTACATACATTCATACATCACATACATTGTATGAATGTATGTACCTTAAAAGTAGTCGCCAAAGATGGCTCAGTGTAAATTTTGAATTTTTGAAAAAAACTATGCGTCAACTTAGAAAACGCATTATTTAAAAAAAAATTAAAATTTACGCCCACTCATATGGGGCCTATTTTACGTCACATACATTTCTGTAATGTATGTGATGTATATTCTGTGAAATAGGCCCCAGGTCTTAAAGCAGTCATGTAATTGAAAAAAAGTAATGCAAAGAATACAAAATACGGATAAAGGTAGCTGCTGTGGATGCCATACACATAAATCAAAGGAAAGGCACACATCTACACGATTGAAGTGTGCTTTGATTTTTATATGAGGCATCCATATTTTTATCGTGATCGCCACCGCCATCGCGGTGGTTTGCGCGTAGCCTAACGCTAAAGAAGCGTTAAAAAGAGTCTCGTAAAACTTGGCCCACGACTCACAGGACAACTGGTCTTCTATCTTATCTTTTTTCTCTTTCGCACTCATTATGTTCGAATAGAGTCAGACGCAAAGAATCATCGTGTAATAGGGGCTTAATATATCCTCTAAGCAGCCAACCAAATTTCAACCCGAACTGAACTCGAGCTTTCGATTTTGTATATAAATACTCCACGTTTAGTTACTGAACGTACATATTGTTGAACGCACTCAATTTTTGTAAAGCTCAGAATCACGATCACGACCACGATCACGATTACAACGTTACGTTACGTTTTCTTTTCACCCTACCGCCAGTATAGATGTTTACACATCAAAAAACATAATGTTCGTAACCGAATTTTCGCCAGTTGCTGATAGTCTTATACTACGTTTCCACCGAAAGTTAATCTCGTTGAGATTTCGTAAATCTTTATAGTGTTTTCACCGCATAAAAAGATTATAAAGTAGATTAACTTTGACAGTTCCTTTAAAAATGCAAATGCTGTTTCATGTTTTCTTCTAAATTGGAAATGAGATATATAGTTAAACGATAAAAAAAAATAGATTCTCGAAAATGTTCTCTCGATTCTCGAGTTATGTACTCAGCGCAAGAGAGAAATAGGTTTGATCGATCTGTTCAACTATTGGCCCTATGAAGATTTAACAAGATTAATTTCTAATCTACTGGATTTGAGGATTACATTTGTATAGTAAATCTTTGAGATTTGAAGAGGATTTATAGTAAACCTACTTAAATCTCGGTTAAGCGGTCGGTGGAAACATAGTATTAGAGAGGTTTTATATAAAACTTGTGGTTTACCAAAAATGTATGGTAAAACTTGAGTTTTCGATTAGGTTTTCCGCCAAAACCGATAATTTCGCGAAAACTGCGTTTTGGGCTTGGTGTGAAAAGGCTATTAGAAACAATTTTCTCCGAACTGAAACTTGTGGCGAAGCTTTTGCCTTTCCACAAGCATTTTAAAACTCGAAATGTTTTCTTTTAGAATCTTGAGATGAAATTTTTTTTTTTGGAAAATGCGCTCAGCACAATTAAGATAAATAACGCGATACAGTTTTTTTTTTTTTTTTTCAAATTTTGTGTGGGTAAACTTTCGTTGTCTTTGATCATTGATATCTCAGAAACTAATGATCTATTAGGAAACTTGAATGAATCTTCTATAAGATCCTTAAAGCGCGTTTAATGAAATCAATTTTTTTTTTTAATATATCACATTTTTTCAAGTTCCAATACATGCCCAAAACTGTTGATAATTTTTGAGGTCGATCGTTTGAACCGTTTTGCTTTTGGACTGGTTTAAGTTTATAGAAAATTAAAAGATCATATTTATTCCTACTTTAACTTCAATTGACGACATTTTTCGCCAAATGAAAAATTAAATTAATTAATTTTTTCTTTTTTTTAACTACATATTATTTTTTTTTAACTTTTTTTTTTAAACTATGTATTTATGTATGTAAATCTATGTTTTCAAAAATTTATTTGTGTTCAAAAAAACTTCATTTTTTTTCAAGACTGTACCTACCTATTTTTTCAAAACTCAATTTTTATTTTTAAACTGTATTTTTTCTTAATTGTATTTTGTTTAAACTGTATTTTTTTCAAATTGTATTTTTTTCAAATTGTATTTTTTTTCAAATTGTATTTTTTTCAAAATTGTATTTTTTTCAAAATTTTATTTTTTAAAAATTGTATTTTTTCAAAATTATATTTTTTTCCAAATTGTATTTTTTTCAACATTTTTTTTTTTTAAATTGTATTTATTCCCGATTTGTATTTTTTTCAAAATTGTATTTTCCTCAAAATTGAATTTTTTTCATTAAAAAAAAATTATTTTTTTCATTAAAAAAAAATTTTTTTTTTAATTTTTTTTATTTTTTTTAATTTTTTTAATTTTTTTATTTTTTTTAATTTTTTTTTTTAATTTTTTTTTAATTTCATTTTTTTTATTCGATATTTGATCAGTATTTAACTTAAATTTGAAGAAAAATAACTCAAAATTTCATTCTAAAATATTAAAAAAATATAAAAAATGGGATTACAACAAGAATTTGCAGTCTTTTTCCATTTCTATTTCGGATTTTGCCATCAAATAGTGGGTGTAATTCCATGTACATACCTACTGCTAACTTCTGCAGTACATGCTATTTTTTCAACAACTAAGCTATCAATTTGAAATAAGCCATCAAAATTGCAGGTCCAGAAAAAAATTTCTCACAAAATTTTCATATTGATCTGCTAATTTTACAGTGTCAACTTATACTTTTAATAAAATTTCTCATTTAATTCTTGAACTTTACGAAATTCTTTAGAAAACTACATTCTGTGACCGCGTAACATTCCAAAAGATTTTTTTTTATTCGAAACAAAGAAAAAAAAAACAACAAAAAAACTCTATAAATAAATCAAACTAAATTGGACTCTTTCAAGTGCCGGTCTTTGATAGTTTGGTCTTTTTAGCTTGGATTTTCATTTTATAAGAATGATGTTTTTATTTTCTAATTTTTCTTTTGTTGTTGTTTAAATATTTGTTAAAAGCTTATCAATTTTAAGAAAAAAAAATTCATAAATAGACTTGCGCGTGTCATTAAATGGGCATTAAAAAAATTAAAAAAAAAAGAATTATTTCTGCCGATGATCTTTGAACGAACCGATTTCATCAAGCTTTTTTAAACAAAAAATTTATGACTTTTCTTTCAGGGACGACACTACACCTATTGAATATATGAAAAAAAAAAATATACGTATATTATGCCGTAAAAAAGCTAAATATAAATTTAACGTAATTCAGCTGGTATAGGTGTGCAGGGAGCAAAAGTGCAGAAAGATTTAATGTCTTGTGTTGTGTTGTTTGTAAGTTTGAAACTCATGTCATCAGAAGAATATGATTCTAGGTATATTTTTATGTATTTTTCGTATTTGAATGATGAAAAGAAATATTTCAATTTTGTGTTTGGGTGCTAAATAAATATAAATAATATATATTTTATTTGATACATATTTTAAATAAGCCATCATAATTTGGAATGAAAAAAAAAAAACTAAAAAAATCTAAAAGGTAAAAATACAGTCACAAAAAGAAATTTTTAGTTTCTGTAACTGGCCAGGTCATAAATAATTTTGTATTAATTGTTAAAGTTTTCCAAGATTATTCGATATTGTTAAGGCATAAGTGGATTTAAAGAAAAAAAGAAACAAATAGGCATTCCATTTAAGAGTCACAAAAATAAGGTTTTAAAAAAGTCACAAAAAGGTCAGTTTGTTCATGAATTGGTCAGCAGCGATAGAATTTTTTTTTCTTTTATGGTGAATTTTTTAAATTTATTCATGGTTATATATTTAAGAATTTTAGCATCTCATTGGTGGAGTTTTAAAAATATAAGAATATAAGGTCAGAAAATTGTCAAAGATTGGTCATTAATTGGTTGGCCATAAACTATTCTTTAACAATTGTGAAAGTTAAAAATAAAATTCTTCTAGAGATGTGCATTCTCTACTGAAATTGACATAAAAAAATATTAAAAGTATAAAAATTCAAAAACAAATTTCTATTGATGACCAAGTACCTAATGACATCTTACGAATCATTTTGTGACCTTTCAAATGGTATATTTGTTTTCTTTAAGCAGAGTTTTGAGCATGTAATTCTTTTTTTGTACTACCACTCTATGTCTAATCTGTTTAAAAAAAAAACATTTAAAACAGTTCTTTTCTTGTCATTCTTTAACGGTCACATATTATAGCCACCGATATTTTCAGAGCTAAAGAAGTGAAGTAAGTTTTTGTAGAAGTGCAGATTATTCCCCAAACACCATTTAAACCAGTCAGTGTATTAATTACTGCATTTAAGATTTATTATTCCAAACTTTTTAATCGAATTTTTTTCGCAGATAAATTTAATGTCAATCATCATCAATAATAATAATTTACCAAATTGGAAGTAAAAATACAATAAATTGAATATCACATCATGAGTAAAGCCTACTTCTATAATGTGGGTATTTTTTTTGCAAACCACAATCGCTTATACCAATCCATTAAAATCATTTTTGACCTTTTTTATCCATTAAATTCACTCAGTTCGATATAAGTTCATAAATAAAAGATTAAAAAACAAAAACCAACAAGATTTATGTTTTTCAACAAATCAATATCATTAAACTTGTGACTGTGTATTTCCTTTCCCCGCGCATTCCATTTTTTTTCACCCCGAAATCATATTTCAATAAAAAAAATAATAACAAGTTGGTTATTCATACTTGTTCTATGTATGTAGTTCAAATGGCTTAAAAGTTTCATGATTTATAATAAAGATATTAGATATCTACGTATTATGTATGTACATATATTTTTTGACATTCCCCAGACACTTTTAAAAAAAATTTTAATGCCAACTTTCTGTCATTAAAAATTTTGTAACCTTTTTTATTTTTTTTTTCGCGAAAAAGGCTCCTAAGATTATGATAAAAAAATATCAGTAAATAATTATAACATAATATAGTATGGGATACCTTTTGGTAATAAGAACATTTTAAAAAAAGGTTACCAATACCAATAGTACAATAGCTCTCATAAAATTGTTTCTTTATTAACCTTCGAACTTCTTGGAAAAGGTTTAGCCGATTTCGATTTAATTTATTGTACAACAACATTTTCAAAACCGAATAATGTTACATTTTTGTAATTTATTTTTTCTCAAGAGTGACTCCATCAATGTTGATAGCAAATTTTCAGTGTTACATCAGTAAAAAAGTTCTACATTTTGGAAATGTTCTATAAAAACTTTGTGAAAGTCCAAATTGACAATTTTTTTTTTTAATAATTGTTACCTTAAAACAATTTATTTAAAAATGATGCGATTTTAAAACTCTTGAACCTTTAATTAAATAAATTTTTGTTTAAATGATTTTGTACTAAAAATGATTTTGTACTAAAAATGATTTTGTGCTAAGAATAATTTTTTAATAAAAACGATTTTTATTATGAAATCATTTTTAGTAGATATAACATCATTTTTAGAATAAAATCATTTTTAGAATACAATCATTTTTAGTAAAAATGCACTGCACTAAAAATGATTTTGTACTAAAAACAATTTTGATGATAAAATCATTTTTAGAATAAAATCATTTTTATAATAAAATCATTTTTAGTATAAAATCATTTTTAGTATAAAATCATTTTTACTAAAAATGCACAAAAAATGATTTTTTACTTAAAACGATTTTGATGATATCGTTTTAAGTATAAAATCATTTTTATTACCAAAAATAATTTTAAATTAAAATGGTTTTGTACTAAAAATCATTGTATACTAAAATTTGTTTGTATTAAAAAATATTTTGTACTAAAAAATGGATATTTTCTAAAAATGCGTCTGTACTTAAAATGATTTGTGCTCCAAATTATTTTGTACCCCAAATGATTTTAACTAAAAATTATTTTTGTTCTAAAAACGACTTTATATCTACTAAAAAAGATTTTATACTAAAAAAGATTTTATACTAAAAAAGATTTTATACTAAAAAAGATTTTATACTAAAAATTATTTTATACTAAAAATTATGTTATACTAAAAATGATTATGTACTAAAAACGAGTTGGTACTAAAAACGAGTTGGTACTAAAAATGAGTTGGTACTAAAAATGAGTTGGTACTAAAAATGAGCTGGTACTAAAAATGAGCTGGTACTAAAAATGATTTTATACTAAAAATGATGTTATACTAAAAATGATGTTATAAAAGAAATTTGTTTGTACTAAAAATTATTTTGTGCTAAAAATGATTGTGTACTAAAAATGATTCTGCACCACTGCACTAAAAATGATTCTTTATACCAAAAAATATTTTGCACTGAAACATTTTGTACTAAAAACGATTTTGTATCTACCAACAAATATTTTTTTTACTAAAAATGATTCTATATTAAAATAATTTTGTACTAAAACTGAATGTCTAAAAAACAGGAAATTGCATAGGCTGTTAGATGATTTAAAAGCACCAGCATGGCTTATAAACAAGAGATATATTTTCTCTATTAGGGACTTTGACAAATTTCCAACAGTCATATTATCTTATATTTTTTCAGATTTAAGAACACCCAAATGATTTTTATAAAAATATGAGTTTAAAATATTATATGATGTTCATTTATATGTATTAAAAGTTTTAATTTAAAAAAAATAACTTAGCTACAAAATTGCATATAAAAATCGATTTTTAGACTTTTTGTCAGTTTAAAAGAATCTTGAAAATAAGGAGATGATTTAACAAGTTAATCAATATTTTATATTATATTATCCAAACTTAAGGTTTCCTTTGAGAAAAAATTAAATTTTTTAAGCTCAGAAAATAACGGTACCCGCTATACAATCGCTATGAAGACCTTACTCACCTCGGAAACCGCTCTGACGAAATTGATACATTTTAAGGAGTTGTTTGAGCAATTTAAAGAAATTTTCTCTAAATTATCATTTGCATGTTTAAAAATATAAACTCTATTTAAGGCACTTGAACAACAACACCAAGTTCGTGCGATCCAGTCATGCATTTTATTATTCTCTTAATCTCCTTTTTATTGCGCACCTTGATCATAATGCAGATATAAACGATTATGACGTATTCGAACAAAATCTCAAGCTACGACTTTTACTTGATTTTGAGTATACACAAGGCTCTTTTACGTGGGCAGTACAAAATATATAAAATTCTTTATTATGGTCACAAAGTTATTGTCAATTCATGAATACCTACTCAAATGTAAAGCAATCAACAAGCTTGTAATCCATCGGATTGTCCATGTCCATATGCCTTCGTCTTGTTCGACATAAATATGTCACGATACTTATTTCATCAAATTATTCAGAGATTAAGTCACAAATTGACACTCGTTTAAGTTTGGCATTTAACTTAACTTAATCGTCATCAACATGGTATAAAAAAATTGAGCTATGTTAAGTATGTGCGGTGGAGTGTTAATTTTCCACTTATTTCGTTCCACTCTGGCACTTCAAAAGTTCAGCCTTTTTGGATGCGTGACATGGATTTTATGTCATTCCAAAGATGGTGGTGGCAGGGAGGGGGGGGGGTTGTGTATGTGTGTGATTAAATTGGATAAACTGGATCCGGGCATGAAGTGGAAAAGTAGGTTGTTGGAAGTTCAGAAAGGGATGATGATGATGATGCTGCAGTTGATCGTTGTGGAAGCGTAGAATTTAAATTGAATTAAGTTTATGATTTAATGTAATTTGAGGTCTTTATCCTCTTGCTTTTAACTTTCCTTTAAAAGGATAAAGTTGTTGATATAATTTGTTCAGCCAAATGTAATAATGTGTATCTATATATACTTACTTTATTTATTACCTATACATATATGTACTCTGGGAATTGAAATTCATCAATCATAAACAAGAAGCTTTGCTTATTCTTCGTCTTATTTAATCGTTCGTTGCCGGATTTGGATTTTATGAGGGGATATACTTTCAATTTCAAATTATTATTTATTCAACTTTCAATTTCAATTTATGAGTGTCTTACCATTCGGTTGCCTTTTTCATATATCGATTGATGCTGCCAATTCTGGAATATCAAGAACAGAGGAATATATTATTTGAAGTTGAGTCATGAGCGCCGCTGCTCTGACGCTATGGGGAGTGGATATAATTTTTTTTATAGCTATAAAAAAAAAGAATAAAAAAGTAATTTAATTATTGAATTTATAGGTATTCGTACGTTTATGTATATTGAATCTGTTGATGAAGTTTTTATTAAATCTGGTGATGAAGTTTTTTTAATTTGGCGTCATGCTCAATGTCAAGGCTTTAATACAAAAATTCAATATGGAAGACAATGCCACCGATATCATTTAAAATAAATTTAAATATTTAATTTTTGCATTTCCTTCAAAATATGGTTTGTATAATTTGTTTATTGCTTCGCTGTAAGTTGTGGAGTCTAGTTAAACAGTAAATAAACTAACTATGCGGATTAAAAGTCTGCGACACGAAAGTATCTTAACGGTGGGCATTGTCATGTCTGAATCTTGGCAAAAAAACACATTGGAATAGAGAAATTTATTGCTAATTCTTTTTTGGTAAATTTTGGCGATAAAATTTATTTATTATTCCTTCTTTGTTTCTTCAAAAGAATCAATATTGTTTGAGCTTTAAATCTTTCTTGATTGTTTGGGGCGCCGCGCCTTGACTCTGTGTTATCGATTTGCGTCTTATCTTACAGTACTCACAGTTAAATTGAGCTATGTATACCTACACGGGTGGTACCGCGGTTAAAAAATAAGGCAGGTCCTCATTTGCGGTTTACAATACATTGTTTCATATTGTTGAGTGCCGGCGCACTCTAGTTTCTAGTTTTGCATATTTTGTTATGGAAATATAATGATGAAGTGTCAACTCTTACTAAAATAGTATTTTTTTTTTGTTATAAATACCCTCAATTATGTACGGTCAGTAAGAAAAAAACTTTAACGGATTTATGCGAATGTTAAGAGAGTATTTTTTTTGATGTTTGGTCAAGTTTTCATGCTTTTTAATTTATTGTCTGCTATATTGGAGATATCAAACAGATATTCGAATGTATTTAGAATAAAATATTCTGTCCAACCAATAGTTCTAAGCGGTATGGATCTGCTAGAATTTTTAGGAATTCAATCAAGTTTAAAAAAAAACTAGAGTGTAGCGGATTTGATCCTTCCGGATCAAGCAAAAGTGAAGATTAAAAATATGTAAGGTTCGTAAAATATCGCTCGCGAATCATCTTTATCGCATCTTTATCGATTTTCTCACGAACCATACAAAATATAGTTCGCGAACGATAAAATTTTCGATCTATTAAAATTTATAGTTCTTTCACGAACAAACTAAATCCATTTTTTTTTCTGTATCTCTCGTTCGTGAGAGATCGAAAAAATAAACTTCATGTAGACAATAGACATGTAGATTATGGAATCCGCAATAGTGAATTCTCAGGGATTCTCTGTACAGTGAGGTCTTTTCTTTTCACGACAAAGGGGTAAAGAAAAATGGAGCACTGCACTGCGGATCTAGTATTGCGGATTCCATAATCGACATAATGGGCCTCTCGGAATAAGGATCCGAAAAGATCCTTAAAACAAATCATTTTTCATCAGTTATCTATTCAGTTTGGTTATGAATTGAAAAATTTTGAAGAAAGTGAAATTTTTTTAAAAAGGCAAATATTTAAAAAGTGTTTTCACTTTAAGAAAAATATAAAAATGAAAAAGTTAAAAAGTAAAAAAAATTGAAAAAAAAGTAAAAAAAAAATTGAAAAAAAGTAAAAAAAAAATTGAAAAACAAAGTAAAAAAAAAATTGAAAAAAGTCAAAAAATTTGGAAAATATGCAAAATTTTGAAAAAAGTCAAACATTTTGAAAAAAAAGTCAAACATTAAAAAATAAGAAAAAGTCAAAAATTTTTAAAATATGAAAAATTTTGAGAGTAGTCAACAGTTTTGTAAAAAGTCAAAAAATTTTGAAAAAAGTGAAACATTTTAAAAAAAGTCACATTGACATTTTTTTTTATTATCTGAACGGTTCGTGAATGGATCTTTTTTATTTTATTTTACAGATCCCGGAAGATTTTATTATTCAATCGTGAAAACGAATTTTATTTTAAAGGAACCATAAAATAAGATTCGCGATCGAATAAAAAATAAAACTTCCTTTTGAATTTTTCACGAGAGAACAAATCATATTTTATCGCTCTTCGAACGTTGAAATGTATGTCGCTTAAGAAGCGAAAAAGATTAATTAGTAAAATAGAGAAAATAATACACTTTCTTCTACTTTTTTTATTGGCCTACATGGTTAAGTTATCTTTATATGTTAAATTTTCAAAAGATGTGGTAAAAAAGCAATATTATACAGGATGACAACTTTAATTAATTAAGTTACTGTTTAAGGATACTGTTGCTTTTAACTTTGGGTTCTTTAATCACATCATAAAAATATAATTGTATTTGTATTTCTATCACATAACGTTGATATCATTTTTTAAATTTTTTATATATAAAAATAAAACTGTAAATATTGAAATCATTAAAACCTCTTTTCTGTAATTACTCACCATTTTAACATAAAAACAACAAAACTTCAAAAAAATTCTGCCTGAGTATTTTTGATAAAAAATATAAAGTATGGGCTCACAACAATGTGCTCGTCGATACGCTGTGCGATAGGATAATTTAGTAAATGCTGCAATGTCCCTTACTTTGGCGGATACTTTTTGGCGGAATCAAAAAATTTGATATCTGAATTTGTAGTTAATTAAATGCTAATTTGTTGCGAAAACCAAACATTTTTAGCTCGTATAGTTTATGAGTTATTAAAGTTTCCGCTAAAATAAGTATGGAATTAGCGAACGAAAATACGAACATAATAATTTTTTTGATGTCCAAAATTGTAACTTTTTAAATGCTAATTTGTTGCGCAAATAAAGTTCAAATAAAACGGCAGTTGGCAGACAAAATCTAAAAAAATGAGATTTTCAAAAAAAATTGTCAGAAATTTTAGCTTTTTAAATACTATTTTTAACAGCTCTAACAGTTTAGCTCAAAACGGAGCTGCCAAAATCTATAAAAATGAAAAAAGTCCTATTTTGTTTGCACGAATTTGAAGTCTTCCTAAACTTAATTAAACGACACCGATTTTGTAGCTCGCATAATTTTTGTGTTATTTCATTTTTCTAGATTTTGGCAGCTCCGTTTTGAGCTTCTTGAATATAAAAAAACCGTAAGAGCTACAAGTTTCTGCTTGGTGTATTAAAATAGCATTTACAATAGCAAAAAATTTTAAAATTAAATTTTTTTTTTAGATTTTATCTGCCAATTTCGGTTTTATTTGGACTAAAAAGCTAAAAAAAAAAACATTTTTGCGCAACAAGCATTTAAAAATCTCTAATTTTAATAATAATAAGAATTATTATTATTTCGTTCACTAACTTCAGACTAATTTTAGCGGAAATTTTAATAACTCAGAAACTATGCGAGCTATACATTTTTGGAGTCCGCCAAAGTAAGGGACGTTTTTTTTGTTTTTTTAATACTAAAATAATAGAAGATATAATTTTTTTTTTAAGTGTATGCGCGTCTCACGGCCCAGGTACCACAGGTGGGTTCATCAATTAAATGCTCCCGTACCCTTCTAAGACACAAAATATTAAACACAACAAAGAAACAAAACAAAAACGAAGTGTGACGCAAAATTATTATAATATACAATTGCGAAGATATTCTAATAATTTTGTGTCGTACTACATTTTTTGTTTTGCTTTTGTTTTATTTAATTTAATTTGATACAAAAATAATCATACTATAATAGGGTGATTCTTATTTTGAAAAATTTTGAACTGTATGCTGCCTGGATTTGAAATAAAAATAAATATTTTTCTAGTCTCTATTTCAATATACTAACCCGTTACTCCAATATGCATAGAAAATACACGAATTGTTCGTAGTTTTAATGGCCTTGACAAAATCCGCTCGGAAAAAAAGCCAGAAAGCTGGATTTTGTTACACAGCCTCCTCATGGTGTTCTTAAAAAACTGTCAAAAGTCCCCATCGATATGAGCGCCGCTTACAATTTTACGGGGGGTTAAATGTCCCCTAAAATGTTTTTTTTCAGGAATATCTTTCAATTGGTCAGTTGTACCTACAATAAAAATGTTATGGACTGTAGCTTAGAAAATTTCCTACAAAAAAACATGTTGAAACTTTTCTTTATAAAAATGACCTTTTTCGAAATAAACCAAATGATAAATTTCAGGGTTTTACTTTTCTATATTATGTTGGAGGGGCTTAGTTAAAAAATTGTGCATTTTGCTATAAAAGCATATAATTTTGTTCATTGTTGGTACATCATAGTAACTGAACTTATTATGTCCACCCTTTAAGGTGGGAGGGGCAAAATAAAAAAAAAGTTTCTAAAATAGAAACTAAATATTGAAATAAACGGCAACACTTACAATATTATGTTATAGATTTGTTTAAACCCTAGAACTTATTCTTTAATTGTGTTTTTAAATGAAGTTATTTTAGTGCTTAGTTTTGAATAAACTATTTTCAAACCCAAAATAAAAAAAAAAAACTAAAAAGAAAAAACTAAAAATAATTTTTTTTTCAAAATTGTACGTTTTTAAGTTCTAATTTTGGTTATAATTTTTGATACTCGATATGTCAAAATAATTTGGTTAATTTGAAGTGTGCAAAAGACTTAAAGATAAGGAAGTATTGTCGTCAGTCAAATTGTGCTTTTGAACTATTTACGGAACATGACTTATTTCGCTTAATCAATCCTTTGTTAATTAAATTTCTGCATAAACAATGATATCTTGAACATTTAATAACAATTCCTGCCTTTATACCTTAATAATAATAAGTATAGCTAAGTAAATAAATTCATAAAATCTATTTTATTAGAATCTGTTCTTGTTTTTGCGAATATTGTATCTTACATTTCTATAAAATCATTTTGAACATAATATTGATTTATTTTTATTCAATAACTAAATTCTTTAAATAGTTAAAGTTTATCTGTAATTTTCTTGTTCTTATTAATTAAATAATATTTTTATTTTGTTTATTTTTAGGTAATCTTCAAATAATATCAAGGCTCACCCTTCCGAGTGAGTATTTATGTTTTTATTTGCGCAATTTTGCATTTGCATTTTTTATATTTAACGCTTTAAAATTTTATAAGCTATTATTTATCAACAATAATTTTATTTTTTATGGAATTTCTCCATTCGAATATATTAATAATATTATGCTTAAAAAAAGCACATGTTATCAGATATGGTGGAATGCCAAATTTGAAAAATATATATAAATAAAAATGTGCCAATAGAGAGGGAGTTGATAGACAGAACAATGTTAAATAAATATACGTACTATACAAAAAAAAAAAAAAAAAACAAACAAATAAAAATTTTGAACATGTGTTTTTCTGTGCTGAGCTTTCTACTATATAGAGTATAATATTATTGGAATACACAATCTCTGCTTCCAGCTGTATTTTGTTGTTTATAAAACAGAAAAAGATTCAACGAATTTATTATAAAAAAAAATCTGAAAAAAACACAACAAATAAAGGTAAGCTGCAAAATGTTTTACATAAAAAAATATAGACTGGAGTTTTTACCCTATTAAGGTGCCAGTTATAGCTTTCATTGAAACTCATCATTGAAAATTTTAATTTCTTATTTTGAGACACTTAAAAAGCAAAATCAGTAATTATTTTGATGCCAATAAAAAACTCTTGACTCAATTATTATTTCCAGTCAAAAAAATATTTCATTTTGGCCCAATCTTTTACATAAAACGATTTCTAAGATTTCAATGATCAATGATAAGGTAGTTAAACCATTGAAATAAAGAAATTAATTTCCCGCGCTAGACTGGGCCAAAATGAAATATTTTGTTTGACTAGAAATAATAATTGAGTTATCAGTTTTTTATTTGCATTAAAATAATCACTGATTTCACTTATTAAGTGCCTCAAAATTAACAATTAAAATTTTAAAAGTTTCAATGAAAGCTATAACTGGCGCCTTAGCATAAATACATTTTGATTCTTTAGTTGTGGAAAAAACTATTATTTTGCTCTTTGAATTCTTTTGCTTGGCGTTTAGGTTATGTTTTAGTTAATATGATGGTTCCTGTTGTTTTTATGTAGTGTTTTATTTTTTTCGTATGGCCCTGTTTTAATTTTTAAAATGTTTGTTTAACTTTACAAAATTTACCTAGAATTAAAAAAACAGAAATTAAAATGTGTAACTAGAAACAAAAATCAAAATTTTTCTGTTGTAAAAAAAAATTATTAAAAAAGTTTTTCAAGAATTGTTCGGAGAGTATTTTCATTGTTACCTTTATTCTCATATTTTTTTAAAATTATTTACACTTAACGACACTTAAATAATCCATAATGTGCTTCATATCATTTTGATAATTTTTTTAAGAAAATACTTGGTTCATTTATATTTTAAGTTATGGGTGTTAATATGTGGTGTAAAATGTTCCATACTTTTTTTTTTAATATTTTGCGAAAGTTTGCCTTCAGTTGGAAATAAAAAAGGTGAAAAACTACACAATTTTAAGTTTAAAATAGTTTGTGCCAAGTAAATGTAACGTTTGTGACAAAATGTATGATTTATGAACATAGTTATTATACGGAATATATAAGCCGCGTTTTATTATCTACGGATATAAATCGGGATCATCTTTTAACACGTAATACAACAACAACTTTGGATCCTGCTCTGTATCTGGATCTATTATAAAGATCCGAAAATAAGTTCTAACTTTGCGGGTAGACGGCTCTTTAGTCGGTAGGGAGTACAAACTGTAGTGTAAAGAAAGAAGACAGTATCTACATGAAAAATAAACAAACATAAGAAAAAAAGAGATGAGCATACATCACTGTTATCATTATGGATCCGTATCGTTTTATTTTCATGGGATGATCCTGATCTAGATCCGTAGATAATAAAACACGGCTATAATAATTGATAAAGGAAATTATTGCCATCATAAGAACCTATTCATTCAAGTGGGAAATAATTCTCCTTTTAAAGTGATTTTTTTTTCTCAATTAAAAGTGGAAAAAGCTTCCCTCCTCTATAGAAGTTTGCTAATTTTTATTTTACAATGAGAAAGATACCAATTGAGGATTACTAAATTCTCTTTCTAGAAACAATAAAATTCAAAATCAGCTGAAAAATAGAGTTAATATTTAGATATATTTATGTACCAACCTGTTACGAGTGTGACACAACCTTCAACAACAATTCGGACTCAGCATATATATAACTTTGAAAATTAATAAATTTATTAACAACCATCCATTTATAAAACTATAAAATTGTTCTAACTTACTGAAATTATAAAATTATGAAATTATTTTTGATAAAAAAAATGTTTGTTATTATAAATAAATCATTACTTAAATTTGATGTGACACTTTTTATTAATGAAAAATTAATTTGGTGACGTGTGACAGCTCGTAGAAAACATGAGCCTATAGTGAACATTTCATCTGTGGAATTCGAACGCTTTAAAGAGAGAGGCACTCATGACAATACTTTTGGAGAATTTTTAAATTCCTCGCAAGGATAAAACAATTTTGTTTTTAGGTGGGATTGGCCCAGATTCGATCCCCTGACCTTCAACATGACATTTCTACGCACTTCCAATTAAGCCACGGGCTACTATACTTAACTTACTTGTAATAACAAAAAAAATCAAAAAGTGCTTTGATGAGTCTACAAAATAGCCCCCGGTCCTTGAATCGACGACGCACAATTAAATTGAAAAGGAAACATTCCAAAATTGCTAAAAAAAAAAAAATGCTTCAAGAACAATAAACTGCCAAGTAACTTGCAAAATTCGAAATAAGTTTTAATACAAATTTAATTTAAATATGTAGGGATATTATTTGGAAGTGAAACTTAAAGATTTTTTACATACCAATTTATAGTCATGTTTTGTGTTTATCATTGGAAGGCTGGTTTAATGAAAACGCCTGAAAGTATATGTTAATTTTTTGTCAGAAAAAAAAATAAACTTAACTTAGCTTAAGAAAAACTCGCTTGAGATAAAAACCCGCTTATCTGAAATGCTTTTTTCATCCCTGGGTATTTGTCGACAAATTACCTAATAAAACACTCCGCTTAAGCAAAACTTGCTTAAGTGAAAAACCCGGATATATGCCTAAACATATTTTTAGTTAAATTTTACTCTCTTAAGTGAAAAAATAATTGAATCGAACAGAACAAAAAATTTGATGAACGCTTCCACTTATTTTTATTTTTCACCTCCACCAAGTTTACATCACAAAAAATGACAAATAATCGTTTATATCACCTTAAGTGAAATTTTTTTTCACTTAGCCGGACTCCGCGTAGGAGAAATTTTTGTTCACTTAAGCGGGGTTCGTTTAATTCAAAAACTCGCTTAAGTGAAAGAAAAACTGTGACACTGCCGTTTATCTTAAGCTGGTTTTACTGTACATCCTTTATTCAAAATTCAAAATTTTATAATTTTTGACTGTGATTCCAAATAACTTAATATTTCACTAAGAGGCCAGTTGTTGGCTTGACAACTAGTCCATAGATTTTGACTGCAGTTAAGTAGTAGTCCATTTAACTCGGAAAAAACCGCCGGAAAGCTGGATTTTGGTATATAACTTCCTCATTGTGTTCTTAAGAAATTGTCAAAAGTCCCCATCGATATGACCGCCGCTAACAATTTTACGGGGGGTTGAAGGCCCCCCAAAATGGTTTTTCAAGAATAACTCCCAAATGGTAAGTTGTACAAAAAAAAGTGTGAAAAGCTAATTTGTAGCTTGGAATAATTCCTTCAAAAACGTAGAACATTTTTTTTTCATACAAATAACGGTTTTTGGAATAAACCAATCAGAAAAGTTAAGGGTTTTACTTTTCTATGTAGTTGGGCGACTTAATTCCAAAATTGTGCATTTTGTGATAAAAGATCAATTTTTTTTGTTGTTGGTACATTATATGGACATTATTTTAAGATATCGGTCCAATCTATTTGTCCACCCCTTTAGGTGGGAGGGGTAAATTAAAATTTTTTTCTTCTAAAATATAAAATGAATATTAGCCTTTGACACTTTTTTTTGTACAACTTACCATTTGAGAGTTATTCTTGAAAAACCATTTTGGGGGGCCTTCAACCCGTAAAATTGTCTAATTATTTATAATGAATAGTAGAGTGATCCACGTATACCATTTTTATTGTGATTTTTTTTGAATCATGTTTCCTTTTTCTCCAAAATATATACCAATTTTATTTTGTAAATTTTTAAAATAACATTTCACGATTTTAAATGAATAATTTTATTACAAAGCTGCGCAATTATTTTTTGTATTACACAGCTGCGAAATAATTAGAAATCTTAAACTATTCGAATAATATTTTTAATAAAATCTCCTGAAAGATCATTTCTAGTTTCATGGGAAACTATACTTGAATTTAAATAAAAAAAATAAAAATAAAAAAATACTACAAAAATTAAGATCTTAAAAGAACCGTTCGTGCAATATTCAAAATATCTTTTTAAATTTAAAAAAAAAGAAGCTTTTAGTTGAAAAACGCAACTTTGTTAATGCATACTTCTAGGAAATAATCTTATATTACCTAGAAGTATGCTATTTTCAGATAGTTGTGGTTTTTTAAAAGCTCCATTAAAAAAAAGAAGCTTTTTTGATTTAACTAAACTAAATAAATCTTTCTAAATATAGAGACATATACTATATGTACATTGCGCAATTCACGTAATGCCTAAGAAAATTGACAAAATGATGCAAGCTAAAGAATGTTTATTTTGGCCTCCCTAAAAAAAAAGAAGCTTTAATGTTTTCAATCGTAATACAAAATATATCGAAAGCTTTTTTTAATGTGTTCTTTTCAAATATCTACAACATTTGGCAAGAAATATTTGAATTGTTGAGGTTGACGTATATGAAGATTCATTTCTGACGATTGTTGACGATTTCTCAAACTTTAAGCTGCATTATTATTTTTATTTTGTTTTTGTTGTTTAAATGTAAAAAAACACTTGTCTTGCATTATCTTTTGAATGCATACTTCAGGTGGTATCAATAGTTAGCTGCTTGAATAGCCATCATCATGATGATAAGATTTAACTCTATAAGAAAGGGTTGATTTGACCGAATTAGTTCTATTGAAGTGTTTTTGTTTTAAAGTTCTCTAACTTAAATGTTATTAACTTTGCCGAAGGCTAATTAAAAATAAGATTCTTAAAGTGTTTTTAATTTTTTGTTGTAATTTGTTCTTAATTTTTCAAATCGATCAAAATAAATTATTATGTGATTGGGAGCTGTTTTGATGTAATGCTTATGAGTATAATCGATGATATAACATCAATTCAATAATAATACTGTATCGTATATCTACTTATTATATGCTTCCGTTTATGGAAATTCACTTTTTAAAAATTATAGATACGTAGATACTCGTATATTGTGGTATTGGGGGTATAATTTTATTTTCAATCGTGTTTTTTAGTTTTGTTTACTCTAAGTCTGATTCTATTGAATTTTGTCTCCATAGAAATCGACAAAATGTGGATTTTCTTCGAACGGTAATAAATAAAAAAAGAGATCGTTCAGATAGCAAAATAGAAATCCCAAAATTTTGAACCATAAAAATATTTAATTTTTCCTAAAAAATTAAATTAAATTTGTTTTAATTTTGTATTATTTTAAGATTTTTTAATTTATAAATTAATTTTTAATACATAGCTATTAATTTAGTCCAATATTAAAAAAAAATTTGGGAATTTTTATTTGGCTAATGCATTTAAAATGGCGTCCCGAAAACCTGGGGCCGAATTACGGCATCAGTGACACGTGAGGGAAATTTCATACAAAATATCGATGATATTCGATATCCCTCGATGATATTCGATATTTTGTATGAAATTTCCCTCACGTGTCGTTCAGTCAATGATGCCGTAATTCGGCCCCTGGTTTTATGTAAGCTCTCCTGCTACATTGAACCAAAAAAATGTACGTAGATACAATAAAAAAGTTTATTGGGAAACTAAATTTTGTTTCGTCTAATGAATTGGGGAAAAGTAGTTTATTGTTTTAACAAACGTCGTTTATTGATACAAGCAAAAGTTTATTGATCCTGTTTCTTAATTGATTTATCTTTTACAAAATTGGTTTGCTGCGGGAATGTACTTTTTTGTTGTTTGAAGGAACGAATTTATTAAGAAATAATTTATTAAATTTACCAATTTCGTTTGTTATGTCAATGAATTATTCGTGGATTCAGGCAAACTTATTTGTTTAGTCAATGAAATAATTTATTAAATTGCAAAAATTTCTAATTGCATTCAAGGTTCCCTTTACTTTACTCACTTTTTACATCCGATATATATGTACATAGGTACTATATTACGAGTTATGTATTCGTACAAAAAATTTAATTCGAGATTTTGATGAAAGTTGACATTCTGTCTGTTCTGTCTTAAACGGGTGAATCGATTTTCCATAGACTTGGTAGTTACCTACCAAAAATAACGGTACCTGCCGTACAAATTTTTATTAGCAGAAAGTGAAAATCATATTTTGCTCAAAACGTGCCCACAACTTAAAAAAATCTGTATTTTTATTTAAAAAAAGCCTCCAATAAAAAAATCCAAAAAATGATTATAAATGGTATTTACCTCCCATAGAACATTTTTTTTTATTTTTATTTTTTTCAAAAACGGCTCACCCGATTTTGATCAATTTTTGTATGAAGAATGTTTTAAAAAGTTTTAAAAGTTTTGTGACCAAAAGTTTTTTTTTTGGATTTTTAAAAAAAGTTTCAAAATTATTTTTTGAGAACTTGATAATTCGAAAACGATTCGTTCGATTTTTATTAAACTTGGCACCCAGCAGTTTTTTAACATTATCCAGCTGATTTTAAATAAAAAATATTTTTATATACAAGAGCTTCTAAAAATTAAAAAAAATTATTTTTAAGAGTCAGGTATTCTTATTTAATTATTTCTTCTTTTTTCAAGAGTAAAGTGATGCATTTGAATTATACCTCACCCTCATTCAATAAAAAAAAATCCTTGAACTATAATAATGCTGCCATTTTAGAAATTGGTTTTTAAGGGATTACATGATAGAACTTAAAAAGTTCTATATTTTATTTCACTAAATTATTTTTGTAACCTTCTAAACAAAAGCAACGTTATTTTTTTATTTTGTAAAAATAATAAAAACTTTTGCTTAAAGCTTATCATGCATCAGTATCTATATGTTTAACAAGTTTTGTTTATACTCTTCCTCTTCGTACAAAAATGAATTAAATTTTATAAAACTTGAATTTTTTGTTTCACCTTCTTGGGGCGTTCCTATAATATATTTTTATAATAAGTTTTGTTAAATGCACATACTTAATGAAAGGGTAAAGATTGCTTAATTAATTCTCACTTATACTATATAAATATGTATATAGCTCTCTTTCGTTCTCTATTTAAATTCTCTTTTTCTTATTTATCTGTCTTTCTTGTGGTTTTAAAATTTTGTTCATATGTAATCTTCGTGTTTTGTTGACATTTTATTTTAAAATAATTTTATCTTAAAAAAGATGTCGTTGGCCTCAACGCTTTTCTACACATATATATACATTATTTCGAAATTCGGTCAGGTCAGGTATATAACAGCAAAATAATAAATTTATCTATCCTCTTGATGTTTGATGTTTAGTGTATTTGTGTATTTGATAGTTGATGTTTTTTAAAAACAGTGTTGCCATTTATCAATAATAGATTTAACATTCGTTTTTTTTTTTAAGATAAAGGAAGAGGATAGCGCATCCAGAAAATTAAGTCGACTTGTGATAACACTTGCGATAGCTTGAAATCAACCATTTCAAAACAAAATTGATTGTCACTTTTGTGTTCGTCATATTTTCTACCCATATGTTGAGCGGTTGTATAAATTAAAAATACCATACAAGTAAAGATTTTTTTCAGTTGAATAGATACATTTTTTATTTATTTAAAATCGAACTTATAAAATAGAATAAAATAAAATAAAATTTAATAAAATAATATGTATAAGACAAAAAAATCATGTCAAAATTGAAATTTTCCATCTCAAGGGGTCTACCACGACATCTAGAAACCAATAATCTAGAAAGTAAAAATTTCGAAAACAAAAATCTAGAATTGAAAAAATCTCGAAAAAAAAAATCTAGATAGCAAAATCTAGAAAAAAAAATATCGAATGCAAAAATCTAGAATTAATAATAATTAATAACCATCAACCCAAGTGGGACCCAAGCCCACATTTTTTGTTAACAATTAGACATAAGTCTCAAATTTTTAGAGGCATAGAAGATAATAGTAATTTGTTTAATTGAAAGAAAATTAGTGCAGTGCTAGCACCCAGCATATTACGGCGTATAAACAGTGAGGTATGTATGGGGGGCATGCTGCCCCCTGCTTGAGCACACTATAGGATTTGGGGTAGGTGCGAGGTTGGGTGTATGCAAAGTTTCTTTTAATCATTTGGTCATCGTCAACTAACAGTACTACATAATCACAAGTGAGCCCAGAAAAATAAATTGTTTAATGAACTGAATATAAAAATGAGTTTTATTTGTGTTTGAATTTCTGAAATATTTGTATGTAGGTACACAAAAATCTAGGATGATTTATTTTTTTTCTAGGTGTACTCTTTTGATATTTTTGTTCATTCTAGATTTTTATGCATTCGAGATTTTTTCATTCTAGATTAAAAAAATTTTTTTTTTTCGAGATTTTTTGCATTCGAGATTAAAAAATTGGTTTTTTTTTCGAAATTTTTTTGCATTCGAGATTTTTGTCTTTCGAGATTATGAGTCATTATGAGACATGAGTCCCCATCTCAAGAGAAGCCAAAAACGAATTATTGTTTTATTATTTAATTAGTTCGTTGAATTGCAGCTTAAAATTGATGGGTTAATCTTAACAATTTTTTTCACAAATCCATACATTTGGATAGTGTGAAATTTAATTCAAATAAATTGAATAACTCTTTATGCAGATGAAAACTTTTGAGATAAGTACAATGAGATTGCCAAAAATGCAGTGGTTTAAAATTTTTGACAACAACAAAAAAGTAGTCCTTTTATAAATTTTGAAAACCAAAGCAATGTTTTTATGTTTTTCACAATTATTTTAAAATTAAAAAGAGGTTTCATTTGTGATTCCCTAGGCAAGTTACACGCCCATGTTCTGCATTTCGAACGAAATTGATTTGAAATTTCACTCAAATGAAATTCCATGTTTTACAATTCATTCGTTTTCAAAAATTTCGCATACTTCGAACTGTCAAAATTGAAGGCGCATCCATTTTTAATTGGTTTGAAAAGTGAAATTACACTACGGATGAAATTGGATGTAGAATTACTAAAATTTTTAACGAAAAAAGGAAGCAAAAATCTGAGAAAATGTTAGATGAAAAATTTAGCAAAATCTAATAATTGCCTGATATGGTGTAAGTAATTTATTTTGAATTTTTTATTCTTATATTCGTGTGTTCTTCTTCTAAAATTACAATACAAAAATACTAAAAAGACCAACAATAATTCACAGTTTGCCTATATTTTGCACCAAGAAATACAAAACTAACCGCAACTGCACCAATTTTACAAAACCTAAACAAAGTGGATGAAAGACGCACATACAATGGAATGAAACGAAATGCAGAACATTAATTTTCATTTTCGAAATTCCAATTCACAATTAGCATTTCGAACGAATCGTAGAACACCCGAATTCATTTTCGCCATGTGAATTCACAATAAGTGGAATGCAGAACGTGGGTTTTTATATAGGCGTGTTTTATCTATCTATCTAGCTATCCGTTGTATACCTACTAAGATTTTCACATGCATTACAAATACAACATCGCCAGTAGTATTACGACCGATAAAAAGCTAAAGTAGAATCCTACTGTGGAAGTTTGACTTTTATTCGTGTTTTGAATTGTATTTTGTTAGATTTGTTCTTAGATGTTAGTACGATTAATTATTATTATTATTATTATTTTATATTTATTTAGTTCAAAATCGCAATCAAAGTAGGACAAGAGTCTTATAAATTGTTGAAAGCCTTTAAATTAATTTCATAATTTGAATTTAAATAATTAGCAAGTCTATTAATTACAAGTGAATTGTATCTCGATAGAAGTGTTCATGGAGTACTTAGTTATAATTGTTTAATAGTACTAAACGCGTGAATATAAAAACCAGGCTACTGCCGATGTTTTTTTTTTTTTTAATTTCTTACTATGTATAGATTCCCAAAAAAAACACGCCTCATAATTCCTTAAAAGAATAAAATAAGTTCAATTTTACCATAATATATTTAATTTGTATTTCTTTTTTAAGGATTAAATTATTGAGTTCTATTGAAACAGTGCAGTGGATTGTTTTCTCAGTAGAAAAGATTAAACCCAGCACAGGTTAAATATTTTTTTTTTTCAATGAACTGATGAATATTGAAAAATCATAACCACTTGGCAACCTTAGTTTGAAACTAAAACAACACTTTTTCTATCAGCCTCTTGACTGATAAGAGACATTTATACACCCGGGAGAATAAAAGTTCAGTGAGCTGAAAAGCTTTCATTTATAAGCAGGGCCGGTTAGCTACGAAATGGCGTGCGGGGATTTATTTAAAAAAAAACACTGTACATTGTACAATAAATTATGCACATGCTATGTTTTGTTAAGTATAAATTATTTAATAATTTTTTTTCTAAGTTGAACCTTAACTGCTAGGTATTTTATAAGAAACAACAAATTGTAAATTTTACACAAAATAAATTATTTAATTTTTTCCTGAACGTTTAAAGGAATTCAAACTATTGTCAGCTTTTATTTAAAATATATATTGTCAATAATGTAAGAAGCTGACATCGTAATTGTTTTTTTTTAGCTTAACAATGTTTTTTTATAATAAATAAATTGTGTGGCGCAACCGCTCGTGTAGAAGCAGTGCCAAGTGACTTATAACTCCAACGTGAGAAGCACTTTTTTGCGACAAGAGATAGTTTTGGAGGATTTGTCAATTCCTCGTAAAGCCTAGTACATACTTGTGAATCATGTCATGAATCCATACAAATTTACATTTTTGTTCACCCGTGAGCGTGCTCGTGAAGCCATTGGAGAGCTTGCGTTCACGAGCGGTGAACCATATTCACGCGCAAAATGTACGGGAACTCTGTGATTTTTGGTGTAGCTTTGACAATTTGACCATAAAAGCTGCAAAAGTCAAGCAAATTGTGTCAAAAATTCACTTTCTCCACTGCTGGTTGTTCACTTCACGAGGAAGTATGTACTAGGCTAAAGAGGCAGTAACCTGTTTCATTTTTTTTTTTTAGGTGGCGTGGGAATCGATCCCAAGATCCTGGAGAGGCGTAACAATCCTGCGCACTAACCATTACGCCACGGTGTACTACAAAACTTTCATTTGTCGTTTGCGATAAATTGATGATAGGGATTCGTTGTTTTCAACTTTCAAAGGCAAGTTTGCTACAAATTCCATCTAACAAGGCGAAAACGCTTTTCAGGAGTTCAAATGAAATGGCTTAAGGTTATTTGCATGAAATAAAATGTTACGCTTTCTATAAAGTCTATACCTATGTATATAACTTTTTGGAATATTTAATTTTTATAATAATAATACAAATTAAAAATAATAAAATGTATTTTTATCTTATAATCTTAATTTCAGAAATTTTTTTTTAATTTTATAAAGTAAACTATGCGAAGCATTTCGGAGTGTGCTCCATTTTCGGGCGATACACTTTTTGTTTGTTCGGAGTGTCGGCTCCATTTTCGGGCGATACACTTTTTGATTCTTTGGAGTGTCGGCTCCATTTTCGGGCGATACACTTTTTGTTTTTTTCATTTCTTAAATTTGGAATTGTCGTTATTGTTTATCGAAAAACGACTTTTATCGAAAATCGATCATCGAAACTTTAAGATCTATTTAGTTGTTGTTGCCTCAGGTATGCTAATAGCTGTCTTTTCACAAAGAATTACAACAATATAAAGCTATCTTGAAAGATTTGAATTAAAATTTTGACGCATTTAACGTATTCCTATGATCGACGACTTTTATCGTATCGAAAAACCATACCACATAACAAGCGTCTCGAAAACTTCACAAATGTGGATTTGAATGAATAGTGACCATTTAGGAATTTGTATTGACTTCAATAATTCGCCACTGCAATTCTTTGGTTGATCCCCGAGCCTCAAAAACTTTTTGTTTTGTTCTGGTATTATACTTTGTATTTTTTGTATCTTACTGGTTAAGTTAATTTTTTTGAGTATCAGCCTTGGTACACGTTCAGGTCTTTAAAGAATTTTTCAGCGCTCTGATGTAGACTTCTTCGAAACCTAAATTTGTCCATTTCTGATATTATATTGCTGTTTTCACCAGGACCACATCAAAACCGTTAGAACGTTCTATCAGTATATCAATCTAATCCGTAATTGTAGAATAAACACAATTATATTCTCACCCAACTGCTGCATCTCACGATTTTCTTTCCTAAGTTTAGTACACTAGGCAAACGCCATATTTCGAATATTTGATTTAAGGAACGTAGCTTCTGTTTTCGTGTAATCCACTGATAGATATGTATATTGTGAATACATGAGTCAGCTCTTATAGCTATCATCGTAATTGCCTATGGCCGCGTTCAGGTTGCACTTGGATAGCCCATCTAAGATACTCGAGTATCCAGCATGTTTCTGAACGCAAATCAGGTGTTGTTGACATTTCTCATAGGATAGATAAGTATCCCAGAATTTTTAGGATAGCTTGAGATTTATTTTTTGCCAACAGCTGCTTTGACATCAGCTGTGATTTTGCAAGGGATTACAACAACACAAAGCTATCCAGATCACTTTGGATACAAACATGAACGCGGCCAATGTAAAGTTAGAGATAGAAATATCCCCGAAGTATATTGACATTGAATTTTTAAGCTGTTTCTGCTTCGAGACATTTCTTGTCCCTTTGTTTTTTACACTCATGAGTCATGAATGATATTGTAGAAGTGAGGTGAAATATTATTTCTCTATTTTCATGCCCTATACAATATTAAAAATAAAGCGCCTGTCTCGCATAAAACTACCCTAATCTTAAGCGACCGGCCATGTTCTAGAGTTTCCACAGTAGGTACTTTATGCTGCCTCAGTATGGTGTAAATATGAATACATATATATATTTTTTTTATTTTCTAAAACTTAATTGAGATTAGTTTGAAGAAGAAAATTAGAATCAGTATCGATTTGAACGGCCGTCATTGAAGATCACACCCGTTTGCGTCGCCAAAAGAGTGTGCCGTGCTTTTTCGCCTTTTTCGAGTGAAATTGATCTCGCGATACATTAACGCACGCAGTGTTTACTACCTACACGCTGATTTGCCGTATCCATCAAATCTGTAGATCTCTTATTTTTGTTTTGTATAGCGTGACATCTTTATTTATTTAATTTATCTCATTTGTTCTGATCAACTGATAGAGATAGAAAAAAAAAGTATGTTGACATCAGTAAATGTATACCTTTATTATGTCGTGCGATTAATGTGTGAACAAAAAAAAATATATAAAAAAATCCTGACCAATTTGATAGAAATAATTAATGTGTGATATAAAAATAATTGTGTTTTTTTTTGTTTTTATTCTAATCGAAGTCATATTAGTACCTATCTACTTTTTTTTCCATTTTTTTTTGTAGATAGATTCTATCTCGAACGAGTGTATAAATGCTTCTTAATTGATGGTTATTTATATTATTGCCACTTCTCCCTGAACGTTACTATACCTAACTATTTATTACACTATAACTGCTGCTGGTGCTGTTGCATTTGATTGATGATCGTGTATTGTAAATTGAGAAATTTCATGATTATTTAGCTATTTGATTACACGAGTAGATATTGTAGATTGACAACTTTATTTTTTTTTTTTATATTCTTAAATAAACTCGTATATTTATGCATCAAGGGAGTAGGCTTATATAGAAAACTTTTACCAACAGATCATGGTTTTAAGTTATATAGAGAAACAAAATATACAGATATACGTCTACGTGATAGAAGACACATTTTTTTTTATAATATGCATTTATAGCATATTTAGATTGATATCAATTTGAATTGAAAGCTTTGGGAAAATTCCATAAGAATGCAACTCAAGACCGACCATATAGGCTATTTCGTTGTTAAAGTGTTGCCTTATTCATAGGTTTATTTTTTATTTAAATATTTTAAAGTTAAAAATGCAAACGAAAAAAAAGTCAATTTATTTTAAAATACAAAGAGTGTACACTCAGCATTTTGCACTTGTTGGTTAAATTCTGGAAAAGAATTGGTAGTCATATAGTTTGGGAATAAGAATATATTACAAAAAAATATTTTTTGTCAAGTTCGTCTTAAAATTGCTTTATTTTTAATTCCAAAAACTTAAAAATTCGTGTTTTAATTTAAATTTAATTTTTAATTTTTTAATTCAATTTAAATTCAAACACGATTTTTTTTTGGAACTAAAAATAAATCAATTTTAAGACGAACTGGAAAAAAAAACTACTTAAGGTTTGGCCGATGCAGAAAATTTACGAGTACAAGCAGTAAGTTTGCAAAATTATTTATGACGCCCGTATAAAGGGTGTTTTTTTTAGACGTGTAGTTTTCAAGAAGAAATAAAGCGCATATAATTTAAAATCGAGATCTTCGGTTCCTGATTGGTACGATAATGAATTAAAAAGTCTTAAAAATCGAAGAAATAAATTTTGGTCCGCTTATAAGCTATTTCAAAGTGAAGCAAATTTTAAAAAATATTGTGAATCAAGAGATATTTTTAATAGAATTTCAAGTTTAAAGTATTTTAATTATCTTCAGAAGGTGCAAAGAGATCTTAAAATGAATCCGAAATGTTTTTGGAAATTCATAAACAGTAAAAGAAAGTCTTGTCCTTACCCGTCTGTTCTCAAGTCGAATGGCATTTCAAGTCATGACCCTCGAGTTATAACGCAACTTTTTTCTGACTTTTTTCAAAGTGCCTTCAACTGTGATACTAACAACTGTGATACTTTAAACTGTGATACTTCGAACTGTGATAAACTTGACGAAAATGACAATAACTTTGACCTTTTAAAATCTTTTCCTTACTTGACTGATATAAACTTTAATATTTATTCTGAAAACATTAAAAAGTTTAATCTAATCTGGATGAAAGTTGTGTACCAGGTCCTGATGGTATACCTTCCATTATTTTGAAGAACTGTGTAAATCACTTGTCGTTTCCTTTGTCTATTCTTTTTAACTTCTCTATGTCTTCTTGTGTTTTTCCGTCTACTTGGAAAGATTCTTTTATAATCCCTTTACATAAGAAAGGTAAAAAAGATGATATTAAAAATTATAGACCAATTGCTAAGTTATCCGTTATTCCTAAACTCTTCGAGGCTATTATTTGCGAATCACTATGTTTTTATGTTAAATCAATTATCGCTGCAAATCAACATGGTTTTACAAAAGGTCGCTATACTGTGACTTTTTTAATGGAATTGGCAGAAAGTTGTATTGATTCGTTTAAAAAAAGAAAACAAGTAGATTGTGTCTTCACCGACTTCAGTAAGGCATTTGACAAACTCTCACATCGAGTTTTGTTATTAAAATTGAGGAAGATGGGGTTTAGCGAACAGTTTGTATCGTGGCTCCAGTCTTATTTATTTGATAGATTTTATTCGGTTCTTTTCAATGGTTGTGAATCAATTAAGTTTAAGGTTAACTCTGGAATACCACAGGGTAGCCATTTAGGACCCGTACTTTTTATTTTATTTATTAATGACTTACCGTCTCTTCTGAAATATTCCAATTGTCTCATTTATGCGGACGATGTTACAATCTTCAAAACTATTGAAAATACTCGAGATTGTGAAGAGTTTCAGTGTGATCTTAATTCTTTTTTCGATTGGTGTGTTCGTAATTGTTTGACTCTCAATATTGATAAATGTAAAACTATTACTTTTACGAGAAAGCTATCTGTATCTCCTGCAAATTATTTTCTTAATGGTGTATTATTGTCACGAGTTAGCGATTTAACTGTCCTTTTTCATCAACTCCATAACTAATAAAGCTAATTCAATTCTTGGGTGGATAAAGAGAGAGTCAAGGCAGTTTTCTGATCCTTTCGTTATCAAAGAGCTTTTTGTGACATTTGTGCGACCCATTATTGAATATGCTTGTCAGGTTTGGTCACCCCACTATGACTGTCACATAGCCAGATTAGAACAAGTGCAAAAAAGATTTCTGAGGTTTGCACTCAGAGGATTGGGTTGGGAAAATCCTTGCGAACTCCCGCCTTATAACAACAGACTGAAACTGATAGACATGCCTAGTCTTGAGAGCAGACGCTTGTATTTATCTTTTGTCTTCATTGTGAAACTTATAAACGGAAACATAGACTCTTTGCACCTTCTGTCTCGCATAAACTTTAATATTCCCCAAAGGAGTTTGAGGAATTTGTCCGGATGCATATTTATTTCAAATTATCGGACTAATTACGAACGATTTTCTCCTCTCAATAAAATGTTTCAATTATTTAATTTTTTCAACAGTAAATATACTAATTTCAACCAAACTGTTAATACTTCAATTAAATTTAAATCAACTTTTTTTCAATTTTGTAACATAACTTTAAAGCTAGCAATTAGCTGAGTTAATAAATAAAATAAATAAATGTTATGGCTAAGAATTAAGCTTTATTATAATGATAAGGGTTTGCCATTATGTTTTAAAAATGATTTCCGCCGCGGCTGGCTCGAGAGTCGAGAGGCCCAATCTTCGACCACTTTTTGCAGCAATTGGGGCCGTATGCCAGCAATACCGCGCCGAATATTCTCTTCCAAGGCGTCAATCGTCTCGGGCTTATCTGGGTAGACAAGCGACTTCACATAACCCCATCAAAAAATAGTCCAGCGGTGTTAAATCGCACAATCTTGGAGGCCACGCCACAGGCCCACGCGCTTACCAAAAGATTCCTTCAATAAATTGATTGTTTCGTTAGCTGTATGGCATGTAGCGCCGTCTTGTTGGAACCAAAGGTCGTCAACACATCAACATCCTCCAATTCAGGCACGAAAAAGTCATTAAATCATGGCTCTTTAGCGTTCCCCATTGACTGTAACATTATGACCGGCTTCATTTTTGAAGAAATATGGACCAATGATTCCCTCTGCCCATAGAGCATAACAAACAGTGACTTTTTGAGGATGTAACGGCGTCTCAACAATGGCTTGTGGATTATAATCACTCAAAATACGATAATTTTGCTTATTAACGAACCCATTCAACCAAAAGTGAGCTTCATCGCTGATCAAAATTTTCTTGTGAAAATCGGGATCGGTGGCCATCTCGAACCATTATTTTGGTAAAAAATTTGCACGATTTGCAAACGTTGTTCAGGAGTAAGTCTATTCATTATGAAATGGCAAATCAAACTGATCATAAATCAAGTGACAGCTGTCAAAAAGACCAACTCCGAAAAAAGTATTGCCAGATTGAAAACCACACGTGTAAAAAAAAACACCCTTTATATGTTCTGCATTTCAAACGAAATTAAATTAAAATCGATTTTCAATTATTTTACTTGGAATTACATTTTATGTTGTACAATTCGTTCGTTTTCGAAAATTTTGCAATTATGTACTTCGAAATGCCAAATTGAATTTGCATTCATTTTTAATTGTTTTATTGTTATTTTTTAACGGGGAAAAAGCCAGCTTAGAACAAAATTAGATTGCTTGACATGTGTAGTGTGAGTATCTATATATGAATTGTTATGATTAATTGTTTATTCTTATATTCATATGTTCTTATGTTTTCTACTAAAACGTCTAAATAAATTTTCCACCAAGAAATAAAAATCATACTGCAACTGTACCAATTTCCCAAATAATTCACAAAACAAAAACAAAGTGGATGGAAAACGTTGACAAAATAGAATAAATCGAAATGTAGAAAATCAATTTTTATTTTCGAAATTCTAATTCACAGAATTTCGGACGAATTGTAGAACGCCCAAATTCACTTTCGTCATGTGAATTCACAATAAATGAATCCAGATAATGGGCGTGTACATATTCCATTATACAGACTATAAGAGTGTCCGCACACATAAAAGCTGCACTATATTGTGTCAGTGGTATCTTCGATGCCTGAACACAATAGAGTGCTGCAAAGGGAACTAGAGCTGGAATAGCATGAATAACAGTGTCGTTCGTGCTATTTTTTAGGTACCCACAATACAGCTGTACAACTATTTGTCATTTTGAAGAAATAAACTAAGCACGAGCTTAGTAGGTACAAACATTTTGAATTTCCGATATTTTTTCTTTTAATTTATAAATTTTTTCGCTACAAAAATAAGCACTGCAAGAGCTAAAATTTTTTTAATATGCTTTTTTTTTCTTCTAAAAAAAAAATGAAACGTCAAAAGTGCTGGACGTGAAAAGTTGAAAGTTGGCGAACTCGTCCAGCTTCGTTCCTTCACGATTTTATTTTCGGCAAAAACTCCGTGTTTTCGTAATTGGCCGTTTTCGAAAGCGGAATCTGCGTCAAAAATGCATTTGCAAAATATTCTTAGACGCAAACTGCAAGTGTTCTTTTTTTATTTTTTGAAAATTCAAAAAAAGAATTTGAACTACTTACGCATTGTGTTTGTTAAGGACAAACAATGTTCCAAAACATCATCTTTGGTGCAAAAAACTAGTTGACGATCTTCTTTGAATGCGTCAAACATGCTTAAAAAAATAAAAAAAAAAACAAAAAGAAAAAATAGTTGACGGTTGACGAAAATGGCAGTAATTTGCCGTTTATCGAAAACGCCATTTGTATAACTTCACTTCAAAAATTCAGTTTCGTTAAAAAAGTCAAGCAAAAGTCAAGTAAGTATTGCTTACATACATACATACATATGTATTGAATTTCATGTCTATAAGTCTATTAAATTAGTGATGCTGAATTGAACGGATCTTGCCAAACATTTCATTCCTTATTTCAAAAGCGTAATAAACTTCTCTCAGGAGGAAATTGCATCGAATAAATAAATCGACAAAATTCCCATTTGTTTTTCTTTTCAACCTATACCCAACTCATTTCAACCCCTGAAATAGTCTTCTTATACAGTTCAACTCTCACACGAAACCAACCGCTTATAAGTAGCTATAGGTAGGTCGGTACGTGTTTTGAAATTCTAATAATAATCTATATCATCCCACCCACTCACAAAAAAAAAAAAAAAATGTATGTATGTATATATCGAATTGTTAAAAGATATAAACAAATCAACCGACCGACAACGATGCGGGGTGCACTATACTAAATAGCTTTTATAACATCCATCGCTAGTTTATATACGAAGTAGGTACATAGTATAAACTGTATGTCGAATTCTGAAATTATTGCCTAATGTTCTATAAAGCAAACTGTTTACAAACTGCTTTCTCATACTCCCTCCCCCCCCCACTCTCCTTGATCTCCTTTCTATCGACCTTGTGCGGTTCCTTCCCGTTCGTTTATATATTTATCTGATCTGATCCGATACGATACGACAACAAAGTCTTTTGATAAACAAATTACGAATGCAAATATTTGATAGATAAATGCAAATTTGAAATTTTATTACGAATGCAAGTGTAATTAATTTTTTTTTTATTGTTATTATTATTATTTTCCTCTATCGTTCATGTCTCCTCTCACACAATATTATAGTGGTCTCGTGCTATTAAAAAAAAATTATTTTTTCAGCTCGAATTTAATAATCCAAAAAATTAAATGCTGGAATAAGTCGAAAGTATTTGCTTTTATAAAGTTGAGAACAAACTAGAATTTATTTGGTACAATGAATTTAACGGATTTCTCAATAAAAAAAAAAAAAAATGTTAAGGTTTACGAAGTTTTTTGCAAGAATGGAGGGGACCTACAGTTTTCTAACGAATCTGAACGCCTAAGATGTGAGGTACCTGCTTCATTGTGATAAAGGTGCAGTTGGAGAATTTTTTACTTCCTCACAAGAGGCAGGAAATACCCATGAAAAAAAAATTATGAAGTGAAATAGACTGTATTCGAACCTAGAGGCTAGACCTCCGGTGCGATAGGCCAACGTACTAACTATCACGCCAAGGGCTACGCTTCAATTTTGTCATTTTAATGTTAAAAACCATTGCATATTTTTATGTGTTCAATATCAGGTTCGTGCATTAAATAAATTTTTCAGAGACAACAATCCTATTCGCGTTAATTGTTTCCGTTGCCAATATTTTAAATTTTTCTATGCCAAGTGCTAAGATGTTGACACATCAAAAAACTAAGTTAGATAACAAAAACTCATAATACACTTCTTTGGCGTGATCCGACAATCCACAATGATATTATAGCGGACCCAAAAAAACTAAAACCGCATAGAAATGTACAAAATTGTGTTGATATTTTTTTAAATATTAATGAAAGAATTTCAATGATAATAAATAAACAAATTCTTTCAATCTAATTGCATTAGTCGTGTTTTTTTGGGAAAGCAATTCACAGTACAGTAGTATTCTACACGAGTTACAAATACAACATCCACAGTAGTTATTAGGTACTGCCAATAAAAGCAGAAGTAGAATCTTACTGCGGATGGGTAGGCTACTGCGGATGGTTTTTTTTTGGAATTTCTTACTATACTATAATATGGAAGACAATAGCCATTTTTTTGGGACTTTATATATTAAATAAAGTCCCAAAAAAACGGCTATTGTCTTCCATAAGATGATCTCCTTTTAAAGCTTTCAAAGTGTTTTTGCAAATCGAAGATTTCTGAAAATCAGCAAAACCTGAAAGCTCTCTAACAAAAGCCACTGAAAAAGCTTTAACGATTTGCTTTCAAAGTTACAAAAAAGCTTCCCCAATCCCCATAATCTCTGTACTTATATTCAAGGAGGTAGTTGCCTTTACCAAAAATAAGAAAAGTTAGCGGGATTTACTAAAACTTTTTTTTTATTTTTTTTACTTTTTTGCTCTCAAAATTTCATCCAAATCATTAGAGCCGTTTCCGGGTTACCAAAAAATTCAAACTAATTTCGAAATTGTGTTCCCTCTCATAAAATCAAACGGAAATTTACATCCGGGAAATAAAAAAAGTAGTGGTATGGGGGCGAATTTTGCTAAAACTAATATTTAAATTTTTTTTTCTCGCTCATAAGAACAAACTGGGAAAATTTCATCTCCCATCTCTTTTTATGTTTTTATTATGTTTATGTTTTTTTTTATTTTCCATGTTTTTGTTGTCTTTTTTCGGTACACTATAGTTTGCACTACCTTACCCTTTGTAAAACTGTGTAAAGCCATCTACCTGCCAGAGTTGAAACTCATGTTGGATGTTTGTATGAATTCCAAATAGACGCCATGGATATGGATTTTTAAGATTTAATTGCGTTTTTTTGTAGACTAACATTATTCAGATGCCCAGCCCTGTGCAGGCGGCATTTAATAGCCAGGGGTGACACGACCACGTGTATTATTTTCCCAAAGAACATAATAGGTCTGTTCGCGTACTTGTTCGAAACTGCCAGATTCTACCAGTTTTATTTTTTTTATATGCTCTTTGACAGTCTTTCGGGCTAAAAATGGTAGCAATGGGTAAATTTGAGAGGTAAACGGACAAGGTTAATGTCAATTCTTTTATAAGATTTGACAGCGAACCAAGGGGACAAGCACCAAGTAGATTTATGTCGCTGACTAAAAAACATGAAATGAAGCAATTGCCTCGTTTTGATATAATCCAGTCGCTTTTCTGACAGTTTATTATGTAACTGACAGTTCTATAGCAAACTTTTCACCCTCAATGCGCTTAAAGAAGTATAACTACAAAAAGTTATTTTTAGAAATCCAATATATGCCCTATAGTTTCTAAATCGAAAATAAAAAAATAACGCCAATGTCGTACGCAACTTATATATACGTGCTTTATCAATTATTATACCATAGGGTTAAGCTACATACAGTATAGTTTGATATGACATAAAAAAGGAGAAGGAGCTCGCTATGGGGGTGTGAGTTGAATATTTTATTTTAAATTTATTACATTTTTTTTTTTTTAATATTTTTTTTATTGAATAATTAAAATCTGTCTTCATATTCATATACTCATATAAATATTAAATAAAGGACAGTTTTATCTGTTTCAGTGGTGTTTTTGCGAGAGCTTCTCAGTGTAAACGAGAGGTGACTGGTTTTATTTTTTTATTTTTTTATTTTCTTATATTCAATTTTAAGCCTGAAATGAACACCATACGTTGTTGTGTTTGCTTTCTCTGGATTTAATTATACTTAAACATCACAGATATGGAAATGTTACCCCTATGGAAAATTGAAACTTTATCTATTCCTCTTACTGTTGTTGTTGTTCTTGCGTCATAACTCATAATATATAGAGCTTTGTGTGAATTTAATTTGATAGATCAGCTGGTATTCATTGAGCTCACTTACTCATTTGATTTTTTTTTTGTTTCTATTATATTCATAATTATTTGGTGGTTTTTGAGTTAACTGAGTTATAAAATTGCATAGCACGTTTTTAATAAGTTTAATTATTCGTTAGAAACGTGCAAGTTACTCTTTTTTTTTTTGGTTTCAAAGACTGGACAATATCATACATCAGATCAGCTCACCTGGAAGTTAGTCCAAGACATTGGATGATCTAATGAAAACAAAAAGCGTTTGGATTTTTAAATTTGTCGTCCACACAAATCCAATTCAATTGTTAAGGAAAAACATAAGTTTTTCAATAAAAAACTTCGCAGATTTTATTGAAACAAAAATTCACAATAATTACTTTTAACTTACTGCTTTTGTGTCTATTTATTCAATAGCAATATTATTAAAGCCGATTTTAACCAATTTTTTTTTTCAATATTTTTTATTCAATAACAAGAGAAATAAAAAAAATAAATAAAATAGTAAACATTTTTTCTTGAAATCGGTCTAATAGTTTTTGTGATATTAAGTTTTTGGGGTTTTAAGTTTTCGGGATTTTAAGTTTTCGAGATTTTAAGTTTTCGGGATTTTAAGTTCTCTGTGGTTTTTAATTCTCTGTGATAATGAATTTTTTCTGGGGAAAATCACAAAAAAAGGATTGGTTTCGATATCCCGCTTTCTAGAATCCCGTTTTTAAATCCCCTTTTCATAATACTGTTTCGTATAATCCCTCCTATTAAAATCCCGATTTTTATAATCCCGTCTCTTATAATCCTATTTTTTATCATCCTTTTTCTCTGTTGCAATCTAGTTGTTTTATTTTAAAAATCACGCGATCACAAGATTATAAGAGACGGGATTATTAAAAGCGTGATTTAAAAAAAATCGGGATTTAAAAAAAGAGGGAGTATAACAAAATAGTATTAAGCGGGATTTAAAAAAACGGGACTGTAAAAAGCGGGGTATTGAACCTAACCCAATTTTTTTTGATTTTGGATCTTCAGGTTGGGGTTTTAAGATTTTGGGTTTTTGGGATTTTAAGTTCTTAATTTTCTGGGATAATTAATTTTTTTTAAGAGCCTTTCGGAATTTCAGTTTTTAAAATCCCGTTTTACAAAAATCACAAAAAAAGGGATCGGTTTCGATATCCCGCTTTTTAGAATCCTGTTTTTTAAATTCGCTTTTCATAATCTTGTTTCTTATAATCCCTCTTTTTAAAATCCCGCTTTTTATAACCCCGTCTCTTATAATTCTGTATTTTATAACACTTGTTCTCTGTTCCAATCAAAACTATTTGTTTTATTTTAAAAATCGCGTTCACGGGATTTTAAGTGACGTTATTATCAAAAGCGGGATTTAAAAAAAATCGGGATTTAAAAAAAATCGGGATTAAAAAAAAAATCGGGATTTAAAAAAAAATCGGGATTTAAAAAAAATCGGATTTAAAAAAAATAGGGATTTAAAAAAAATAGGGATTTAAAAAAAAATCGGGCTTTAAAAAAAGCGGGATTATAACAAAAAAGCGGGATATCAAACCCAACCCAATTTTTTGATTTTGGATCTTCGGGTTGTTGGGTTTTTAGGATTTTGGATTTTTGGGATTTTGGTTTTCGGGATTCGGAATATTATTACCTAAAGGTAAGAGTAATTGGTTGTTTTGAAAGTTTTGTACCTGTTAGTATACCTACATTTATATTTATTAAAATTGTATCGAAACTATAAGACCCTAGGTCTTACTGGCATATATATGTTTGTGTTGTTTTTATTTTTTTTTTTTTTTGTCGGGCAATCAGTTCCTTAAAAAAATACACTTTTAAATTCTCTGTTTTTTTTATGGTGTACGTATGTCTATCACTCTTTATATTTAATTTTAACTTGAAATGACAAAGATAATAGAATGTTTAAATAAAGTATCATCTAAAAAATGTTGTTTAATATTAGTCATCATTCACTTGTTCTTAATCACCTTTCTTGTTAACTAGATGAAATAAACAAAAAGATTAGTATTGTGGGGAGTTAAGATAAATTTAAAAATCTTATTTATTAATGATTTTCTTGCCTTCAACTAAAGTTAGTGCATATTGGAAAGAATCTGTGTGTTAAAACTATATACACATCAAAGTACATAATATTCAAATATTTACAAAAATTATTCTGTCAATAGCAAGTTGTTCAAACATGACAGACGTCATTAAGAGAGACAAGGGCAAACAAAAAGTAACAATTCATTAAATAAATAAACATCGATGAAGGAATTCCCTGACGAAAAAAAAAAAAAATTAAATCATTCAAATGATATTTAAAGAAATGAAAAATCAGAAAAAAAAAAAACAAAAATATAGTAAATCTTTGTGTCCTTGAACTGGTAAAAGAGAAAATTAAGAAAAACGAACTCATTGTATTTTCCAATATCGTTTTTTTTTCAAATAGAATATAATATAAATGACCTTGTCATTTTAAAATGATGACATTTTTGCATTATTATTTTTAATTTTTCATTTTTGATCTATAGAAAATTAAAAATATAAAAATTTTGATTTTGTTGAACAAGAAAATTTTAAATAAAATAATATATAGAATTTTATATTTCTCATTAAAATATAAATTTGACCTACGTGATGATCTGCATATACATATACCTACAATATAGTAGATGTGTACATACATACATATATAAACTCATTTTCGAAATTAATTCTTTTGTTTTTCAATTCGATTCCACTTGAAGAAAATCAAAGTTCAACAAAAATTCTTCGCGGAATAAAAAGCTTTTTATTTTTTTTTTTTCTTTCTTGTGACGCATGAATTTTTCCCTCTTGAATAAAATGTAAATAAAAACAAAAGCTTCTGTTTTTATTTTTAAATTTTCATTGTAGGTAAATTTACTCAACATCATGATCAGAAAACGTAAATACAAGACAAATATTTAAACAAAATCAAGTGTCAACAGGGAAATATAAATTTAACAGTGAAATCCTTTGCAATTATAATTGGATTTATGTACATTGTAAATACATATAAACGGAAATCAGAGTTCTGATACTTGTAGTTGATAATTTTTAGAAGTTTTATCAAGCAAAATTGGAAAAGTATATTTGGCTCCTATTGTGATTATTTGAAAAAAGAAACTTAATTAATTTTTTTTTTTTCAAATCTGATTTGAATTTAATTGAAATGCGAATTTTTATATAAAAATGATTCTTTCAAATTTTTAAAGCTTTTCACTAAAATTGAGTTTGATTATTTTTGTGAACTTTTAAAATTATTCCCAATTTTTAAACTTAAATATAAATTAAACCTTAATTCTTCAACATGACCTTAACCATATGCCAGTTAGGAATTAAAGAAAACTAAGGTCACAATAAAGCTGGTCAACAAAGTTTGAAATTTTTGTTTTTTAAGAAAAACTAGTCTCTACTTCTTCGTATATTTTTTTTATGTTAACGATAAGAATTGCATCTCAAGACAGGCTCATTCGAGGGAAACACAAGTGGGGTAGCTTACTTTAATCTGATTCTCAGCTCAAGATTATTAAAATTCGACGGAGAATAAGTGATAGAAAACAAGAAAATCATGAGTCAATAAGCTTCAAATTGTTGTAATTTCTTAAATCTTCTTGTAATAGTTTATGCTATGACAAAGTGTGAACTATAAAGGTGACGAAAAAAATATAAACAAAATTTGAATGAATATTTCAAATGATGCATTCTGATTTCGGTGGGTTGTGGGTTGTTGGTATACATACATATTATCTTGGTTAGATGTTATGAAAAAAAAGAAAGCTTCTTATGACAATAAAATCATACAAAATTTTTGTTTTTTTGTTAAACATTCACTTTTGCATTTTTAAGATTATTCAGTTTTTTATATGAATCTGCTCGATTTTCAAGAGGTTGTTAAGTTACTTAAAGTCTCGAGACTCCTTAAATCATTCATTATAATTTGTTTGTCTTCTCCATTCTGACTGTTTTCAGAGTCAATTAATTATTTTTTCTTATAAATTTTCGGCCTATAAAATTTAAAATAAAACTGAAAAGTAAATTCTCAAAGTTTTGTCAATAAAAGCCGTGTTTTTTTGGGATTTTATTATATAGTAAAGTAGAAATTCCCAAAAAAACCCGTCCGCAGTAGCCTACCCATTCACAGTAGGATTCTTTTTCAGCTTTTATTGACAGTAATTCTACTGTGGATGTTGTATTTGTAACTTGTGTAAAATCCTACTTACTGTGAATAGCTTTCCCACGACTAATACCCATCTAAAAAATGTAGGTACCTAAAATGATGTAGGATCATAAAAGTAAAATTTATAAAAATAATCTAACACTAAATTTGTCCAAATTTATTTTGAACTAAAAATAAAATCTTACTAACAATCGAAAACAACCAATCAAATGAAAAAAAAAAAAACTGAATTTTGAAATATTTTAATTTTTAATTTACCTTCTGCACTCATATATTTTCCTTTTTGCGGGAATTGAAAAGAGAAAATTAATATCAAAAAAAAAAAATAAAATCAGTGTGTCATTAATTTTCCTTCAAGTTTTATTTTTGTAGAAAAAAATATTACTCATACGCCCCCGTAACACAGAATTCATTCTGTATTTTTTTATGAGTTTTGAATTATAATTTATGTTTTCTTTTTTTTTTGTTGGCAAAGCAGATTATATTTTTATTTAAGTCTTTTTTTTTCTTTATTTTTATTAAATTGTGTTGTCAAAATGAAGATTTCACCATTTTTTCCATTAAATAAAAATAAAAATGAAAAAAGTATTTTTAAAAATGTTTACAGGTGTATTAGCTTATAAGTCTTTAAGTGCGTGCATTTATTAAATATTTTGGGGTTTCCAAAGGATTAAATAGCATTTACATATTTTGGTGTATCATACGTTACTGTACTTGGGCTATATGTAGGTAGAAGCTAAATTGCAATTTCTAAGATTTTAGTGCAGTTCATTGGGTATGGACATTTTTTATTTCAATTGTTTCATTATGACTTTGAAGAAAGCTAAATCCAAATTTTAAACAGTCTGATGTTAAGGTATAAGCATAATATTACTTAACAATTTTCTAACTTTAAAGTTCTTTCCTAAAATGTTCTTAGTTTATAACATTTTGTAACCATAGTGTCATACTATAACCTGTTTTCTTAATAAACTCCAGCTGAACACACCTAAAACAGTAACAGTTGACGCAAAAAAGTATGCAAACATACCATTTCACATTTTTAATTGTCAAAGTGACATTTAAAGTGATATTATTAAAATTTTATTAAAATTTTAAAAAGGTAAGGTACGACGCTAACTCATTTAAAATTAGGAAAAACCTGTTGTTAACGTAGTCTCATACTAAAAATGCTTTAACATCGTACTTAATCGTCCAAAAATTTGCTCAAGCGTTTATTTTTGACAAGAAAATTGTGTTCCACAACTTTTAAAAAATTACATTGTTTTTATTTATATTTAACAAGTTCGTATCAATAATAATAATATGAACAAATATAATACTAAATATTAAATTTTGTACAGCACACTCATTTTGTCAAAAATGATTAAGGCTGTTTTTTTTCAATCAAATGAAAAAGACGGATGTTATTCGAAAACAAAAACGAACTCAACATTAATTCAAGATTGTGGCAACATTCGACCTAGAGCCACCTCATTGCGTTGAGGAAAGAGAAAAAATCTTTGATCTTTACCCCAGAAAGTTCATCGAGGTCGTTGAAAAAAGCCAAACCGAATGATTGCGCTCTCATTCTGGCCAGTGCGGGGCATTGTAAATTAGCCACTGATATTTGATAAATATTTAACAAACCAATTGATCAACATTGTGATCATTTAGAGTGGTGAAGATTGTTGTGAATTAAAAGAAAACTGATAATTTTCACAAACCAGTTGATCAGTTTCATTAATAAATTGAATTTGAATGTACCAAATTTCAATATTTTTCAACTATCAATTGTTAATTGATATTAGTAACAGGGGTTTTTATATTGGAATATATGATCCTTTTTTAAATTTGATCCTCGTACGGAATATAAAGAATAACATGCTAAATAAAATAAAACCAAAAATAAAAAAAAAACACAAAAAAAATAAAAGTTTCTCTCATCTTAGAAGTTTGGGTTAGTAGAAAATTGTAGGGGCCCTTATTTTTCATCTCAATAAAGCTGAAATTTTTAAATTAAGCTTTATTGATTATATTGACAATTAAACGTGTATTTCATTTAGGAAATCCGCCTATTGCCACACCCACTTTTTCTTATATATGAATTTTCTCCGTAAGTAACATCCCTATAAACAATTTAGATTTGTTAAAACTATAACATGAGTTATTTTTTTAATTGAAAATACGCCAACTGCCACGCCCTATTTACTATAATGTGATTTCTTCCTTATTTAAGTTTTATAAAATTATTCTAAATATGAAATAAAAAAGTTAACTATGATTTGTAATTTTTAAAAGTTTTTAAATCTTTGTCAAATACAGTTGACTCTCCCTAAGTCGAATTTTCACGGGATACTAAGATTTGTTTCGAGTTGAGAGTGTTTTGGAATAATTCGAGTTATAGAGACAAACACTTTTTTTTGTTTTAGAAGGTTTATTTAATAAAAAAAGGTTCATATATGTATGTAATGCAACCAACAACACAAAGAAAAGAACAACAATGTTTTTTTTTTTTAGTGTTACAACTTTTTAAAAACTGTATCATTTTATGGAGGTATCAGGGATATGAATAGAAAGAAACACGAGGAGCTGACGATGATGGCACATGCGATACATTTATTAAGGGTTTTGAAGTGTTTAGGTACTTGATGGTTTATAGTAGTTATAAACACCAAAATACGAATTCCCAAGGGGTAATGTTTTTTATTTTGTTTTGTGGTAAACAAAATTCGACTTAAAGGGTGAAAAAAGATGCCAATAATCGAGTTAGAGAGAGTTCGATATAGAGGGAGTTCAATTTAGAGAATGGATTTGTATGGAAAATTGAAGGGAATTATAAAATATGGCGATAAAATTCGAGTTAGAGGGAAATTCGACTTAGAGAGAGTACGACTTAGGGAGAGTCGACTGTAATTGTAAAGCAACGGTGCAAGGGGTCATTAATAGTTATATTTATTTTAAATTGTTATTTTATTTGTTTTTAATTGTTTTTGTATTGTTTATTTTTTTTTTTTTACTATATTCATGATAAAGTAAGTTTCCTTCCATAAAATAATTATTATTTAAAACCATCATAGTTGGTCAATTTAAAGGAAAAAAAAAATTAAAAATTGAAATTTGTTCCTCATCATATAGGAGTTTTTTTTAACTGTGAAACAAAATGGCAAAAAAAAACGTACATGTTTTCTTCAGCCTTCGGTAATAAGAAACTTCAAAAAAAAAAAAAACAAAAACAAACAAAAATGATAAGATAAATGTAAGTTTCTAAAGAAATGCCAATTTATAAAATTTTAGTTTATACAATGCACGCTCAATTTTAATGCCTTCAAACTGTCATAACTGTTATAAATTGACCGTAAATTTTCTGGTCTTGTCCGAAATAAATACATCCATTATTTGCCAAAACAATATAATTGACGAGTCTAGAGAAATGCCAAGTTATAACAGTTAAGAATTTTTCGCCATTAAAATTGATTTTGCATTAACGCACTTAAAAAAAAAAGTGTGAGTGCCGGGACTCACGGTTAAGATCTGTAAACATACGTAACATAACGTGAGGCTGATAATCATAATCACAAGATACGTATCGTTTTTTTCACCCTACCGCCAATGTACATGTTTACACATCAAAAGTTCTGTGTGCCCGAAGTATGATTACCTGGCCTTGTGGCTGCAAAAATATGACTAAAAAAAAATGTCATAAATTGTTGCATAATAAGTAATAATAGTGATTTGAAAAATACTTACTTTTGTTTTATTTTAATATTCAAAGAAAGAAATTCATGACTCGAACCGAACCCCTCTTACAAAAGTCAATTAACTCGTCTTGTATGAAACATACATAAATAATAATGATATGACAAGCAAAATATTTATACCGGTTCTATTTTCTACAATATTCAATACTCACTGAAATTCATAGAAATAATAATATGCAACTTTCAAAACAATTATATTATTGTAAACAAATCATGCAATTGTGTAATTCTTGTTACAAAAACAAAATAAAAGAAGAATAATGTGATTACCAAGGCAAAGTACACGATAATACATTATATACATATATGAATGTATTAAGCATGCATATCGGACTAACAAAAATACGGGAAAAACACATGAAAAAGCAATGATGAAGTGCATTCGCCGCTAATTGGGATGTTTGTTATTGCTATTCAAATTCGCCCGAATTTATAAAAATATACCACCAACAATGTTTTTGCCATCGAAAAAAACCTCTTGAGTTTGAACTCAATTTTGTCTCTGTCAAGAAAAAATGTGTTTATACATAGGTACATATATATTTTTATTTTTTTTGAAGAAGAAAAAAAAATAGCCTCAGAACATAAATAATGTTGATCGAATTTGGGCGAATGCCAAAGTACGACTTAACTGCACAATTTGATTGACGTTTTTCGCTACTGTAACGTGTTTTTAAAACCAAAATGAAAATGACAGAGCGGCTAAATATAAACAAAAAATAAAATACGTATACGCCATGCCATGCCATACGGTTGGTTGGTTGGTTGTTTGTTTGTTGGTTGGTTAATTTTTTGTTTATCTAATTTTTTTTTTTGTTATTTTCTTCTCAACTATCCCCATCGGCATCGAAGCGAACGAATAACGTTGGCAATTCACGTGATGACGGAATTTGATCAAAAACCGAAATTGATTTTGCCCCAAATGCTAAAAAAACAGTGCCGGATTGATTATACACAATATATGTTTATGGGCCCACATGTTTTGATGTTTTTGTTTTTTCTTGAGAATTTTAAGGCGGTTTAAGAGTTTAAAAAGTTTAAAATGTTTGTGTTTAATCATACGATTATAGGCTGATTAGCTTCTATTACTCCGGTTAAACTGGTTCTGTATATTTGTATATGGTAACCATTTAAGGTCCAGTTTTTCATTGCGATATCAATCCAGTTTCGGAGCTAAATCTGAGTTAACTCCTGAAAATTTTTTTTCGGTCAATTTACTTAGATCACGAATTAACTCATCGAATTTGGTGAGTTAAATCTGGATTAAGTGAAAAAATATTTCTAAACAGCTGTTTGTCAAAACACTACCAAAATAGAGAAGGCGACACTGTGGAATTCTCCCTTTCCATAGTGTCGCCCCCTATGTTTCTAAAGTGAAAGTGCATTTCCATTGTGAATTTGATTTCGATAGATTTTTAACAGCTGCAACTTAAAATTAATCCTCCACTGAAAAAACTACATATTTTGTATTTCGAACTTGACTCATGTTCAATTTATTTGCAGGATTAACTAGCACTGATTTAACTCAGAGTTAAGTCAGGAAATGAAAAACTGGCTCTATAGAAAGATACCTATATTTACAATATCTTCAAATCTTTTGACAGTTCATACCGCACTTCGTGTTATCTAATTCCATCAGCATCATCTTTCCATCATATACCTATAATCCGGCCCTCTATAGATGGCGCTGACACTTCCTAATTGCACATTCGATAACGAGTTGACACTGCCAACAATTTGTTTTTTTTTTTTTTTTTCTTAAACTGTATTAAAGTTAGATACATTTTTTCTGACCAAAACACGCTACATTTACAATAGGGTTGGTTAATATACCTACACATATATTTATATATTTAGAATATCGATTTGTAAAAAAGAAAAAAACACGAATTACCAAAGTGAAACGATTAAATGTTTATATAGCTTATAAGGTTGAATGATACTTTAACACGGCAGTATTCTTAAAACAACCAAATACACAAACAACAAATAAACAAAATTAGTCTAAATTTTATTTGTCAACGAATGCAGAGATGACGTTTGTCTTTTTTAAGTAGAATAATATTTTTGGCAAAAAATTGCGCGTCATGATTGTGGAATTTATTGTGAATGCTTAGGTTTATTTTAGACACGGGACTACGAGTATAAAAGGTACATATACGTTAGTAGTATAGTAGTTCTACCTAACATTTTAAATAATTCACAATTGATGCAAATGGGAATCCACTATATATACTTAATGACGAATGTCTTTAATTGGGGTTGTTTTTTGTTGAAGTTTTTACAAATATTTTTGGTTGAAATTAAAAATAACTTAAATTCATAGGAATCTTGTATAATTACCAATAAATGTTTCCTCTACTTATTGGCTATTTGCATAGTGAATAGGTATTAGGTATGTTTGTTTTAAATTCGTATGCCTTAAATGCAAAATAAATTGTGAACATCGTTAGACATATAAATGTTAATTGTAGAAATTTGATAAATTTTGTTTGAAAAACGAAGCTAATTCTGAGAAATCGTGAATTCCAAATAAGAATGACATAATTATATTTTTTATTCAAGAGGCTTGAGTTTTAAGTTTATTGTTGTAGTCTATGAATGGACGTAAAAAAATTTACCTATGGAGAAGGATGAAATTTGTATGTCAAAAATTGACTGACATTCTTCGAAATAAACAAAATCTTAAATAATAATAAATTGAACTTGTTTTAAAAATATTTTTGTAAATTAAAAATTGCATAAATATAATAAAATGCACGTTTTAAGTTTATAGCTAGAGCAGTAAAATTTACCTCGATAAACAAAAAACAAAAAGTGCTGGTAAATAAGCTATCAGAATAGTGAATATAAAAATGCACAAATAAAGTTGAAACTTTAAAGAACAAGATGGCGCTGTTAAATAGTATCCATGACTTGAACCTTAATGTTGTTTTTCACTCACAAAAAGGATGTGTTCTATGATATTTGTAGTTTAATGGTGACACGGAAATAAAAATACTTTGCGAACACAGCCACAGAAATAAATAGTGTGCCTCAAGTGTTTTATTGGTACAAGATTCCTGCACTAGCTATAAATTACACATAAAACGCAACTAAAAATAATTGTTGGTTTAAATTGCCTTATATGAAATTTCATTAATTTTTCTTTCAGCCAAAAGTGTTTATATAAAGACTGTAATTACAAGTAGCATGCCACATACAACACGTGTTGCATTATCTTTAATAGATATACGATGACATTTTTCCAATAACTTCGCAGAATATTTATTTTCAAAAGACTGACATTTTGTTTCAATTTTTGCATTTTTTAAAGTAAAAATCAAATTTATTGTGGTCTTCTACCGCCTGTAAAAATGTTCTAGAGATACCAAACAACAATTTGTATGTCAAATTTACATACATAATAATAATACATAATAACATACATTATCTTCATTTCAATCTTGATGCTGCGGCAGTTAAAACTTAAATAAAAACTCACCCTTATTACGATTGTCAATCATCAACTGACAGTTAATAACTATTGAAAATTGTTACATAAAACTCAATTTATTAAAAAAACTGATTACTTATTTGTACTAATTTTCACATTTTCTTGTAGGTAATTCACAAAGATCAGCACTATTCTCAATGATCAAAATTTCAGTCAATTGGGTTGTTAAATACCGATTTTCAATATTTATCAACAATCAATTGATAATTGACTAATTGTAATAAAGGTGTTTATCTCCTATTTAAGGCCCGATTAGATGAGTTAAACATGTTAAATCTGAATTTTGGTAGAGAGCTTTATTTGTATGTCTTATAAGCATTTTATAAAAAGTACTAAATTTGAACCAGTGCTTAAGTTTTTAGGATGACAAATGTGAAGATAGATGTTGAAGCCTATATGCAATTCTATACATTAAAAATATTGAACCTAACACTTTTTTTTTGTAGAAGCAATAGTTTTCGAAAGAACTTGCGCAGACTCTAAAATGTCAGTTCTTTGTGTTTATGTACTTTTTCTTGTGCTAAGTATTGGGCGCGTTTGCGAATATTTTTCGTTTGTTTTGAAATTTCTTCTAAAAAACAAAACTTAAACTTTCGAGAAATTTACAAAAAAAAACTAAATGTTTTTCCTTTCAACCCACAAAATCAAAAGATTTGTTGTTTTTAAAGGAAATGCTTTAAACATAAAAAAAAGCTCTCAAGCTTTGTCGAAATTTGCAAGATCTTATTTATGTGAGCTATTTTTTTACGAATTCAAAACATCCCTTAAAGAAGGTATACGAGGTAGGTATACATATACTTGTTATATCGCAGAATAAAACTCTGTGATAACCTCTTAACCCCAACAAGTTTAGAAATTAATAAACAACATCTGAAGATTAAAACAAAAATCTTTTTTATTTTTTTTATTTAAATTTTTGGTGAAATATTTTTTTTGTACATAAAAATAAAACTAACATAATGTATATTGTGTATATTACAGCATTACACTTCCACAAAAGCTTCAAACATCTTTTATATTACAGCATCAGACCACCACAAAAAGCTTCAAACATCTTGTTCGTATAAACTCTACGAATTAATGAACATTATTGTTATTTTTAGATACATACCATTACATGAAATAACAATACATAATTATCTACATACATATGTATGTGTGTATGTTGTATGTCTGTAAAAGCATAAGAAACGTTTCACAATATTATTAGAAACGTGTTTCATGTCACACCCCTAATTCTTAAAAAAAAAAAAATAAAAAAAACACCTGCTAGTATAATTTGTTATATTTACATACAAATTTGCTGTATATATATTCTGTTAGATGCGCAGTTGGGTGTGTTTTCATTTTGACCAAAAACTGCATCCAATAGATAACTCAAGTGTATTGCGTGCTTTACAATAATATCTGCTGTTTCAATCAGCTGTCTGAAGAAGAAGGAAAAAAGCTCGCTCTTGTTGAGCTTTTTTTTTTTTTAATTTCTTCAATGAGTGGTTAAGTTGGTTGAATTCAGAGATGCCACTTTTATGCGATTTAATTTGTGAATTGTTATTGTTCGAGTTCATAGAGGTACTTGATTAGAATCAAAATAATTGCTTAAGTTGTTCGGTTCCTATTATTAAGAATTGTACATTTTTCATATTTATTACCTACAAAAAATAATAAAATAATAAAATAATCAACTTTGGGGAAATTCTTTTGATTCAATACTTTAAGTAACATTTTTACATTAAAACAATTTTAAATAATTGTTATAATACAAGAAATGCAAAAAATAAATAATAATATGTAATACGAAAAATAATTATGATTTGGGGTTTTAAATGAAAACGGTAGTTAGCATTTGGAACCACCATATGACTGTAGAGATTAAAAGAGATGAAACAAAAAACATTATTGCTATCAATAGTCGTGTTTTTTTTGGGAAAGCTATTTACAGTACAGTAGGATTTTACACAAGTTACAAATACAACATTCACAGTAGAATTACTGGCAATAAAAGCAGAAGTAGAATCCTACTGCTAATACTGCGGAAGGGTTTTTTTTTGCGAATTTCTATTTTCGATATATATAAAATCCTAAAAAGACACGGCTAATATTTGTGTTTTTATATTTAAAAAATTAAAACAAAGTTAAAAGTTGTTCAAAATTTCAAAGTTAAATTCATTCAAAAACCATGGAAAATTATCATTCTATTGCTTGAACAGAACTAAACCATTGCTGCACTCAACGCTTGTTGAGTTTTGAGCTACCAGTGATTGGTAAAATTGCCGCGGCCGTCAATGCCGCCAAAAAAACAATTTTTTTTCTCTTCAACTTCTCAATACATTCAAACATTGAAAGTGGAATAAAAATGGATTCTTTATAGTATTGACGAAGTGTCAAGTAACCTAAACATATCTTCTGTTTCCTGAAAAATCATGTACAAATTAAAAAAAGACATCTTACCACCAAATACATTTTGTAATATTTCCGAAAACATGGTTTTACTTGGAACACATGAAGCATATTATACAAAAATACAAGGGTATGTTCAAATAGTATTAGAAATCTCCCAGGAAGACATAGAAACAAATAATCATTAGGTGATTAGCTTAACTAGCCACCCGACCCGAATGATTTAACAACAATTTACAAATGGATTTCTGATGCAAGTGACGATTTAAAAACGACCATAATTGTTAATTAAAAAAGAGTTCACTTAATTAAGTCTGCTTTAAAACCTCAAAATAGTTTAAAACATGTTAAGAAAAACAAAAAGTTCAACCAAATTTTAAATAAATTAAAAAAAAAAAAAAAACTGAAAAATAATCAATTTTTTTGTCAAAGTGGCATCACCGGTTTGGTTCTCATATCACAAAAAATAATCAGAACATTGTTGTTTTTTTTTTTTGGTGTTGTACATATTTGTATTAAAACTTTTTCCTCTGATGTTTTCTTGGGGCCTCGTTATAGGTTTATCTCGTTGTGGTTGGCTTGTAGTCTTGTTCTCACTGATCATCAAGGTACATACCTCCTATCCTACAAAAAAAAAAAAAAAAATGATTTTCACAGCAGAAAAAAAGCGCAGAGTGTAAAATAAATGGCAACGTTTAGTGCTGTTTATAAATAAAAATTTAAATTCTTTGTTATTTAATTTTTTTTTTCTGTTTAACAAATTTATTTTGTGGTCACGAAACTTGTTTTTTTCATTTTTTCTGTGCTCTCCTATATACATAAAATAATTGAATATTATTATAATGAATTGTAAAATGAAGTTATTATAATAATTTTAAATAATTTGTCAAATTATAAATTTTTGGTGATAGTTTTTTATTTTGTTGTTGTTGTTGTTGTTATAGTGAATGGTTGTGAGATGAGATGGTGGTGATTTTATGCCTCTCTTGATGGAGTGTTATTGCGTATTAATTGCAACTTGGCACGACATATATGAAGTGGAAATAATTAAAATAAATAAATAGTGTTGAAAAAAAAAAGAGATTAAAAGAAAAGAAAAAAGTATCTAGTAATAAAAAAAAAAAATAAAATTAAGTGCAAAGATTTAACCAAAATACCGAACAAACATGGTGGGAAAAATTCTCGCAGTGCGTACAGACTTGGATAGTTTTAGTCGGCGCAGCAGTGTCTATGTCAATCCAGAATGTGAGAAATTTTTCGAGCTGCCACAATATATTGCCGCTAGTACAAATGACTTGACGACAAAATGTCAATGTTGGCAGTTGAGTCCAGGTAAATAATTAAAAAAAAAAATAAAAAAAAAAAAAATTCAAATGTACAATATTTTTAAATGTTAATTTTATGAGAATTTAGAGTTAGTCAGGTGTTAATTTGTCGCGCTTGAAGTAAAATATATAGATACATTTAAAAAAAAAAAAATCGAAATGTATTTTTAAGAATGTTTCAGGTTATTCGTTGGATCCGGTCATAAACATAAGTAATTTATTTTTATTTTAATATTTTTTTTTTACACGTATTTAATAAAACAAGGTCTTAAATAAATTACACCTTATAGATTTAATACTATAAGCAGATTAGTTTATGAATATTTACAATTTAATTGGTTGTTTTTTTGTTGCACGATAGCAATGGTGTGAATTTTTTTTTTAATTGACCTTAGGATAGATATTGCAGATTTTATGCAATTTAATGTTGGATATATGCATATAATATAATGTATATAATTTTTTTTTATAATAACCATTATTTATTTGATGTAAGCTGTCTTAATTAATTTATCATATTAGGTGTATCTAATAAAAATAATAACGAGCAATTAACCAGTTCAAAAATTGTACAGGGTTATTATTTTTTCTTGTACCCATAGAACTTAGTGAGCCCGACTATTTTGCGTATGTGTCGAACATGATTAATCTCCTTTGGTTGCAAACTATTAAAATGAATTTGTTATTGTTTGTTAAAAACAATGCCTTACACAGATGTGACCTGTCTAATGGTGAATTTTAAAACAATGTATATTTTTTTTAAATTTCAAAATCGGTTTTTTCGGTGGTATTGGAAGCAGCTGTTCTAAAACGATACACTCCGTGTTGCTTAATTTAACTCAGATATATTGTTAGCTCCGTGTAATTATTTCTTAATTTTTCGGAGTACTCCGTGTTTTTTTTGTATCTATTGATATAAATCTTATTTGATGTTTGACAAGAAAAAACAAGTAGTACTCCGAAAAAAAATAGATTAAACGTCGGGTGTTCGACGAGCGGTATAACCTTTAAAAAATTAAATTTGCGTTTTGAGTTCTTTCAGCGCAGCACAAGTCTGAATAAAACGATCACTCACTCTATACGTTCATTTCAATAATTGAAAGCTCTATCGCCAGCACAGCCATATTTTTTTTTACTGACTTCTTTTTCGCCAGCAATCAAATTGTTTTTGTTTGCCAAGGGAATATTTGCTGCGCTAGCTATTCAAGTGAATAAAACACAGCTAGCGTATACCATATCATTTACCTTTGTGAAAGCATCTCAAATCCTTATCGGAATTTTAATTCAATTTTGTTTTATTGAACATAATATATATACAATTTGGCTTATAACTAATATGATACTATGATAAATTTACATTTGTTGGCACATAAGGGGTCTAACGTTATACAATGTCTTAAGTTTAACAAATTATAGATATTTAAATTACATGTCAACAAAAATTTAATATAAAAGTCGGTTGACTTAATCGTCCTCAGGGTGTTCATTCCCGGTTGTCAATGGTGTTTTTGGTGTAGGTTGGGGGAAGTGGCGTTCAGCCGCGGTAGAAGGCTGACCCAATGTCAGCGTAGAACGAGACTGCTTCCTCGTTGTCCATGATTATGTTGTCATCAAGAGTTTCCATCACACTGAGGTACCTTGGCTCTGGATGTCGTTGTTCAGTGGTCATCCTTCTCATTAGCTGATTCGGGTGGTCGATGATGTTTCGTACTAGTCCGCTGAAAGGACTAGGTATTTGTCCAGCGGGATTATGTTCGCTTTATAGTAGAGATGTTCGTTCCTGTAGTGTTTCCGTCGCCGCGCTGTCCGTCGAAGTACAGGCCGGTGCAAATTCTGAGAATCTTCCTTTCGAATATTTGAAGCTCCTTCATGGCTGTCTTCGAGATTGAAAACCAGACTGGGAAAAAAATCCTTATCGGAATCCGATAGTGCGCTATAAATGTGACACACAAATGTGTGTGAGTCCAACAACTTCCACACAAATATTTGCACCGAACATGACAACTCACAAAGCAAACTTTGATTGATGGTTTTGAATGAAACAGCAACTGATTGAGTGAACTAACACAAAGTTTTTATAGGTTCTTATCAGATAAAGAGCAGGAGCGGACTGTGTGTCAAAGGGCCTCCAGAGGACTTTAAGAAAAAGTGCCACAAAATATTAAAATTAATGGAAGTAGTAAAAAATAATTAGCTCCGAAAACGAAGATACAAAAAAAATTGTATCGTCTACTAAGTATATGTATTTGAGTTAACAAAAAATATAACTTGATTTTTGAAAACATTACATACCTACTGCATTAATGAAAATTTTTTTAAATGATGCTTTTTTCTCTTCAAAAATACTTACAGCGATCGAATTATCGTTGTTGTTCTTTTCTATATTCTGTTTCTGCGGCCCTGAAATTTTGTGTGATTTATTTTAAATGAACATTGAGTACTTCAAAAACCTTTAGGGTCTGTTTCACAATTCCTGAGTAAAGTTCTGATTATAGTTACTCGACACATAAATACTGGCACAGGGTCATAAGTCCATACAGGAGAAAAACTTACAATTGTTTTTAGACGACTTGAATAAGTTATAAATAAAAAATATTGTTTTTTGGTCTGTGGACTTATGACCCTGTGCCAGTATTTATATGTCGAGTAACTAATCAGAACTTTACTCAGACATTGTGAAACAAGCCCTTAGAATATAAGGATTACTAACCGCCATATTATTCCCTCGATACATCCAGATTAAAACTTAAATCCGGATGTAAATTATACAAAGTAAAAGTAAATAAAAGTAAACCGGATTCAAGTTTAAATATGGGTGTATCGAGTGAATGATATGGACGAAAGAGTTATTTGAGAGGTTACCAATGAGGCCACAATAGTTCAATATTTACTGTGGGAGCCCCAACTATAGTTTCGTTTAAAGTGTCTGAGAGACCCCTTGGGCCTACAACAGCTCAATAATAAAATTAGTGTGAGGGCCCCATCAGCAAAAATTTAGTTTTTGTTAAAATAATCTTGTATAGAGACCCGACAGTTTTATCTTCATTGTGGGGGCCCTAACAAAGCGGTGTGGGCTTCTTGAGATTTGGGTCCACCAAAAGCAGTATATTAACTGTAAGGCCCTTAGTAATCCAATTTTATGAGAAAGTTTTCTTATAAAAGAACAGAAAGTACTGCACGCACTTTTTATTTTCCCGGGTGCCCATCGGTCAAAATCTTGGTAGCCTTTGGCCTATTTCACAGAACATACATCACATACATTACAGAAATGTATGTAATGTAAAATAGGTCCAATATGAGTGGGCGTAAATTTTATTTCTTTTTAAATTATGCGTTTTCTAAGTTAACGCAAAGTTTTTCAAAAAATTCAAAATTTACACTGAGCTATCTTTGGCGTCTACTTTAAGGTACATACATTCATACAATGTATGTGATGTATGTTCCGTGAAATAGGCCCCTGGTGGCTCAGTCCGCTCCTGAATAAAAAAGAATTATATTCTTCTCCGTTTATGTGTGAAAGGTAATTTTCAGAAAAATTTTATTAAAATAAAAAAATCCTATTTAAAAATATCCACAATCACGCTATAACTTTTTTTCTAAAGCAGACATTGACTATGGGTGATATGCATAAAACATAGTAAATGCTTTTACTAAAGAATTTTAAAGTAGTTACTTTTTTTGGTATGCATAAAAATGCAGTAAATGCTTAAAATCAAGTATTTACTTTGGGCCATAGCACTTACTTTTTTCGGTTGAATTTTTTCAGAAAAACTTTATTCCATATGCATAAAAAATAGTACGTACTTTATTTCTGTAGGAATTACTTAATTTTTTCAAAGTTGCAAAATAGCAACTTGAACATTTTAAAGTATGTACTTTTTTGCTTTAAACCATGAAATAGGTTGCTGTGAAACCAAAAAATAATAGTCTTAAATCTTTTTTTGACCACTGTATTTATTGAAATTGGGTTTACGGAATTATGTGCACACTTCATTGATAAGCCATTGCAATTAGCCTTGTAAGACTACTTTTTAAATTTATATGAGGAACATATTCTAATATTTTGGAAATGACTTGTATCATAAATTTTAATATTCCTCAGAGAAACTTTAGAAATATACCCAACTGCATACATATTTCAAACTGTCGTACTAATTATGAAAGATTTTCTCCTTTAAATAAAATGTTTACATTATTTAATCTTCTCAATAAAAGATGTAATAACTTATTTGACCAATCACTACCATTTTCAACTAAGTTCATATCAAGTTCTTACTCAATTATTTAATTGTGCTATAGACCTAAGTAGTTCTAGCTAGTCTTTAGTTACCTATGTGAAATAAAAATATAAATATCATTTAATTATTTTTTTGGTTTGGTTATTTTTGAAACTGATTTTAATAAAACCATTATTCGCTTCAGAAATAAAAAAAAGTAATTAAAGTTTTTATGCATTTATCGCATATATTGCTTGGCTTTAGGTAATTTAAAAGTATTCAAGTTTCAAAACTATTGAAATAATTTTAGTCCAGGGTCTTATTTGCCTTTTTTAGCTAAATTAACAAATAATTTAAAAAAAATAGAGAATTTTTTCAGGGTTCGTTGGAGATCCTCGTTTTCAGGTATGCTTTTAAGAAGTTACAAGCCAAGTCAAAATACTGTTTCAGAACAGTAAATTTTTTTGCAAAATAATAAAAGATTAACCCATTTGATAAAAAGTTCATCAAATTATGAAGAACAACTGGATGCAAAATATGAGTGGTTTAGCAAACACAGCTTTTCATCACATACAGAAGAGACTTGGAGCTTCGAATACACTCATATTTAAAATTGAAACCGTTATTCTATTCGGAATAATACATTAATTGAAAAGGATATCCGCTCATCAATATCCAAGCAGCTTCTGATCTAATTGAATATTATACAAATGCAGTTGATTACCATATTAATAATTTTTCAAAAAATTGTGTTTACTAGCAAAAAATTGTGAAAAAACAGTATTTACTATCAATTTCCGATGAATTCTAAGTATTTACTTGGATGAATTTAGTATCTGCTGAAAGTATTTACCAGCAAGTATGAACTTAATTTTATGCATACGAAATCAAGTAAATACTTTAAATCTAACCTTTTACTAAAGTTATAGTTTTTACTTTAACCTTATAGGTACTTCTAGTAATTACTTCCGTTTTATGCATATCACCCTATGTATGAATGTTTGATCAAAAGAGTACGATTTTTAAATAACATAGAATTACATTTCTTTTGAAGTAGTTTTATTCAACTTAAATGTGCGAACCAATTCGGGATACGAATATTTTTAATTCGCGAAAATAATCCGCTAATGGCTTTTTTTAAGCAATTCGCGTTGGCTTGGTTAAAAAAAAGCATAACATAACAAAAACCCAAGGACAACCATATAGAAAATGTGACCCGAATTCTTAATATTTATTATATTATTTATTTGTTTGGTACGCTCTATGATTTTTTAAAATAACTATACGACTGCTTTAGAGAACAAAAAATAGATGATCTATTAACTAATCTATAAGCCTGTGAAATAACTTCATTAATTTTATTTTCGTTTCGTTTCTATAAGTGAGATATCTTATAACCTTATGAGATATAAGATGCTCTAATATCGCTACCAGTGCGGTGGTATCGATATGACCTTAACTAAAAATGTAATTTAAAGCTATTAAATCGTTCTCAAATAGCTTTACAAAAATATAAATTATAAAATATTTACCTATGTACAGGGTTTTTCATTAAGCGTTTCTTATTTTTAAAGGCCCATTCACATGAAAGCGACCAACGACCGACGAATAAAAGAACAAATGGAATTCAAAATATTTAATAAGCCTAAATTCTTTACAAAAACTAGACAAAATGGTAGAAAACTTATTTAAATTAATGTTAAGATACTAAAAATGTGCGTTTTAATTTCTAAAATATAAGAGAAATTTGAGAAAATAAATTGCTCGTCGCGAATTATAATCTGTTCGTGACGACCAATTTATTTTCTTAAATTTATCTTATTTTAGAAATTAAAACGCAAATTTTAGTATCTTAACAATAATTTGAATAAGTTTTCTACCATTTTGTTTAGTTTTAGTTAAGAATTTAGGTTTATTAAATATTTTAAATCCCATTTGTTCTTTTATTCATCGGTCGTTGGTCGCTTTCATGTGAATAGGCCTTAAATTTAAATAAAACAATGTATGTGTGAGATATCATCGAGATTTTTTATTCGTTTGAAAACCCTATCGATGCCATTATGTATGGAATATAACATCGTTGAAATATCCGCCGCGGCTTCTCTGGGTGGCGCGCATCTGAAATGTCAAAATTTCATTTTCAGCATAAATCAGACTGAATTTGACATGGGCATTGGACATGGTCCACTTAAGATCACCATGCTCTCGAATCGCTTTAGCTGAATTTTCAATGTGGCTTAACCACGTTTCGTTGGTGTCCATATCATCCAATTCAGTCCAAAATGAGTTGGTAATCATAAACCTATAGCGTTCGCCGTTGACGGTGATGGCCCGGCCAACGTCGTTCTCAAAGAAATATGGACCAAAGCCACCGCTAGAGCCGCCGCACAGTGGTTCATGTTGTATGGAGAGGTATTCGGCCCTATCATGAATTCCATCGTAATCGGAAAATTTTCCGAATCCCGAAAAAAACTATCTCCGAATCCGTTCGTAATGACTATTTGTATGAGATTTTCCACTACGATGGAATCTGTGATAGTTTTTTTCGGGATTCCTTACGAGTTTCCGATTACGATGGAATACGTGATAAGGCTGATTATGAGAGAAAATTTCCGCCCATTGACACACCCACTTAAAAAAAGGTCTTCTAACTGTCATAGTTGTTATAAATGAGGGGTATGTTCTTTAAAAAAAGTTGTAGATAACGTAATTTAATATAATTCTTCAGTACATTTTTTTGCCACGCCCACTTTTGGAGGCGTTTTTTTTTACAAAAAAATTGGTTTTAGACCAATTTCTTAGAAAACGATATAAGTTGCTGTAAAAACATTCACAAAAAAAAAATAATGCGAAATATTTACCACGCCTACTTTTGAGCGTTTTTGACAAAAATCTTTTTTATTAAAACTTTTCCTAGAAAAATGAAAAAAATAAACAACAGAATGTGTAGAAATGCTTTTTTTTTCACAAGCAGCCCTACAAAGTTTTTTGCCACACCCACTTTTTGGGGGTGTATTGGGAAAAATCGTTGAAAAATAGGTATTTTTAAATTGGGTGCATTTGAAGGTTCGCAGGTATTAGCAGCTAATTTTTTTGTATTCGATACTTAACGGTTCTATGTATAGTATGTACTATGTGTCCGTCGAAGACCAGGGAACATTAACATTTTCTAAGTTGAATTTTGAATTTAACTAAAAAAAGGTACTAATTTTAAAAATTCGTAAAAAAAAATTTTACAACTATCTTAATTTTTTTTTGTGCGCCCGCCGTCATGTCAGCTTCTTTCAAATCCACACCAAACAGTGACTTTTTCGGGATGCATTGGACGCTCTTGGATGTCATTTTGATAAAACAATTTTATCATTTGCACTTGTTGTTGAACACTATATCCGTGCATGGTGATTTGACAAAACAAACTGAACAAAATAAATGACATCCAATTTGACAGATGTAGCTTCTACAATATGGCAGATATCAACTGTCAAAGTTCGGAAGTTCCTATTGGAATATACTTTTATAAAAGTACATCGAAAAAGAACAAGAACAAACAAAACGATTATATTTCTCAAAAATGTGTAAATTTGTGTAATGATGAATTTTATGCCAAATGAAAATTTGTTGTTCATGCGTTTTATAATTTTTATTTGTATACAAGAACCCAATAACAAAGCAACTGGTATGGACGATAATTCTTTCGACCATCATAAAATCATCTTCGTATAAATAATTATATCTACCTTGTAAACAAATATGTAATAAAAAAAAATTCTATAAGATATCAATTGAAGTTAAACGTCGCCGTGTCGTTGGTACATTCGCTACCTACATACCTACTATACACATTCGAATCGGTATGAAATTCCTTCTTTTGTTTTTTTTTACTGTTTATCATAAAAATGTTTGCACCTTCGATATAAATTTTGTAAACATATACCAATGTTTTCAATTTGTTGTTTTTTTTTTTGTTTTTTTCTTTTTCAATTTGCCTCAGTTATAAGATCAGTCATCAGATAAGATAAAATACAATGCAAACATTTCTTTATAATCTCAAATAATTGTATTTCTCTTGCTTATACTTGTGATATATGTATACCTATTTATAAGGGTTAAGTTATGCATTCATACAAAACGAAAAACAAACTTGAGATTTTCATCAAATGTTTTTATAATTGTTTGTAGATAAAAAGCTTTAGTCTAAAAGCTGCACGTTTGTTATTGAAGTTTGATATCAAAGATTGTTTGAATAATTCCCAGAATGTTAAAAATAATAGCCGTACATTTTTATGAAACTTTTCTTGTAAAGTTTTTGAAGATATAATGATGATATGATTAAAATGGAGGAATTGCTCAGAGCAGGTGCTATGAAAATACTAGTATTCAGGAAATTTATTGATACCAAATTAAAAACTTATTTTAAAAACTAAAGTTTTGAGCACATGTTCCGTTTTATTCATACTTTCCAAATATGGCCAGCAAACTCGAACTCTAACGCCCATATTATTCACTCGATAAATCAAGATTGAAACTTAAATCCGGATGTATTTACATTGAATTTGTATACTTTACATCTAGATTAAAGTTTTAATCTGAATAATATTTTCGTAAGTTTTGAAACTTTTGTCGTTTAATCCAAAAAAATCATAAATTTTTCAAAATAATATAATATTGTTTATATTTAAAATAAAAATGTCCAATAAATTTTCTGCATTACAAATTATTACCTTTAAAGCAAGTTTAAGAGACCCATGTCACACACTTTATTGAGTTTTATGTTTATTTTGTAAGACTTTCAACCGGTGGCTATATGGCTAATCAATATGAACTTTCATGTTTGTCCATGTTATAATACGAGTAAATATAGCAACTTTATTTTTTAAGTATTCACGTCATCTATAGATACACTGTACACACCTATACAGTTAAATTGATTTTTGATGAAAGTGAATTGAAATAGAATTTGATAGATGACAATTAAATTTTATAAACAAACAGCTGGTGGGAAAGTTTTCGTCCTTTCAGAAATTAAATTGGATTTTGTAAAAAAAAAAAAAAAAAATTTAATGTGGGAGGGCTTGTCATTATAGTATGATGACCTATCTCCATTAATATGATAAATTATTCCCATTGCTTTCAAATTGAGAATTTGATAGACCTAGGTACCTACTTAAGTAAAGAGGGTAGGGTTCCTTTTAAAAAAAGAAAATTATGATGAAAATTATTATAAAAAAAAGTACCAATACCTATAACTTATAGCTTCATTATGTATATTTCTATTATGCTGTTGATTGATATTATGATAAAATACATTCAGCCATATCACGAATTCCATCGTAATCGGAAATTTGTTACGAATCCCGAAAAAAATATCACAGTTTCCATCGTAGTGGAAAATCTCATACAAATAGTCATTACGAACGGATTCGATGATAGTTTTTTTCGGGATTCGGAAAATTTTCCGATTACGATGGAATTCATGATAGGGCCGATTATTTTCAAAATTATAGTCTTTGCGATTTATCTTAAAATGCGTGTCCATTTGAGGGATTTTAATATCGCTGTTTATAAGTTAAGTTTCATGAAGCTGAAGATTGCTGCAGCAGAAGTTTTTTTTTTCTTTAGACTTGCAGCTCTCGATAAGTATAGGTATTAATGGTATTGGAAAACTTTAAACACCAAAATGTTTGAGGGCAAGTTTTTCCAGAAGCGATGTCCGTTACTTTTTTTGAATTTAACCTCGTTCTATTTTTCTTAACTGAGATTCTAAAGGCAAAACGCAATCTTTTGGAGTTGGGGTCACTCGAACTTATGTATTGAATTTCATTCAGTCGCTCCACTTAAACAGAAGTAATTTTCTAATTTTCTTCATCTACTTATGAGATTCTAAACTTTTTAAGTTATATTTTTTTTAGACGTGCCCCTAGACCATAATAAATGTTTTATAAAAAAAAATTGCACTATGTAGAGCATACGTATCTCTAGGGGCGATGTTTCTTATTTTTTTATTTATACTTACAAGCGAAAGGTTTAATTTTTGGCACTGTTCCTCAAAATGAAAAAAAAATTTTTTTGTTTAAACCATGTATAGACCGTTGCTTCCTCACCAATTCGGTGCCAGGTCTGCCCTTGGAATTATTATCTTACCTGTTTTCTTAAATCATGAAATTTTCATTTTTAACTTTGAGAACTCGATGAGATGCGTTAAATATTACAAGTTTTTAACATTTCATTTTTTAGTTCTATCTATCTATCTATCTATCTTTTTTAGTTCGACTCGCTAAATGATTGATCAGTTGTTTTCCACAAAATTTTAATAGGTTAAATTAAACGGGGTTATAAAGCGGCAAGCGGCAATTATCTTACTTGGATCTCAATGCATCCATTGTGCTGCCTAAAAAGATGTCGACAAGGTAGGAATAAGGACATGAAGGGGAAAGGAATGAGTGGAAACATAAGTATGGGAATTTGGTGCCTCCCTCAACCATCCTGCAATCTGAACGAATTTCAGAATGTTCTTTAGTGTTAAAAACGAGATGTCGTCCAGCTCGTCGAAAAAGTTTTCTCCGAGGACTGTCTTCCTGGTTCTTGCTAAGCTGGGGAATTCACAAAGGAAGTGATATAGGTTCTCTCCTCCGCCTCTTCATCCTGACAACCTCTACATAAGTCAGATGTGCTAATGGCCAATCCGCTCATAATGGTTCCCATTGAGTTGTGACCCGTTAGGATTTAAAACAGGAGGGACAGTTGAGGTTTGCGTAGCTCGAGTAAGTAGTCTGTTTTTTTCTTCGAAAGTTCCAGCCATAGATTCCTCGAGTACCGACAAGTGTCAATTGCTGACCATTTGTCGTTTGCGGCTTTGAGGAAACCCTGGTGAATTCTATTCTTTTCATGCTCTAGTGGTATAAGTACCGAAGATTCTGTTTGGCTGGGTTCAAAAGACGACCCGGTTTTCCCATGTTCAGTAGGGTGGAGTTTCGATGAGTAGAATAATTTGACATTAAAAAAAAAGTTTGGATTAAGTTTTTAGCCCTCTACCTTAGCTCAAAGTTTCGATTTTTTGGGAAACATTTTTTTTTCGGAAACTTTAAAATTATTTCACAAGTTTAAAATAAATTATATGATATCATTCATGAAAAAAAAAACACAAATTATAACATATTAACTTTATTTGGAAAAATAAATAAACATAAACTTGAAAATAAAAACTTAAAAATTCATAATACGCCATTCAGAAACTAACCCAATTAAACTTTTTTATTTTTCAACTTGAAATTTTTTTTGTGTGGAAAAATGGCAATATATTTCGAGAATATATCTTTGATTTTATTAGCCCCTCTTCGGCCTTTTCACCAGATACTGTTATTGAAGCTTCGGTCACCATCTTCACACAGCGTTTAACAGTTTGAGTGTGACAAAGCAAGTCCGAAAATGACATGCCAATAAGAGATTTTTTTTTAAAGAAATTCTTCCAAATCCTGATCGCTAGTTCTATCCAACAAAGGGGGTGATGTGACTTGTGACTCGCTCCAGATAAAAAAAGATTTCCATAACGCAAATATATGAAAAAATTGAATTTATGAAGCGCCTTTTAACATATATCTCGAGAACGGCTAATCACATACAATATAAGTTGTCATACATTTTTTATAGGAAATTTAATTATCTTTCTTTTTACTACTAATATTATTTTGTAGGATTTATACTTTCGGAAATACAGAGCAAAGCAAACAAATTTACGATTTTTTTTTCGAATTTTGCAAAACTTTGACCTGTGGTACAGGGCTAAGGAAAGCAATTTTAATTTTTGTTTTTATTTTTTGCGTGTAGCTTACGTAATGACGCAACTTTTTAGTGCTATTCGAATAGCTAAATCGAAAAAAAAATTTGACGCTCCGCCCTAATGTTCAGTTCCAAAACAATTGAAAATAAGGTAAAATGGGCCCAAATGGTCATCAACAATGGCAGTGCTGCCGCGCCTCCACTTAACCAACATTACTTTCAAAAATAATGATAAAAAAAAACTATATTAGGTCCAAATAAAATTAAAAAAAAAAAATTAATTAATGAAATTATGTCGCTTCACACGAATTAGTGTGTTTAGACAACCTTTTATTTTGAAGTTACTCATCATCTTCATATATTATAAAAACTGCGGTTAGGTACCTACCTACCTACCATTTTTGTCCTCTAAAAACAATTTCTTGGTTTTATTTATTTTCAGTTGTTATTGTTTATATATTATGTAGGTATGTACATATATCTAGAAATGGATGATATATAGCTTCTTTATTTTAAACATTCAAAAGCATTCAAATACATATATTATAACTTGCGTCATTTCTTTTAAAATATTCATAAACATTTTGTCTTTCGCATGGATCATGTGATGTTTATTATTCTTTGTCATTATCATCAATTTGTATATTATGTGTAGGTATCTCTTTTCGTACAAGGATGAACTTCCAGATGCACGTTTTTTTTTTTTTTTTTTGCAAAAATTCTTTGTATATTTAATGTTCTGATGGTTTAAAATATGAGTGAGAGAGAGTAGGTAATATAAATAAAAAAAAATATATAGGTGTATAGAAATAGTTTCATTGTTTAAAAAACATTAACGTAAAAAATGCGAGGTATCAATATTCTTATTTCGTACTTACAAATACTTTATCATGTTATGAATATAATGAAAATCAACAAAATGTGTTTTATAATTATAATTACAAATGTTGTCAAAGTTTTTAGAAAATTGCCTCTCCCGCCTAAACAGGGCGAAATAGACCCACACTCCCTGAAGATTTTTTTTCTTGTCTTTATCCAACCTACACGAACCTCTTATCGCATCTTATGCAAATCACCCTTATGCGTGTTTATTAGATTTTTTACAAGTTAGAAAGTTTTTAGATAGTTCAAAAAAGTTCGAAATAGTAGGAAATATACTTTATTTGATTAAATAGAATTTCACATTAGTCAAGTTTTAAGCAACCGATTCCTTTTTCTAAGTTAGATTATAGCTCTTAATCATCAAATAAAAATGTTTATCTATAATTTGGACAGCTTGTCCTAAGTTAGACAACGTTTATAAATACGACTGCCTGGTATACAGGGTGATCGGAATAAGGTACACCAAAAAGCTAGAGCGAGTAGGTTGGGTTAAGACAAGAAAAAAAATCGTATGGGAGAGGGGTCTATTTGCCCCCTTTTAGGTGGGAGGGGCAACTTTCTAAAAAAACTGACTTAAAACTGACAAAAAGTTATTTTAAAACAACGGTAAATGCCATGCTATACCTTTTTGGAAAGCCAGAAATCTCTTCTTTAATTTTCATTTTAAATTAAGTTGTGTTAGTGAATAGTTTTTGAAAAATTAATTTTCAAACTGGAAATTTTGAAATTTTTTTTTTTTTGTTTTTAAATTAGTATTTGTGTACGTGTTCACGTGTAGTAAAAACAAATTAAACACGTGTACATTAACATATTTTTAAGAAAACATATTGGGCCTTCATAATAATAAAAAAAAAATTATACTCAATAACGTGTTTTTTGTGAAAAAAATCATATCGAAGTCAAAAAACAACCTAAAAAAGCTTAAAAAATGTGCTTGAAAATAATTTGCGGGAAAACCGTTATCCACACAGAAAAAAGTTGTATGGCAGATAAAAATTTCTAACTGTTCTTGTTTAAATAGAAAAAAAAATTCAAAAATCGGTTGTAGTTTGGCAAAGTTAGAGCCAGTCAAAAGAAAAAAGAATAAAATTCATAAAAACCGTTTTAAGTCGAAAACGAAGCGAAAACGAGAAAATTGCCTTTTAAGTTTTTCGACTTGAAATGATCTCAGGAACTAATGGTTTTCTTCTGAGGCGGTGATTTCGGGACATCCTGTATAGTTTTGTTTTAATGAAATTTTGCAGTTTGACAAATGTTTAAAAGGTGGCGCTAAGAAGCGTTTTTTTGTTGTTTTGTGAAAAGTGATATTACATCAACAGCGTCAGCTTATAGTGAATATTTTCTTCATGATAAGTTATTAAAAGCATGTTATTAGCTTTTATAGTAATTATTATGTATTTTGCTTTCCTTTTATTACGAAATAAAACCGAATCTTTTTGGTAATTTTTGTATACTGTATAAGTCATTCTGAAGCTAAACAATCCATCTAATATCATATTATCATGAACTGCCCTAATTTATTCATGCAATTAACAATCAAGCATGTTTACATTCCATTGCTGATATAACTTTCTGCCAAGATTGAAATAATTTATTATGTATTTTGAAAAGCCTGCAGTACACTTTATCATTTAGTTCATATCAGAATAATTAAGAAAAAAAAAAAAAAAAACCACCATAGCATCCAAGCCTTGTTTCCGGTTTTCAATACAGACTGAAACTAGCAATTATCAATTGCTACTAGATGAGATTACCGGAGAAATGTTGGATTCTTTTTAAAATTGAATATGTGATGCTCTGCCAATCCCTAGACAAGAGAGAATAAATAATTAGACAGTATCAGGATAAACAGGCGCTAAATGGTGTCAACTATTTTAATTGGAGCAATGTTCTCGATTTATAGGGTAAACTTTTTAAAAATTGTTTTGAAATGTATAAAACAAAAAGTCAGTCTCAAAAAGTTGTGTATAAGATAAATGTCACAAAAAAAAAAAAAAAAAACTTATATTTACCAACTGATGATTACGTAACATAAATTCTGTTGTAAGACTCAATGTTGAATGAATTGAATCACCTTTAAAAAAAAAAACAAAACAAGAATATATTAAGTATTATTCTCAGGAGCAGTATTTTTTCGTTGTCAAACTTATACGAGTACCTATACCTACCAGTTGGAATAAATAAAATAAAACAGTATACGAATTCAAGAATATAAATAAAATTAAATTGCAAATAATTGGACTGAATTTATTTTTTCTCATACGACAGACTTTATGTCATTTCAACTTTAAAGAATTTGATCAGCTTATTGTCTGCTTGTTAGCAGAGGTTTTGAGGGGGGGGGTGTCTTAAATCCATTTGACCCTTGTCGACGAAATGCATCTGAATCTTATAAAGTGAATAACAAAAAAGAACTTTTTTTTAAGTCGGAGGAGTGAGATAATTTTGTGTTTGTCATTTTTTATTTAAACAGGAAAACATTCAACAAAGTTGATGTTAAAATTGTTATTTCGACTTCAGTGAAATTTATTGCAAAGCTTCGATACTGAAAGGTCATATATTTTTTTTGTCATATAAAATGTCAATGTTTATGATGAGTTTAAGGTGTGAAGGGAAGATGAATGAATAACAAACAAAATTTGGTGGTTGCAGTTAAATTTTTGTATCGATTTTAATTCAAATACCTTTTGCAATATTAATTTTGTTTTTAATTTTTTTGTGATTTCAAATAATTTTTACTCCCAGTGATCATGAAAAGAAAAAGCCTTTAGATGGTCCTGATTCCGTGAAACGATGGGACGATATCGCTTTGACAATACCTATCTCTATCACACTTGTAGACAAAGAAAGAGACAGTTATTGATAAAACGATATCGTTTGATCGTTTTCGTCTTACGGAATCTGTGCCCAGCACTTTGTTAAAAATTTTTCTGAAATAACAAATGTTATTTTCGAATTTCGTTTGTTCGCATTAATTTATTAGTTGACCGTTTGATGACATTTTTTTTTGTCTATTTTTCAAAGAAAATCTTTCTTCAGTCTAATGTCCAATTTCATAAACAAACACTGAGCACTTTTATCAGGCCCTTAAATATTTTTAGTTTCACCAATCTATAAAAGGGAAATTTAAGAGAAATTTTTGTTAAAATCGAGTTCTCTTCACATCCCTGGAAAAATAAATTGGTTTTTTCTTTCTAATAAGCGAAATGTATGAGAAAAAATGAGAAAGCATTATGTATTGAAACAAATGCCAAGAATTGATAAATAAATCGGTAAACTTCTTCAAGATCAAAAAAAAAACATTTGGCCGCTGCCGAAAGGTTTTTATAAAGTGAGTTTCAATTAAATTTAACAATGAATGCACATATAAAAAGAAGAGAAAGAGGCAAAAATTACGCACAGACGCTGAAAAAAATGGGCTAATTGATATTGTATCTCCAAAAATTGAAAATTAAAATGTTTCAAAGTTTGTTCTGCAAATGTCAGCTGTTATATCCACTTGTTAACTGCATCTGATTACATTTCGATGACACTTTTAAAATTCAATGAGCCAAAAATGGTCAATTAGTTTATAAGGGTGTTTAAAAGTTTGTTAAATTTAAAAGTGCTTGGTGAAATCAAAAAATACCATTTTAAGGTTTAGAAGCCTGTTAAATGTTTAAAAGTCCTTCGTAAAATCGGCCATTAGACTTAGAAACAACCTGTGAAGAAATTTTCTTAAAAATCACTATTTTATAGCCATAGAAAATTTCCTTAAGAGGAAAATAAATCGTAGCGATATCTTCATGCGTTCAAAAGTTATGATTTTTTCAACCAAAAAAGATATTTTATACCACAGTACGGCGCGGGCGTTGAGCTCAGAGCTCATCCAAACTCCATTTTTCCAGTGTCAAAAAAAAAATTCCGGCCATCATCTGTGGATAAAATTTCAGCATTAAATAAACAGTAAAGGTACATACGCCCCCATACGCTTAAAAGGATAAAAATGTACAAGAAAACACCATCGCGTTGGATTTTAAGATTTTAACCTTGAAGATTAGAATTTAAAAATACAAGTTTTAAGCTTCTTCTACCTACTCGTTTTAAAGAGCTTTTTAACTAATTTTTTTTTGTCAAAACTATGAAGCTCCTTTCGGACAGAATTTCGAAATTCAAAAAATTCAACAAAAAAAACTTGAGGGAGTAAGGGTTCGGGTCAGAATCCCGAAGACTAAAATCCAAAATTAAGAATCCCAAAAATCCAAAAATCAAAACAATCCAAAATCCCAACAACCCCAAATCCATAAAATTTAAAATCCCGATGGCTCAAAATCTCGAAAACCCACTGTCCTGAATAACTAAAATCTAGAAAGCCCAGAAACCAGAAAACTCAAAAGTCTCAAAAAACCCAAAATATCCAATACCTAAAATCCCGAAACGCTAAGGGCCAGTTTCACAGTGAAGTAAGTGCCACTTAAGTGCCAAATATGGAAAACTAATTCCCAATTTCACAGTGTAAACTTATCGGAATAAGTGACACTTAAGTCTCCCATGTTGGCCACTTAAGTTCCACTTACTCAGGTTGTAAAACTGCGGCTTAAATGCCAAAATGGGAAGATTAAGTTCCACTTATTTTGTTAAGTGTGCACTGTGAAACTGGCCCTAAATCGCCTAATTAAAAAAAAAGTGCTTAAAATTTTACAATAAATAAACATTTTGAAAACAGATTATTTTTCAAAATATCAAAAAATTATTTAGAACAAAAAATTGTCAAAATTTTCGGTATTTCAGTTTCGAGAACATTTTTCGGGATAATAGTTTTTTTGGATTTTAGCCTATTGGCATTTTAAGTTTTATAAATTTAGGCTTCAAATTTTTAAAGAAATATAAACATTTTTAAAATAAATTTTAATCATTTCTAAACTTCCAAAAATTATGTAAAACGAAAAATTTACCAAAATTCTCGGTATTTTAGTTTTAAAAACATTTTTCAGGATAATGTTAATTTGGGATTTTGAGCTTTCGAGATTTTGAGTTTTCCACATTTTGGGATTTTGAATTTTCTGGATTTGGGTTTTAAGGGATTCTGACCCCAAATCTAAAGAAAGCTTAACTTTTTCGTTCTATTCATTGCTTTGACCTTGCCACCATTTTTGTAGAGGGGAGAGTTTTAGCAACAACTCGGTCGAATATTGTTTTTCAAAATTCCAAAATTTTTCACCATTTTTTGCATTTTGAAAAATTTTCCTTTATTTTTTCGTTAATAGTTTTAGATTTGTTTGCAATTAAAATGCAATGAAAGTTTTTAGTAAACATAAATTCCACAGAACGACTGTTTTCAAACGGAAAGGTGATCGCGAATAAAATTTCCCTCGGAATATCTCCCTTCTTCGATAATTAGGAACATGAATATGGTGCTTGAAATTTTCCCTAGGAATTCATTGTTATCGATCGGCGGGAATAAATTTTCCAGTGGAATTGGGCTGTTATTTCTTTGGATTTTTTTTCTGTGAGAAATTTGCTTCGGGAGATTCAGCATAGGAGACAATTAAAATTCCCCTCGAGTATCCAGTAAATGGCCCTTAATAACTTTGCATAACAAAAATGCAAAAATGTGTGGTAACCGACTGCTTGATTAAAATTCACTTGGTTTCTATTTTTTGCTTTTGACATTAATTGTCATCAAGATCAGCCAATATGAGGGCAATAAATGAAATTTAATTACCAGCCCTATTCTGCTATTCATCGGGGGGAATTTTTCTATAATTTTCACTCATCACTATTCTGCTATTCATTCGAAGTGAATCTGTATTAAAGTCGGTAACGTTGGTAATACTGCGCGGTATTCTGCTATTCACGTGAACGCATTCATTCTATACAATTCAAATCCGCATATGAAATGTAGCGGATTTTTCATTTAATGGGTCGTTTGTCTGGTTGGTTGTTAGTAAAATGTAAGTAAAAACTCTGTTCGATGATTCTCTTATTCCTCTGTTTACAATTGGAAAAAAAAGTCCAATACTGTCCATTTCCAAATTTAATTACGAATATGAATCAAATTAAAAATTAAAATCAAAACAATTTATCCAAGATTTTGACATGAACAGCTGTTTACGTGAATGTCAAATTGGTTTGGGATAATGTAGCTCAACCGATGGATAGCAGAATGCAAAGGCAGTGTGAAAGGGAATCGAATATACGATCCACCTGAATAGCAGAATAGGGCTGTACAACAATATCCTCACAATCAATTGGCTCACCTTTTACTAATTAAATGATAATCATGATTCCAATTTATAATCTGAGGCAAAGTAGCTGTAGATGGTGGTTTTATGTCGCAGGGAAAAACTGTATCACCGTTTTCATCAGTACTATATTGGAATCAAATTTATTATTTGATAATACTATATTTAGTATCATTATTATCTTATAAATGTAACTTCATATTTTCTGCTATCCGCCCGATTCTTTTAAACTTCATTCTATATGTATAGGTATGTATAAGTTTCCTAAATTTATTACTGAAACAGAAAATATATATAAGTGTTCCAGTTTAAATATAATCTTATCAAATATGATAAATTTGACTGAATATAAATCATCCCATCAATTGAGTTAACCAAAAAAGACCTTAAAAATAAATCAGAGATTTTTTTTTTGTCGAATGTCACATGGTTTACAATTTAATTTATTTATCATCATGATAACTTAAGTTATCGATTGGTAATTAATTTTTAATTCATTTTGTTGTATATTAGTTGAATCAATAAATAAAACATCAGTTTGCACTTGCTAATCTATTTATGAAAAAGTGTGAAAAAGTTTTATTTTTTTTTTTTCAAAGTGTGTACGTGCGTGTGTGTGTGAGTGTTAAATTGCTAGTGACCTAGAATTGAAGTCCATTATTTATTTATTTTTAATTCAAACCAAAAGCTATATGATTTTTATTTACAAACTTTTTCAACAGTAAATATGTACATACATACATATACATATACGACTAAAAAAGACTGAAATATCTTTAGGTTTAATGTATAATTGCTAGACTAATTTAGTCTTACAATTAAGTACTTATTTGTTTGTTTGTGTTTTTTTTTTTTTTGGTTAGACAAAATAAAAAAAATATTTTAATTATTATAAAGGTGCGCTTTCCCCCATTTAATTTAATTGTCGCTCTCAAAAAATATATCACTTTTTACTTTGCATAATTACACTTTCAGCAAAGAGTAGATATGTATCTATCATGAAATAATATTTCTTCAAATATATGTACAATTAATTTTGTATGGTAAAGGTATGAAGGTACCTTCAGGAGTCTGATGATCGACCTGGCAGTCGTGAAATAGCTATAACTCCAGCCTATAAAAACTTGGTGGTAACTCACTCAAGTGTTGTTGTTCATTCAAACCACTAGTACCTTCCTTTGTTTATACAAAACATGATAAAATCATACAGCTAAAAGCATAAATTAAAGTCAATTACACGCTTTTATTTCATATTAAAAAAAACTGCTAATTTATATTAAAGTTGTTTTGGAGTCCTAAATGAACAATATTTTAATATTATTTTAAAATGGTCTTTTACAAAGTTACATAAGTTGTCTAGGGTGTATATTTTGTATGCTTTAAATTTTTTGATTTAGAAATAAAAAATATCGAACGAAGAAACTTAGTTGTTAGTGTTGTGCGTTATAATAATGCCTTTAAGTTATTTTCAACTTAAAAAATTAATTTAAAAAATATAAAAATAGGTATTAGTTCTTTAATTAATTTTGAAGATTGGAATCAATTAGCTATTTCACCCAGTCAATCTAATCACCTTCAATAACATATATGATCGTGTGAAATCTTTGAAGCCCGCTATCATACAAAAATACCGCATGTACAATTATTTAATACTTCAATCAAAATCAATTTAAATGTCAAATATATTTCGCAGGTAGTCTTCAAAGTAAAGGGTGTTTTTTTTAAGACGTGTGGTTTTCAATCTGGCAATACTTTTTTCGAAATTGGTCTTTTTGACAGCTGTCATTACCAAAACAATGGTTCGGTTCCGCTGCGTCCAATATTCGGTCGACATAATTGGTAGGCAGAGTCGGTAATTCGCCCAGCAGAGTCGGTAATTCGAGCAACCGTGGATCGGTTTCGCACCACGTTTACTCTAGTGGATAATGCGCATCTTCAGAGACACCGTACAGTGCGCACCGAAAACGCTATTGCTGCTGTGGAGCAGAGTATAGAAGAAGACCCCAATGAGTCAATCCGCCATCCCGCGCAACAATTGGAGCTGGGGCCTCTTGGGCCTCTCGGCTGGAATTTATTCGAGCCAGCCGCGGCGGCCACTTGCCCGAAATCATTTTTTAAACATAATAAAAAAACCTTATCTTTATAATAAAGCTAAATTCTTGGCCATAACATTAAATTATATTTCTTATTTATTTCTTATTGAAAACCACACGTCTGCAAAAAACACCCTTTATATAAATACCTACATACGTCCTATATACATCCTTTGGGCTTTGTTTATTTAACAGAGTCTTCCACGCTCGGTCCAAAATTATTAACAGTTTTTTTTTGAAAATTTATAGTTAAGGAATTTGACAGTAGATATGAATAATTGGAAACAGTTTTTTGCATTTTATTGATATATGTAATTACAATTCCTTTTTGAAATTTTTCTTATCTATAAAACTACTACAATTTGGCGTACTTTTAGATCTCATTATTTTTCAAGGCTGACTTGTTATAGACAGGTTGTTTGTATAAATAATATAAAAGAATTTGGCTCTTTTTTTTTAAATACATATTCCTTTTTGTGTTTTTAATGTGGTTTCACTCTTTTTTAAAAAGATTTTTGTTTATCAGGAAAAAATTGGATTCCACGCCCCTTTAATAAAATATCTAAATTTGTTTTAACTTTTTATTTTTATTCTTTGTGTCCAGTGTTTTTTTTTGTAACTCAATTTAAAATTGTTTGATGAATTTTCTTTTTTGAATCGGAGAAATGAGATTGTACTACAGTTGACATTGGAGATTATTTAAAAATAAAAAATTGCTATCCTTTTCCCTTGGCTCGAAAAAGTATACTCAAAATGTCAGTTTACCGTAGCATGTCCGTTCCTTATTTTTGTTTTCAAATAAATCTTCTATTTTCTATTAAAATAAATCATTGAATAAAAATGTCATTCTCAGAGAAGTTTGAGTGCAATAGTTGCTTGATTAAATTTTTACAATATCAAATCAAAATATATTTTTTCATGAATTATATAATCATAATTGAATTTTGTCTGCGGATTTAATTTAATTTTTGAATTCAAAAGATTTCCTGCTGATTCGCCATCTTTTTTTTTAGTTTGATTCGCTTAAGTGGTTCGGTTTGGTAGAGACACTGGGGTGGAATCGTGTATAAGGTGATTTGCGATAAATGAGAGTCACAATATCACAATCTGTGTAAAATGATATCACATTTGATAGCTAAAGAGCTATCACATCAAAAATATGATTGTCATTTTCCAACAAATTTGACGTTTCTGCCTGAGTACGACGGTGCCGTGTCATAAGGCCATGCGTCATAAGGCCATATTAAGAAATATGGCCTTATGACGCTTTTACAAAGTAACATAAGGCCATATTCCAACTTATGGCCTTTTGACTCATTAATAAAAAGACATAGGGCCATATGGCCTTATGTCACTTTCAACCGTCTTTCCTTGTTTGATAAATAAACCTGGCCAAATGTTTTTGTCCAACACTTTAATTGTAATTCAGTTACGGCGTATAAACAGTGAGGTATGTATGGGGGGCCATGCTGCCCCCCTGCAACCCCCCTGCTTGGGCACACTATAGGATTTGGGGTAGGTGCGAGGTTGGGTGTATGCAGTTTTATTTTGCATTTAAAGATTCTGGATTAAAAAACAAATCATATTTTTTCACTTAACGCAAGTATTATGAGGCCATATTTAGATATGGCCTTAAGTCGCAAAAAAATATGGCACTATGACACCTTGGTAAAGTGTCAATAGGCCATATGTTTCAGTATGCCCTTATGACACATTTCGAATGCGTCATAAGGCCATATTTCTCAATATGGCCTTATGACACGGCACCGTAAATAATATTAAATTTAAAAATTATTTTTTCTTATAAACAAAAAAAAAAATCAAAATAAAATCATTTTTTGAGTAAATCTTGGCTTTTTGTAGCACTCCTTCTCAAAAGATATTTAAATTTTTTTTAAATTTTCAATCAGACGTGATTTTGAGTGGTCTGCAGCTCGCAAGAAAAGACTAACTCAGTACACAACTGTAACACCAGCTTCCAATCTCCCAAGTCCCATCTTGATGATAAAATTGTGATGACTTGTTGGGGATATACGGTTCTCTATATAAGCTAAATTGTTGGGTTGGAAGTGAAATTGAGTGTTGATATAAAACAGGGCCCGTTCATCTTTTCAAATTGTTCATCTTTTCGAGCATCAACGTATGTTTGAGGAAGAAGATATAGTAAACATTAAAAATTATTTACATAACAAATTAAAACAAGCTCAAAAGTATTGTTCAGGAGGAACTAAAGGCAAAGAAGAAGTAAAAATTATGTTGGGAATAAAGTATTCATCTTTTCGAGTACAAAATTTTAACCCGTTCATCTTTTTGAACATACTGAAAAGTGAACATTTTCCGTTCATCTTTCCGAGCTGTACATCTTTTAGAACCGTTCATCTTTCTGAGATTCTACTGTATATAGAATAAGGGCGACCAGCCTTGTGTCATAACTTATATATCACATAAATCACAAATCCAGCCTTATTGTAGATTTAAATCAAAAAAGCATAAATTCATGCGATCCACTCTTGTATTTTATTTTTAGAGTTTTACATTTCTATGTACAATTTTAAAATTAAATAAAACTGTGAAAAATGTTAACATCTATTGTTTTGCTTTTTTTCAATCTTACTGCTTGAATGCAATGACCACTTGTCTTTGATAAACGCATAGACAAGGCAAGATGACTGATACCAAAAACAGAGCAAATAATATATTAGCTCTTTTTTTGATATCATTCACCCATTCACCCATGTTATACGTATGTACGTACATACATATGTAGAAACACGTCTCTCAAAGACAAGTGGAAACCTAAAGCATAACATCGAAATTCATATCTGATTTATTTTTTTTTGCAAACAATTTTTTTTTTTTTATTTTTGTATCTTATTATAGTCGTTTTGGGTGTTTTCAAGTACCTATCTGTTTTTTTTAATGTTGAACTCATTCTCCTTTGTTTTATTTTTTTTTTCTAGAAAACTCAAGAATCAAAAGTATTTCATTTATGAGAATATCCACTTGTGAAATTTTAAAACTACGAATTGAAATGTTATATGAAAAATATTAAAAAAAAACAGCAAATGTATAACTGACGTAGAGTATATTACGTTGTATTTTTAAAATTATTCCTATCAGTTTTCAAATACTCTTATCATAAATACAAATAGATTTATGTCATTTAGAAATTGATCAAAAATGTCAACGTAATTGACCAAACAATAAATCAAATTTTGATCGTCAACAAATAAAATAAATTATTCTGAGTCAACTCTTTGTGTGTGTGTGTGTGTTTGTGTGTATTGTTCAATGTAAATTTATTTAAACATTTACAACACTCTACCGGCTGCTGTTGAATTACTAATTCCTTTCCCTTTCATTTAATTGCTGGACAATAAAAAGGTCTTACAGCTTAAACAAAAAAAAAAAAAAAAAAAACGAAGATTTAATTTATTATTGGGATGTAAGATTATTATCAAAAATGATAAACAAAGCTTTTTATAATCTGTGTCAATTTCATATGAAATTAAGTACCTACTTATAGTATTTCCTTTTTTTTTTATTTCCATAAAAGCTTATTTTTGTAAAAAAAAAAAAACAAAACAAAACTAATACAATCAAAATTAGAAAAGGAAAGAATTTGTATATATATGTATATGTATAAATATAGATAAATACACATTTTTAATCTTTGGTTTATGGTTTACATAATTTGTGTGTTTTTATAAATAATCTAAATCATGATAAAAAGAATATAATTTTTTTTTGGAATTATTATTTTTATTTTTTGTTTAAAAATAGATAAATGAAATTGTGTATGTTAATTTTATTATTATTTTTTGTTCTTATAGGAAAGGAACCATTGCTTAAATGTTTCGCTGAGATACAACCACTCATACTACAAGGGAAGAAACGTGAAGTTAAAAGTATACTTCGAGAAAATGCCTGGCCAATTAATTCACCGATACGGTCTCAGTTATGGCCGGCGTTATGTGCACAGCACCAAACGAAGCAAAATATGCTCGATGGTTTCTATTGGGAAATGGTGCATCAGGTAAGGATCTTAATGTATAAAAACTAAATGTATTCTAGGTATATCGATAAATTCGATAAAATAAATTTATTTAGGATTTTTACTTATACGATATATGTATATACTCGTTTAGGTTAATATATTGGATAAGTTACGCATTCGTATATTCGCCTTTGAGATTTTAAACAAATGCCATTAGGAATTTCGTCTCTTTCTGTGCTTAAAACTTGGCACTTGATTGTTCAAGGCAAATTAAGAATATTTGTCTTCTATCTATAAATACCGCATGCATCGTTATAAGGAAAAGCAGATTTTTCCTGAAACTTTAATAAAAACGATTTCCTGCAGTGCAATAGTTTTACATATGACGTGCCTGACTGCATACTAGAGTATGGGCTCTAGGTTTGAATTGTTGGTGAATAACCTTATTTGGTCTTTTAACCTTTGAACTAGGAAATGACTCGCTCCTAATGATATCAACCAATATTTTAAATCTGGTTGATGGCTAAAAAGTGTCGTACACACAAAATTAACAACAACAAATTGAACAACATGCAAAAATTTTGCGTCTTTCAATACGCTTAATATGAATTATAAGTTCCAAAACCTATAAATGATATGAAACTTCAAACAAATAGAAATATACAAAAAATAAATACCCATCATATGATGTGATTGATTGATTTATTTTTATCAGATTTGGCCCTATCGTTTTGATAAATTAATTTTATATCAACTCATAAAGGTTCTTGTTTTTCGTATACCTACCTATACGACTATATTTTTATGTAAGTAATATAAGATAAAATGCTTTGGCACACAAATTTGTGAATATATTTATTTAGAAAAAACAAAAAACTCTTAAATATAGTTTTTAAAGCTGTACAAATGGCATTGAATAAACAAAATTGGGCTACAAAAATTGACTTAAAAATTTGGGTCATTGGCATTATCATCAACCATTGCCAACCCAATGTGCATTTCCAGATTACAAAAAAAAAACAAAAAGGATTAAGGATTATTATTTTCTTTTTTTTCTTTAGTTTCAAAAACTCTTTTTAGTTTAGTAGGAATTTATTTAAAAAAGGGCTTGGAAGTGGGCGGATTACTAAAATTGAATGTTTAATAAAACAGAATGTTTAAAATAACAGATATGTGTGTCTATTTTTTTAACAATTGCCATTTAAATAGAAAGGGGCATGGAAGTGGGCTAATTTTTTTACGATCCAGATAATAATAGGAAAACGTATTCTAATTGAAATAAGAAGATAATTTCACGTTCTCAACTCTTTTGAAAAAATTGATTTGCTTTTAAGACCAAAATGTTTGCACCAGAAACATTATATTGAAATTTCGTATCGGGGATATCACTTAAGTAAGTTCAGTACATCTTACATAGATTTCGTGCCTCGCACAGTTTATAAGAACACAAGAAATCGATCAAGTTGTGAAGAAATTTGAAGAGAGTGGAAGCGTTACTATGATGTCGTTACTGATCATCGTAATGCACGCTCAAGTGCAAGTGTTGCTGATGATCCGAATTTATCAGTTACAGTCAATTCGGAGCGATATGGTCGAATGATAACCGATTTTTTTTGGCCGGTGATTGAAGATCTTGCAACTTGGACGATAAGTGGTTCCAACAAGGCGGGGATACAAGCCACACAACACGACCAATTATGGCTTTGTTGCGTGAGAAGTTTCCTGGTCGCGTAATTTCAGGTTTTAGCGACGTCAATTGTCCATCAAAATCATGCGATTTGACACCGTTAGATTTTTTTCTGTGGGGCTCCGCCAAAGACTGTGTTTACGCGAATAATTCCCCAACTCTAGACGCATTAAAAACCAACATTACTTAAGTTATGGCCGAGATACCGCCCGAAATGTGCGAAAAAGGGTTAAAAATTACCTCAAAAGAATCGCATGCTGTCAATCTTCACAAGGTCTTCACACTTAATGGCAAAGTCCAAACTTTATAATGAAATAAAATTTTCAACAAAAATGTATCGCTGTGTGTGTTTTATTTAGCTTTACTTTCGAAACCGAAAAATGAATGACCCTTTACTACTGCAACACATCAGACAAGTAGTTTTTTTTTTGGATATGGTTGAACAAATGCTTGGGCTAAATTATTCAAACTTCACAAACACTCATAAAAAAGTATTTTTTTGAATTATTTTTTAGACATTTTTTTTTAATTTGAAATTTAAATGAAAAATGAAAAATAAACGTGTATTTTATCCCTTTAAAAAAACATCATTAGTTTTCGAGCCCTAAGTAATCGTACTCGTACTAAAAAAATGAACACTTAGCAATAGATTTTGTAAAAAAAAACACATCCAGAATATGGTTTTTTTTAATAAAATTTCGAAGTTTTAATCAAATTTAAAATTGGTCCAGATGGTCCAGAAGTCCAAAAATTTTAGTCATACCGTCCATCGTTCTTTAAGATTCTAAACAAGTCGGTCCGATTTCCTTCCAATTTTTTCTTAAGTAGGAATAGATCACACTGAAATTTCGTTAATTTTTTTTTAAGCTATAGTACGCCTGGTCAGTCCCTATTCTTTTAATAAATCGATTTTAGCTCTTTGAACACTATTTAGGGATTTTGATCTACCCATCTTCGTTAGAATATCAATTAAACGATTAAATTTCACTTAAAACACTTCAACTGTTGATTTAATGTATCAATCATTTGAGAACGCTCATAAACAAGGAAGATAATTACCTTGTGTCTATTCAGTTGACGCAAAAAAAATCTGCATTTTTGTATATGGAACGCTTTGCAAGAGAGTCAGAGAAAAAATAGCGGTACTTTTTGAATTATTCTTACTGATTTCTTTTCTCAGCATCATAAGCAAACAGTAAGCACCATCAAATTCTACTTTAACACGGTTTGGAAAAAATGGACAACGTTACTTAGAAAATGTTTGTGCTTATTCAGTTGAAGCGGAGTGTAGGAGATATTGTGACTTCAAATTCACTTCTTTTTGTCAAATCTCTATAAAATTGGGTCATTGATACAATTTTGTACGGATCCGTCTCCATAATTGTACTTGCTTGTGCTACCGGAGGACTCTTTTTTTTTCTGAAAACACGATCTATCTGGGTAGTGATCTAAAAATGCTTAAACTTAAAGAAGGGTTTGTACAATTTGTACGTACATATATACCTACTTTCTTGGTTTAATTTGTTTCATTAATAAAATTATTTTCAACAAACAAATTTTTATTAAGCATCAGATAATTTGATCACAGTTTCACTTGTGGCCTGTTATGAATTAAAAAATAAATTTTATTATTCAGATAAAAACTCTCCCATTCATATAATTTGAAATATATTTATCTTAAAATGTCTTAGAAAATTTGACGTCACTTGATTTAAATTATCAAACAATTAGTTTTGTTTTTAATGAAATCATTATCATAAGTATATGATTGTGTCGTTAACCACCTCGTTAGCAACTTTTTCCATAATTAATGGAGCTATATGCAATGAACATACATACATATGTACAATGTACATATTTGTTTCTAAAATTTTTACTAACACTATCGATGATTTTTTCGCACCGATAAATCGCACAATCTCGGTGGCTGATTCACGTCATCACTGCCTCCTGAGATAACAACATACGTCTTCAAATCACACGTGCAGAATTCCCAAAGCTGCATGCGAATTTAGCACGTAGCGCCGTTTGGTTAAAACAACATGTTATCCATATCATTTAGTTTAGGCAGCAAAAAGTTGCTTATCATCGATCTGTAGTGCTCGCCGTTAACAACTATATAGCAATGCCGTTTATACGTTTTGGAAGAATTACTATGATCCAATGATTCGGCCCGAAATGAATTGTTATCATCCCAAATTTAACAATAGGCCTCGATATTAAATATGATTTTTTTGGCGACAAAAACGTTTCTCGAACAGAGGATTTAAAGTAAAATTTAATGATTTTTCCACACAATTTTTTTAGTACTTTTATCTTCCATTGTGAATTACCATACATTACTAAACAATTCACAACAAATTTGACAGATGTTGCTAAAACAACATGGCGTTCCTATTTTAAAATACCTTTTCCAAGAGCAAATATCGTAATTAGTTTTTAATCGACATTTTAAAATAAATAAATTTAATATATTAATTAATTGTTTTTTTTTTATTATTATTTTTAGGTATTTGGTACAACAGAACTCTCAGAGAAACCAATAATGCTCCCAGCGTTTGTCGATTCCGCCCACTGTTTGCCATACCATCTCACTCGAACTGGACGTGCAGTGGCAGATCGAATCGTTAATGTTTTAGGATATGATTGTCCTGATATCACCTTCAGTCCAGTATTGTATCCCATTACATCAATTCTATTGCATTTCATGTCTGGTAAGTTTAAAAAAAAAAAAAAAACAGATTTCCTAAAATATTTTGTCTATTTCCGCATACATAAATATTTATTTAAGCTAATTAGGCTATATCACATGATTTTTTGTTTGTTTTTGTTTTATAATTAAGTCTGGAAATCTACTCAAGAACAAAAAAAAAATAACAAATTGAATTAAATAAATAAAATGCGACAGTTAATTTTTTATCTACATCTTAAAGATAATTCTTAAAAATAAATTATCAAAAATGTAATTTATGCATAACCAAAAAAAATAAAAAATATAATTGTTTTCATTAGCTAAAACATTTGAAAAAAAAAAAAACAAATAAACACAAAGTTGTGATTGTGTTTGCATTTTGTTTCTAATTTAGTTAAAAATAATGTGGATTTATAAATTAATAAGTCGTGATAAGTGAGCGCTTATGAATTTATTGTCAATTGGTTTAAAAGATTTGTATATTAGCTCTTGCAAAATGACAACATTCAGTGTCGTCTGTAAATATGTCAATGTTATACATATTAACTCACACTTAAATCTACCACCCCCCCTTCCCACCACCTTGTAATCATCTACCTGATTATAATTCAAATATTTATATTTCTTTGTTTTCAAATTTTGTTATTCAACAGCGTTAATAGGTACATATAAAGTTTATTGTATTTTTTTTTTTTAATATTTTGTTTGATAGTATGATAACCATAATATCAGATGAGTGTTTTGATAGCAGGGATCTGTTAAAATTAATATATTTAAAATAATTTGTATACAAAAGGACACAAAAGAACAAATAAATAAATAATTTGTTTGTTGTTGTTGTTATACAAAAAAGGGGTATGTCAATATTAGCATGTCTGAGTTTTGAAAAAAAAAAATTGGTGAATTTTTATCTATTTTGATTCAGATTCTTACTTCTATATTTTGCTATAGGTATGTTCAGTAGGTACATAATGTAGAAATTTTAAACTTATGTACATACATATGTAATTTTTGAAGGCAAGTAAATAAAATCGAAGTAGTGCAGAATTTGATAAAATTTGAAATTAAGAAAAAAGTAGGTCAAAATTCTGTCCGTCTGTCTTTAAAATTGGTATCATAGCGTTTTTTTGGAATAAAAATAAAGGTAGCTTCATGCCATATTTTTTTTAAACATTTTTGGAAATTCCTTCTTTTCTTAAAAATGCTGCCACAGACTTTTAAAACAAATCAGTTAGTAATAGGTATAGGGTAGTTTTGGTGAACATTATTTACTTACGATATATACAGTGGCTCACAATGAAAATGGCCCACCTAAAAAATTTTGTACGTAAAACAATCATGGTATGAAATTAAGTAAAATAAAGAAAGAAAGTCCAATTTTCAATAAAGTTTTTTGTTCTTGTTTCAAAAAATCGAAAAAACATAAGGACTAGATAACAAAAACAAAAAAAAATAAATAAAAGAAAATAACAAAAATTCCAAATTTTTATCTCACAGTGTTGAGCCATTCCAACAGTTTTTTGCTATTAAAAAATTTGGTTAAAACATGTTAAAATAAAGTTTAACATTTTGTATAGGTAATCCTTTTTGTCTAATTACTTATTTCAGACGATTCGGAACTGATTCGACAAGTTTTTTTTTTATAATCGGGGCTTGATTTGTCACTTTTCTAAAGCAAAACTTCTTTAAATCACTTTTATTAGAAATCTCATGTTTCCGTATTTAAATTTCCAATTTTTGCCATAAAATTTGAATTATTTTCAAATCAGAAGATTGTGGAGGGGTCTGGTCTTGATGACCCTTGAACAATTGTCAAGCAGCCATTCATTAAAAATTTTAGCCCAGTGTTTTGGATCATTGTCTTCGTAGAAATGAAAATCATTTTCAATTCCAAGCTTTTCAGCACTATTTTGCAAATTCTTTTTTCAAGATATCTAAATATTGATATCTATCCATAATTCCTTCAATAAAATGTAAGCATGCACCCAAACTATTACATGGCCACCACCTTATTTAACCGTGGGAATACTTTTGATTCATCTCTTTATCTTTAAACTTGGTACCTAGAAACCAGGGTTGCTAGAATATCGCTCGCGAATCATAAAATAAGGATATTTATCATTCTTTATCGATTTTCTCACGAACCATACAAAATATAGTTCGCGAACGATAAAATGTTCGTTCTATAAAAAACTTATAGTTCTCCCACGAACAAACTAAATCTATTTCTTTGTCTGTATTTCTCGTTCATGAGAGATTGGAAGAAAAATAAAATTCAGTTAGAAATATGGTTCTGTCGCGATAAAGATACGAAAAGATCCTTAAAACAAACAATTTTTCATGAAATTTTTTGGAAAAAGACAAAAATTGAAAAATTTTGAAAAAAGTCAAACATTTTTAAAAAGTCACAGAAATTTACTTTTTCTTATTTGAACGGTTTGCGAATGGGTTTTCAGAAATTCGGGAACGAACCATATTTTAAAGATCCCAAAATTTTTGATTCGATCGTGAAACGAATTTAATTTTAAAGGAAACAAAAAACAAGATTCGCGATCGAATCAAACATAAAATTCCCTTCTGAATTTTTCATATTTTATATTTTATGGCTCTTCGAACCTTCCTAGAAGAAACAGGTTTTTTTCAGATTTTTTAGGGCCCAAATTAATGGTAGTTACATGCCGTACAATTTTTTTTTACTAATGGCATATATATGTTTGTGTTGTTTTTTTTTTTTTTAATTAATGGAAATCTTATTTCATTAAAAACGTGCCCACAATTTTAAAAACAAAAAAAATCTAAATTTTTTTTTTATAAAAAGCCTACCATTTAATAAAAAAATTTTCGAAAAATGGTTATAAATTGTACCTCCCATAGAATTTTTTTTTTAATTTTATTTTCGATTTTCTCAAAAACGGTTAAACTGATTTGGTTCGTTTTTTAAAATGAAAAATGTTTCAAAAAGGTTTAAAAAAAAATGTGTACCGCAATATTTTCAAATTTTTTTTCTTGATTTTTTAAAAAAGTTTCAAAATTTTTGTTTGATAATTTAATAGTTCGAAAACGACGGTCGATTTTTATTAAACTTAGCTACCAGCAGTTTTTTCATTATCTAGCAGATTTGAATAGAATAACGGTAGATACAAACTCCCATAGAAGTTAAGAAAATCTTATTTTTCTCAAAAACTATACTACCACGATTTTTATGTGATCTAATATCAGTACGATCTACCAAATGATTGAAAAATCATTTTATCTATAGATTTAAAACGGTATCTCTCATATAACCATTTTTTTTGGTTTTGGACTATCTTATAATTTGTTGAACCGATTTAAATGAGAATTTTTACACGAGATCTTCTAATAAGTTCGAATGTTTTTGCCTATCAAAATGTTCAAAAAAAAAATTTTGGATTTAAAAAAAAATTTTCAAACAAATTTTTTTTAATTTGATATCTCGAAAATGGTTAGTGATTTTTTTCAATTTTTTTTTTCTTAAAAATGTTTAAAAAAAATTTTTATGTATAATTTTTTTTCTAACCGCTCCAAAGATTTTCAAAATTTTTCAAAAATTTATATTTCTTTAAGAGATTAGATTGTGTACATCGCGTTGGTGTTAAAACAATTTCAGAGGTTGTTTAATCAATTTATTTCTAATTATATTGATTTTTCCATATGAAAATTTTGAAAAATTTTGGAATTTAAAAAAAATTTCAAATTTGAAAATTAGATATTCAAAATTGTTTTTTTTTTTTAAGTTCAATATTTAACTCTGCATAAATAAATAATTAAAAAAATATCGTTCCAATTTTGTTTACAAAATTTTATATACATACATATGTATAAAAAATTATTAAAAAAAAAAAACCGCTCAAACGATTTTTAATTTTTTTTTTCTCATAAATTAAGATTTGTTAAAGAAATCAGATAGTTGCTTTGGTATCAAAACAATTTCAGAAGCTGTTTAATCAATTTATGTATTTGTATAGTTATAAGTTGATTTTTAATAATTTTTCAGTACATCTCGTATACGGTTGGAGTGTTGTACTCGAAAAACGATGAAGTAGTGCATTAAATTTTTTTTAAAGTTGTATAGTTTTGGGTTAAGTGTCATTAGATTCAGCATTTGAAAGAAATACTCTTAGTTCATATGAAATATTCTTAGATTGTATCAAAGTACATTTTTCCATTTGATTTAATGATTCTCCCTATTCCTCTAAAAATAAAATTATCCTTCCCCACAGTACACAAAATTATATACATATGTACTGTGATCCTTCCCTCCTAGATATTTTTCTAGACCAACTTTAACGGGGATAGGATTTGTTTGTTTTATTTGTCCTACTTTTCATGTAGGTATACTCAACTGATAAGTACATAATCTACAAGTCGAAAATTGAAGCATAATTGACATTTTCAAAATTGTCCACATTTTAAAAAGCTTCTATGAGATAGGTAATCTTACTACGGCGCCAGTAAAAAAAATTACATTGTATTAAGAGTTACTGACATTATAAATACAAAATATATTATTGTTGTCTTGTAATAAGTTGCATTCCTTTGTTTGCAGCTACCTATCAGCCTATAGGTATCATCTTGAAAAAAATTTTCTTATCACAAATTTATTATTATTATTTTCCATTATTATTCTTTAAAGTTCCATCTTTTGCAATCTTGTCTGAATTGATTTGGATTTGTCTGGTTTTATTTAGCACTAAGCCGATATTGTCTACTTTATAACTTAGTTCGAGAGACTGAACTCAAATGAAGTTATCGCTTGAGTTATTTTCAGTTGATGTAAATAAGATTCAATTACCTATGTACGTTAAATTTCTTTCAGTTTTTTTTTCTGTTTAAATTGGCTAACCTAATAAATCAAGCAGACTACACATTATTGTTAAATCAATTATTGTGATTGTACAGCAAAGTGCATAAATGATTATTCCAATCATCTAGAATAATGAGCTCAACTCTCGGACAGACAATAATAATAATAAGATTTCTCATATCGGTATTTTTTTTTCTTATAAAGTCAACACAAAACACACACACACAACACATACAATAAGAATATACACATGAACAAAACAAACACAATGTCGTTGAGCTATGAGCCTCTTATCAATTTAAACTTGTTTTATTAATTTATTTACAAAAAAAAATTTACTACTATATAATATATTTTTTTTTATATTATTTTCTCTATTTTTCATCGTAAACAAGTGGTTGACATTGTGGCTATCGTTTAATTAAATATTTAAATTTATAATATATAGACTATTCTCAAGATGATATTATTATTGTGATTCTTCTCCTTATCAATGTGTTTACAAATATTAATATAGTTCATAATTTTAATTTGTCAATAAGAAAAAAAAAAATGTAATAAAAAAGTAGATGCATTGTGGTTTTGTTTACGCACCCCAGTCATATATAACTTATAAGCCTGAATGCTGGCTAGACTTTTTAAATGAAGGGATAACATTTTGATAAGAAAGTTAAATTTTCTAATGGGTCGGATGTACTTCCTTTTATACATTGAGATAGAAAAATTAAGAAATGACTTGGATGTTTATAGGCACCCCGACCTGTTATGTCCTTATGATCCACGTTGGGAGGCATAAAAGGTTTCCACCATGTCGTCAAGATCTACTTCATCTCTAAGTTTTTTTTTTTTTTTTTTAAATCTATTTTGATGAGATGTGCTGATCCTTTCTTTCCAGTATTGATCTTCCTTGTTAATTCCCTTGTTGTTAATTCTTATAGATCGATCATGCTGTTAGAGGTTAAGCTTGCTTAGTATTGACATTGCGAGGTGTGAATTCAGAATTCAGAATTCATTAAATTCCTCAATTTCAATTTCCGGCAGTCAAAGCTGCGTGTTTTAAATAAATATTGGTGGCACGACAACTCGTATAGAATCAGATCTTAGTGACTTACAACTCTCTAAATTTCTATTGACAATATCGAAAACCTTTTCTAAGTCAACGACCGCGACGCGGCGGTCCCTACTCAATGATGTCTTACAAAACTTAGGGGACATCTAGCGGAATTTTTGTTGTTCTGCTTTCATTTCGCAATTTCTTTTCTTGTAATTTTATCATTTCGCATTTAATTGCTTGACAATTTTTGTTTAGCAAGATTTTATTTCGCAATGTTATTGTTTCGCAAAATCATCATTTCCCATCACAATTTTTATCTTATATTTCGCATTTTATTGCTTCTAATTATATTTTTCATTTCTTCGTTATTTATTGTTTCGCATTTTATTATTAAGGCTCTCCCAAAGCAACGCCAGGTTTGTAAAAGAATGCAATCTTTTGTGAATGCAATCGTTGATGACTTCAATAATAAGATTGCATTCATTGATTTCACTTTGAGACTTCAAATTATGCAATCGCCATTCATTTGAATCAAAAAGATTGCAATGATTTTTGTCCCCATTCATTTTACAGCAATCATTTGAATGCAATCTTTTGAGAATCCATGCGTTCTTTTCATTCTTTGCATTACCATTTCTCTGTGGAAACTGGAGAAAAAGTTTGATGGGGCCAGAGCACGTAGGGTTTGTGGAGGGAAAAGGCAATGAAAAAAAAGCAAATGAATGCAAAAAATGCAATAATGCAATTCAAATTGTATTCAATTGATTGCTGTAAAAATGAATGGGAAATAAAATGATTTCAATCTTTTTGATTCAAGTGAATGGTGATTGCATAATATGAAGTCTGAAGTCTCAAAGTGAATTCATTGATAGCAATCTTTTTATTGGATTCAATAAATGATTTTTAATGACTGCATTTACAAAAGAATGCATTCTTTTACAAGCCTGACCAAGCCGAAATATTCGGAACGACGACGAAACTTTTCGGCTGTCAAAATATATTTACAGGACGATAAATGAGAGTACCCACACCAACGCGACGATGCGATTAAGCGAATCGTATGTAAATTATATTGATAGTCGGAAGTTTTGTCGTCGTTCCGACAATATAGATTCGTTCTTGATATTAGCTAACATAAGGTTTTAAGTATTGCCCCAATTGGCATTATCTCCTTTTGTTTTTTAAAGGTTAAAAATATATGCGATCAGGTGACAAAAATAAATAAACGGCGCAGCAAGACAAAAAAAAACAACGCCAAGATAACGAATCGGGGAGATGTTATAACGGGGATTAGCATTTAGAAAAATAAAATCTAGAATTGCCACTTTATAAAAAGTTGTATATAAAAAAGCAGTTGAAGAACTTTTGCGAAATGATCGGTTTGCGCATTAGTTCAAAAACCAAAAGAATATTCACGAAATAAATACTGCGAAATGATTAAAATTCAAATTTACAATAATTACTTTAATTAATTAATTAATAATTTAAAATATTACGAAGTGATATTTGCAAAAGGATTTCTCATTTAAACAGTTGGTGTGATCGAGTGAAGAAGTGTCGTTAAAACAGAAAGACTCACATCTTGGTTGGTCTTCAAGATGGTTTTTCAATTCGCTCTTATTAAAATTTCTCCCCAGTTTTCGAATTCGATAAGATCTATTTATGGAATTTGCTTGAAAATCACTTTTTTTCTTTCAAATCGTGGATTAAGCTTTCACACTAATGAATTTGAATTTTGACAAGTAAAAGGGCACTGGATCCACCATTTTACCACCATAATACCTCGATTTTGACAGATGCGCTGAACTGAACTGAACAAAAATGAAAACTCTAATTATATTACCTTTAATATGTGTACTATGGCTCGGTGTTACCGTCGCTTCTCATAACAGGTCTAGGTAAACAAAATCTTAAAAACTGTTGGAGACATACGTTGTGAATTCAGGCAAATGTTACCTTGCGGGAGCCATTGGGTTTTTGATGCATTTCAATAGCGAATAAGCGAAGAGGTTTTCCAAAAAACAAGGTTGGTTTTAAACAATTTTCATGTTAAATGCAACAAAAACTAATTCCCTACGAGCTAAGTTAAGCCCAGAGAATTATCGGGACTTAGCTCTTATTCCATAGAAAAACTCTGCTACCGATGCGAAATACTTTTTTTGTTGCCGAAAGTTTGAATGGACAAATCAATTTTTTCTGTGATGGCTTCGCTACTTTCTTACGCTTTTTTTTTAAATTCAGTTGCCTCTGGCAAAAAACACGCCCTATTGTCGTTTTTTAATCACCATTAAATTTAATTTTAATTTAATTTTATTAAATATCAAATTAAATTTTATGCATGGTTTATCAAGCTCTATTAAGCTTGATAAACCATGCATAAAATTTAATTTAAAATCTACAAAATTCAAAAATATAAAATTTTACAACTATTTTTATGAGTACATAAAATTTAAAATCAATCTAGACGATTTAATTTTCGCTATTAAATTACACAATAATAATTAACACAATAAATAAATCTATACGATGCTTCACATCAAGAAAATCAAGAGACTATATTATTTATATCTAATAGAATTAAGCTGAGACTTAGATGATCTAAGAAACCACACAATCACGATCTAGTTGGATGATGATGTGACAAAATGATGCGACATTTGATGTGCATAGTTATTATAATTGTGAAATATTAAATTATTTTTTAAATAAAATATTACTAGAAGCTCTCATCATGCAATCAACGATAAAATTTAACAAACAAAAAAAATTACTAAGTATTAAGTAAATGTTTATAAAATGGATAGGTACTCCTACTTAATTTATCCAGTTTAAGTGGTGTTATTAATCAGTGCAGTTTTTAATTTGGGGTTATGAGGTCATTTATTATTGAGCGTGATGGATTTTGACATCCAAAATTATATCTTAGTTATAATAATAAGCACTGTCTACATTATTGTATTTTCAATTTTTTTGTGCTGCATTTACTAGCTTTGCAAACGTTCTAAATTTGATTGGAAATTTGTTCCAGATCTCGACGGTAAAATATCTTATCTGTGAAGAAGTTTTTATATTCTGAAACTGGTTTAACTTAAACCACTTTTTTCCTTTCGATCTTGGCCTGAAGATTTTTATTGGAAACGGTGTTAGCTGACTTCCTCATCAGTGAATGTCCAATCTAGCACCATTTCACTTATTTGATATTTCCATTTTATTTTCTATAACTGGTTTAACTCCACAATTGTATAGCTTTAAATACTTATATACAACTTCCTAAAATCGAGGTCATTAACATCTTCTAAATCTGATTCCAGAAAGTCAGGCCAGATAAAATTAAATACAATTTTGATTTTCTATCGATCCGCACGTTCTTTGCAATATTTGAAAATCCTAAAAGTTCTCAATTAGGTTTGTTTCTTTACTTCCCAAAACTGCCACTTTCTACCCATTTAAGCCCAAATTTCTGTCAAAGTTCATATAAAAAAAATTAAATTGGACTGGAATTGGTCAATACTGGCAGTTTTGGGAAGTAAAAAAACAAACTTATTGTCGCCTTTCAAATCAGGCTGACCAATTACAGGTAAACTTTGCACCCACCTAGGCCTTTTAATGGCTACGAGGATGCAGTGTTTGATGACAACCACAAATATCACCAATTCATGTATTTTCATTTCAAAGAATAATGCGCATTTCGCTTAGGTCAGCAATATAATATCATAACAAAAGAAAACATTCTATAAATATACCTAAAATACATTCTGCGTAAAAAAAAAAAAAAACCAAATTTAGTCAAATCCTAATACACATAAGCAAACCAAATAAATAACAACATTATTTTATTTTTATCTAATTTGTTTATTTTTATCTTTTTTTTTAGAGGAAGAAGCCTATCACTGTCTTGCAAGTTTAGTTGCATGCAAAGAAAAGGTGTTCATCAATCAGACAAAATTACTACACGAAGTCACTTGGAAAACAGTGATGCAAATTGCCAAAAAACATGCAGTAAGTTTAAAATAAAAAAAAAAATAAAAAATATACAAAAGATAAAGTAATTAATCTATTTTTATTTTTTTTTATTAAAGAAAACCTCCGTCTCTTATTTGCAACGAATATGTCCTGGTCAGAAATTAGAAAGAGTTTTCATGGACTGGTGCTGGTGGATATTAGCTGGTTTACCATTTCAGCATTTAGTACGTGTTATGGACTGTTTCTTTCATGAGGGCATTAAGGTGTTCTATCGCATCTCTCTGGTCATACTCAATTTATTCCAAAAGGAATGCACTTCGAACAATGAATGGAGTCCAGATAATATTAAGAATGACATTGGTAATGCGCTTATTAAATTTTGCAAAAAATTACCAGTCTCACCAGCGAAGCTGTTACAATCAGCGTTTAGTATTAGGGGGCTAAGGTTGGTTTATATATAATTTTTATAACTTATGTCAAGTACCTACATCATTTATAAAAAAATGCTGTGATTGTTTTAGATAAATTTTGTTAAACAGTACATTCTGCTTATTTAAAAAAACGATATTTAAAAATATCACTTTATAAATGTATTGCTTTTAAATATCATATTCTACTATAAGCAAATGGTTTTTCAAAGTCACATAACTCGAAGATGCGACTGACTGTATGCAAAAATCGATACGTAAAAGTCGTTAAAAGACTAAAACGATCATCGTTTCGACGATACTTAGCTCTAAATAGCATCTATAGGGGAAGCAATTTACTAAAACGATGCGCAGAACATTAGATCGACTGATTTAATTTTTAATCTTACGCAATTTGCGCCTAAAATGTAAATATAAACAAAAATTCAAGGATCACATAATATTATAAATGATGTATTTACTTATGATTAGTTATGAATTATGATTCTTTTATTTTCCTATTCAATTATAACTCGTATTTTTTTTCCTTCTAGTTCCACATATATATCTAGGATATTTATTAAGACTGAAATGTTACTAAAAAGTAGATCAGTTCTAAGCGGTTCAAAGCAATTAGTTCGATCGCGTTCCAGTGATAATTTACCAACGAGTCAATCGCAAGTCAACATTCAAATGATGTCACATACATTGACCATACGAGAGGTAAGCTATAAATATATCTAGTTTTTATTATTTATTTTTAAAATAAATCTAAATCTAATAAGTAAAGTAAAATATACATATCTTTAAATAGCAAACAAATAATAGAGTAAATCAATCTTTAGGAATACCGATAGGAGAGAGAGACGATATATTTATATATTTTTTTAAACAAACACTCAATACCTATATCTATACATTTATGTAAATCTTTTTGCTTTAAATGTTTTGTAATAAGTAGGTTTTGATATCTCTATTCTATATTGTTAAGAGCTACGATTACTTTTAAGTTTTATTTATTATGTTAACACGTGTTTTTTGTGTTTATTTAAGCTTTGAATCTGTATTTAATGTCTCTAAATTAAAGAGATGCAATTTAAAAATTATTTTTTAATTATATTTGTTTGTATTTAAACAAATCTATTTGAATTATATTAATATATAAATAAACTAGATATTATGGTACAAATCTATTGATTTCTAAAATCAAACATTTTTATTTTTATGTAAGCTTTTTATTAATTTGTAATCAATTGAATAAATCCTTGAGCATACAAAATATGATATTTTTTAGTGTTATTGTAGTCATCCCAAATCGATTAACTCTTTTCTTACTTGAAGAAATCATTTTGCTTGTTCTCAGTAACATTGCCATAAATCGGTATAAAAGACTGTTCTTTCATCGAATGTATCCAAAAAGCTTTCATTCTATTGGGATACATCCATGCTTCTTCACAATAGTAATGCACCATGGAAATAAATAAGTTTTTTTCTAACCAATTCCATTTCTTTTACGATGTGGCATTTCACGTAGTTTTTTATTTGAAAGAGTTTGATTAAATATTTCCTTATAGAATCGTAGGCTAGAAAAGTTTCATTCATCAATCAATATGATCACATCGGTTGCGGCATGAAAAAACCTTATGTTGCCCAACAACATGGTCATTGATAAAGTTGATGGCCTGATTTTTTTAAACGAAAATAAGTTGAATTAGTTTTTTTTAGATTCTCGCCTCCTTGCCGATAACTTAGAACTAATTAATTATTTTGCTTTTTATGTGGAATATAAAATTATCTTTTTCAAACGTTGAAAAAATTGAAAAAAACAAAAAAAAAGCTTTCTGCTTAAAAAAGCTTTAATTTCAGTTTCGTTTCAATTTTATGTTTCATTAAATATTAATCTTAAATTTAATTTTGTATTTATTTAATGTATATTTTTACTTGAAGTTCATTTCGAATTTATTTAATGTAAATTCTAAATTTACTTAGGCCTATTTTATCAATGCGAGAGTCAATTATCCAAGTTTCGGAGTTAAACTTGATTTAACCCTTGAAATTTGGTGAGTAAACTCGAGTTTAATTTTAATTTCGCACTGAACAACTGGACTCCGAATTAGTTTTTTTTTTAAATTAACTTCTGTTAGATTTTCATTTCAAATCTACTACTCTTGATTTTGTATTGTTTTTTTAAATTAAATAGAAAGCAGATTCAATACTTAATTAATAGAATAAATATTTTTAATTATTATATAAATTAATTTCTTACTTACTAAATTAAAATCAAATGGATTCAATCAATAAATTATTTACAATGTATGCACTGAATACAATTTAAATCTTAGAATTTTAAAATATTAAATGGTTTAAAAGTAATAGAAGCTCTTACATCCTCTTTTATGTATTCTTCCATAGTTAAATTTAGCTTAAAAATAAATAGTTTTAAGTTAAATTTCACCTATTTAAAAAAAAAAAAAAAAACATTCATTCATATTTTGAAATGTGTCAATAACATTCCAGAGGGTGCATTCCGAGACCTGTCGCAATCTGGTATGGGGCTTAATACATTTTAAATTTTCTAGCTCTTTTTCTATTTGCTGTTTGATTTGAATTATCTTTATAATTTAATTTAATTTTTTTTTTAAATAATTTTTTGTTTTGTTTTAATTTTCGTTTTAATAATAATTTAAAAAAAAAATTATTTTGAAATGTTTGTTTTTATGAGAATGTCTCATGCAAGCCGCAAAAATGTTGTTTCGTTATTTTTTGCATATACAGCTATACAAAAAAATAAAAAAGAATAATGTAATATGCTGAGAAATAACGTCATTTGTTATGCAAAATTAAGGGCTTTTCTTATTTTGTTATTGGCAATTTTAGCGAATTTCATTGATTATTATTATACTATAGGTAGAATGTTAAATTTTATTAATAAATACAAAAGAACTAAATTTTTAATTCAATATTATATTTAACTGTTACAATAAACATTCTCTTTAACAGACAGACAGTTGACTTCGAATCGACATTTAATTTCGAATCACCTGTCAATTTGAGAGAATGAACCAAAAAAAAAATGTTTTATTTGGAAAATGAAAGTTAAGACATTTTTGTCTTGTTTTTTTTTTTAATTTTTTTTCTTTTTTCTCATCTTGCTGCATTCTGTTACTACTACTACTACTACTACTACTACCACTACTACCACTACTACTACTGCTGCTACTGCCGCTGATTGCTCGTATTTGAATTATAAATATATGTTGACTTCGTTGAACACTAACTTAACTAAAAATAAAATTTGCAAAAATGAATTATTTACGTTATTTGTTTGACACTTGTTGTTAAATATGAAATTCAATATTAATTCAAAAAAAAAAAAAATAAAAATTTAAACTGAATTGTTAATTTGTTAAACACAACCCACCACGTTTTTAATGTGTTTATTAATGCATTTGTTATACTCCTATCGATGTTTTTCTTTTTATTTTGTATATACCAAAACCTACCCACACCTTTTTCCTTTTATAAAAATATCACAATAATAATTTCAATGTGACATCAATCATATGTATATCAAAATAATGTAAACTATCAAACAAATACAAAAAAATAATAAGGGCGAACAATCTCCTGGGCATAGGGTGCTCGCTATGGGCGTTTATCCTGTTCAGTCGTTAAAAAGTCGAATAGCCAGTGGTGAAGATGTAAGTGTACTGTTTTAAAAGAATGTTCAGTATATTGATAGTTACGTGATTTATCTCTATCTCTCTATATCTCGCACCAGATTGTTTTTTGATTTATGAATACCTAATTTAAAAATTTGAATTTCTTAAGGAAAAACGTTTATGTTTTTTTTTTTTTTTAATTTTGTTAAAAATAAATATTTGCTATCCCACAAATATTATAATGTGTTTGTCATAGTAGTTGAGTCATAGATTTTTTTGATCTCTTACAATACACACAAACAAACCTTACACACACAATAATATCTATTAATTTATTATCAATAACAAATGTAAAAAAAAAAAATATTTTAAATCCTTGATTGAGATGATAGCGACAGTTTTCGTTTAAAACTTTCTGTCATATTATGTACCTTTAAGTGGAGTGTGTTTGTTTTTAAAATAAACAGTTTTCATTTTCAACTAAGGGACGAATTCAATATAATATTTCTTTCGGTTTTTATTTTATTACTAATTTTATTGTCAGTCCAGTTCAAATTCCAAAATTCAAAAACCCCTTTAATTACGGCTTGTATTCCGCATCAAAGCTAAATCGGGATTCAACAAAATCAACATAATAGGAGGTATGGGAATAGTTTTCGTATTATCAATTTAAGCAATTTTTGCTTATTTCAACCAACTCAAAATTGTAATAATACTTAAAGCTTCTGCAATAAAGCCTAGTACGCAGATCGAGATAGATTTTAGCTTTTTATACCAAATTATCTCTAGTTGCGGTTTTTGGCGCCCTCGCAGCCTACCGCCCGGGCCATTTCCCTGGAGTAAATGCGCCGATGCCTTTTGTTAGGTAGAATTTTACACAAACCAAAGCACAATTACGCTGATTTCCTATTGAGTTTAAATTTAGTCACATTTTTCAAATTTGTACTTACATTCGTGAAAGGCAAATAAATGAAGGAAATAAAATCGATACTTTTAAATTTGTTTTATTTTCATTTTTCAGTATTTGTACATACATAATATGTGTTTGAAAAACATAGGCTTTGTAAAATTGTACGATATAAGTGAATATGTTGTTCACGAATTTAATCGACCAAATAAAACTTGGAAGAGAATTAAAAGACAAACGTTGTTTAAAATGCTTTCACGGATAGACAAACAGAAATTCAGACAGCTTAACAAAAATATTTTTTTATTTGTATAGATACACTAAAATAAAACATTGTGGAACCATAATACCAAATAAAAAAAAAACATATTGAATGTTTTAAGCATTAATATAATAATTTGCTTTGGAATAATTCCAGCTTGAAATTTGAACTTTGAAGTGTTTTTTGATCTTAACTCAATATTTAATAAGAAAGAAAAAAATAAATAATATGTACTACATACTTTGTTATTTACCAAAATAAAACAAAAATTTCAAACTTTATTTCAAAATCAAAGAATTTTTTGACTAGAGACGATCCTCAGACGCTACACTGGAAACGATTAACGAAAGATTCACATTTAATGGTAACGAATTGAAATTAAAATTTTAAATTTAAGGAAAGACGTTTTCAATAATTACATATGTAACCATAAATTTTCATAGTTATGTATAAAAACAAAAATGAAATTTATGATTTGTAAAAATAAAGTTTTAAACTAATTGCATATACATTTATATTATTATACTTACTAAGAAACAGTAAATACACGAATACTAAAAGTTTTTGCGCAAAATTTTAAACAGCATATTGTTAAGGTATTATCTTGATATTACTTATAATAATTATCTGATTTTAAACCAGCTTACTAACTTTTTTGTATTTATAAAAACTTTGTTATTAGTATCGTTCTAAAAGTATATCTTTAATAAATTCCAACTGAACTCGATTTAAAGAAGAAAATAACTAAGATTTATAATTGTCAAAAAGTCATAAATGCAGTTTGTACATTACTCAAAAGATACAATAGGTATTCAATGATTTTTACATTAAAGAATGTATGATGCTAAACTCGATTAAAATTAGCAAAATCGACTCTTTTTTTTAACTTTGTATCATACTAAATTATTTTTAACATCGTACTTAATTGACTGTAATGATGTGCCTTCTTTCGTGATGCAAGTTAATTTTAAATTTAATTCATTAACTATGATATATAAAGCCAAAAGATTATTTTAAATATCACGAGACACGAGATTTCCTTTGGAAGTTAAAAATTCTTTGAGATGAAAATTTTATATAGCACTGGTTCCTTCTTTTTTGTTTCACTATATTGAATAATTTTATTCGATTATTTGGAACTAAAATTGTTGGAAAATAATACTTTTATTCAGTTATTTCCATATATCATTGACTTATTCAACAAGTTTTGGTTGTTCCACAATGTTCTGCTTTAGAAATTTCCAAGGTTTTCAATAAAGGGAACATTTTTTTTCTCGCATCATTGTCGTTCTGTCATTGCAGCTTTTTGGAACTAACAAACTGAAATTTGTGACAACAAAAAAATTTGAAATTTTTTCAAACCTTTTTTAAGTTTAATCAAATTCAGTCGAACCCCAAAGTACATTTTAATGGATGAACTGAGTAAAATTATAAAATATTTTTCTGTTTGTGTGAATTTGTGAATTGTATTATCATTGATAATACTGCAATTCTATCACTTTTCTCCTTTCCAACAAATTTCGAAAAGATAAAAGCCTCAAGAGGCCACGTGTAATAACCGATATGTAATTGCATACGTTCAGCAGACATAAGAGACTACATAATAGGTCTGTTCGCGTACTTGCCCGAAACTGCCAAATTCTACCAGATTCATTTTTTTTATATGAACTTTAACAGTCTTTCGGGCTAAAAATGGTAGAAATGGGTAGGTTTGGCAAGTAAACGAACAAGTTTATTATCTACAATATGAAGTCAACTGCATTTATTGAACGCGAAATTGTTAATTGTGTAAGGAAACTAGTTATTTCTTAAGATGTCAAACATGTCAAATTTGGAAGTTTACATAAAATCTCTACATTCAGTCATAAGACGAAAAGTTGTATAAATAATAAGGGTATTCTGCATGCAATTTTGTAAAACACTAGAAAAGTTAAGTTTACGATTTAGTTAATGAACTGTCAAATTTTGTACGAAAAATACACAAATTGGTTAAAATTCCCCAAAGATTTTGCTGCAGAAAATTAACAATTTTTTTTTTTATAAACTTAACCAAACGTCATTGTGACATTTAGACTATAAGGCGTGTTCAGAAATGTTATATATCATAGAACATATATCTCAGAGAACAAACAAAAAAATCTACACGTGTTCTGTAACTATCGCATTGAGATTATTTGGCATAAAAGTATTATTCCGGAATCGAAAGTGAACTAAAATTAAGATAGAGTAGATTCCCTCATTTCGTTCGATCACTGCCGTGAGTTTGCGACTATTACGCCCATATTATTCATTCGATACATCCAGATTTAAACTTTAATCCAGATGTAAAGTATACAAATTCAATGTAAATACATCCGGATTTAAGTTTCAATCTGGATGTATCGAGTGAATCGAGTTACAGTTCTACCTTTAGCCCCGAAATCGTTTTCTCATCTAATTCCTTAGGCTAAACTCATACTGGAGCTGCGAGCAGAGCGGTGATGCGAGAGGTGAGGAGAGCGTTAAAAACAAACACATGCTTTCTTATGAGAACTGATACCTCGTTGCTAGAGGCCTCAGTATGAGAGCTCTCATAAGAACACATTTGTTTGTTTTCGTCGCTCTGCTCACTTCTCGCATCTCCGCTCTGCTCGCAGCTCCAGTATGAGTTTAGCCTTACGGGTTTAAAAAAACGCGACGCAACGTGTATCTTTCATTTTTTTAACCGTTCCGAGACATTCGGCTCCGATTTCGCATTGGCTTGGGATAGGTTCTCCGTTCAAAAATAACATCGAAATCTGAACACTCTTATTTGTAAATAAACATATTTTGAAGTTTCATATTTGACGTTTAACAAAACAGCTGTTTTAATTACACAGCATTCAACCAAATGATTTAAAAAGGGTGTTCGTGCAAACTTTTATGTAAACTTAGGTATCATTTTACACAATTTGTAAACTTACGACTTAAACTTACCCTTATTATAACAAACGTAAACAAAAAAACAAGTAACCATAGAGTTCAGCTTGCTATAAAGAAATAAAATATAATAAGCTGATATTTTGACATAAATACAATTATTCCTTGCGTTCGGTAACCTATCAGATAGGCTATCCACGCATCCAAAAATTTTCAGATACGTTGGGTTGTTGTTGCATCAGCTGTTTTGTCACAAGGGATTACAACAACACAAACCTATCCGGATAGCTTTGGATTGATCCCCGAACGTGACCATTGACTTAAAATGAAGGGAAATATTTCTTGACTAGCTTTCCAGTCAAATTTCCAATAAAGTTGACTTAATCGTTGGAAGGCATTTTTTTGACAGTTAATCAATCAGAGATTAGAAAATTCATCTTCAAGTTCCTTATGCTTCTGAACGAACCCATTCCATGCGTTTGAGAAACTACTATCAGATAGATTTATCAACCCATCCCAAACATTCTCACCCAAAGGCTCCATTATTTAAGGAAATGAATTGCTTAGTTCATTGCCAGTGCCTTGAATATTACGAATGGAAACGTTTTTGGAAATGGCAAGGGCAATATTTCTAGGCAGATGGAAGGCAATTATTGATTTCTATCACTGAGGCAATACATTTTGACGTTTCATCTGTTTCAAAATGGTTTTTCCGCGATTTTGAATGACTTTTGCTTCGTTTTGAAATTAAAGTTGAAAATTGGAAAAATTAAGTGAATTAAAGTTTTTTTTTTTTATTATCAATAAAAGTGATTTTAAAGAGCAAACAAAAATTTGACAATGGTCGTAATTTATATACTGACATTTGGTACCTGAAATTACCTAGCAATAGAAGGCCCACCTAGTCAATAAATTGTCATTGAAAAAATATCAAATATCACAACACATCCGGATAATATATTGTTCAAGTCGATATCGGATGATATCGCTGTAAAGAACTGTACACCTATTCCAGAAAACATCGTGGATCATTTTTATTGTCGGATATATTATATTTTCCTATTCTCAAAGGTGATACTCTTTCAATTTATTCAACATTGTAAGAGAGGAGAGGCAAAACATCTCTACCTACACATGATATTTTGTGCTTGAAAGTGATACTTTATAATTAATATCTTTGTGCATACGTACAGCGGATTGAAAAAAATATAAAATAATTTGCAAAGATTATCTTCTGCTCCTTCATCTTCAACACACATCGAAATGTTTTTGGGAAAATTGGAAAGATCGATTTACCCCATATTCGCTTTTGGAAATTTAACCCAAAGCTAAAGTGGTCGAAATATTTTAGGTATTTTTAATAAGATCTACCATGATTTCTGGAATAGCCCTTCTCCCTTATAGGTATCCTTTAATGAACCCAGAAATAAACAAAGAAACAAAAAATAAAATAATAGGTTATTAAAGAAAAATATTCAATATAAGATTATGCTTCCAGTTAATAAATTCTGATCTTCGCTACAAATACGCCATTGGCATTTTATTTTAGTATACAATAAACCACGTAAAAACAAAACAAAAAACATTTTTTATATTATACCACCAATTCCTTACTATACACCCCAAATGTTTGTATTCCTACATTCATTTTGTTTTTAAGCTTAACACAATTTATGTAGTTATTATGTTAGTCATGATAGTATGTTTTTTTTCTAATAATAATTATATTTAATTGAACCTACATATGTATACCTATAATATGTGTGTTCTGCTTCAATATCGTTTTGTGAGTTTTATTTTTATTCATTAATAAGTTTGTTTTTTATTTCCCAATGATTTTTCGATTTGAAATAATTTTTAAATGTTGTATATTTTTTTTCACTAAGGATATTTTTTTTAACAATTAATTCTTTGTGACTAATATGCGATATTATTATTTGTGCATATAGCTCTTTACACTCTGGTCATGGCTGCCAGTTAGGATAACAATGTACCAACCCGTACTGCTGTATACAACCGAAGAGCATGGTTGCTCATTGACAACATTCTATGTTCGGGTGGAGCAACATGAACCGACTTTAATGATGATCAAAACGTGCAATAATGAGGTACATAACTACTTTAAAAAAAAAAACTGTTCCTATGCAAGATATGTTTTTTAAACGATAATTACAACAATTTTACATATTACCTATAGGTTTTTGGGGCCTATTGTTCATCAAGATGGTTTGAGCGCAATGTGAAAGACGACAAAGGCCAAAGGCAGGCCTACTTTGGCACAGGTGAAACCTTTCTATTTTCTCTTTATCCGGAACGGGCTAAATACCCTTGGGTTGGTATCGAAGGTGATAAGGGATTGGGACATTCGTCGGAACTGTTTATGGCGGCTGATGCAAAAATGATCACAATTGGTGGAGGGTAAGTAAATATAATACCTAATGTACATAATTTTCAAAAAAATATCTCATGGAAATGGGGCTTTTTGTATGATATTCAAAAGTTTTTTGTTCGTTTAATTCATAATCACAAGCCTTTATTATAAACTTTTACAGTCGTATTTATTAGATTTTTTGTCTAGTTAGACACTGTCTAACTATTTTCAAATTGGTGGAAATATGCTTTATTTAATAAAAATAAATATCACATTATTCATGGTTAATAAACAAGGTTTTTGAACACATTTTAACACATTTTCCAAATTTGGACAGATGTCTTAAGTTTATAAATAAGACCATTAGATTCCATTTCTCAAAAAATTATTTATAATTTGACAAAAAGGTAAAGAGAGTTCCAAACCTTATTACTGGGCTTTGACGAATATTTGAATATTAGAAATATAGAATCCTAGAAATATTAACTGGCTCACGAGTAACGTTTCTAAGTGCTTTAATTTTTATTACGAAACAAATTTTTAGTTAAGTGGCAGTAAGGGCTAGTTTTTCAGTGAGTTAAATCAGAGATTAGTAATCCTGCAAATAAAATTAATAATAATTAAGGATTAACTTTAAAAATCTATGGAAATCAATCTTCGACACTATTGTAGTCGCCGCACAGTGGCCCGTTTACTCAAATCTATTTTCAGTAATCATTTTTCGGGCGGGTCTATAATGCAAAAATCTTAAATTTATTGAACTAACAAATAGTTGGACTATTAGAAAATTAGTAGTCAAATTTGTATTGTGAGGAAAAAAATGTATTAATTTTTCATGTAGTTTTGAGTGTAAAACTGAGGGAGTGGGTGAAAAAAACTTGTATTCTTTTGTTTAATTTGATATATTTGTTTTGTATTAATATAGAAAGTTTTTATTTTTTTAATTTTTATTTATAAACTTTTGAATTAAATTTTTTTTAAAACACCACTTCGGGCACACTTTTTTAACTTAAAAATGAATTACAAAAAAAAGCGCCGCAAATTCCCGCCTTAAAATTAATGGGGAAAGAATCCCTACATATTTGTTCACATAATCCCAAAAATTCAACTGTGCAAAATTTTTCAAAGTTTTGAGCCTGAAAATTTATTTTTCCAAAACTATTCACAAAAAAAAATTAATTTTAAAACAGAATTCATAAATGGATTTCTGGGGTTTCTGTTAACATGACATTATAAGTATTGCCGTTGATTTTCAATATTTTTTTTCTAATTCAAGTCAATTTTTTATAAAATTGCCCTTCCCGCTTAAAGGATGGAAATAGACCCCCTCCCGTACAATTATTATCTTGTCTTGACCTAAACTAAACGCTCTAGTCTTTTTTTGCATCTTATCCAAAACACCAGCAGCCTTATTTATTAGATTTCACTAATACTCGTTTCAACCTTGGAATAGTTAAACCGAGTCGAAGCACTTACTCCGTCTTTACGCCACGTCAAACAAATTCTTATTTATAAAATATTTCCCTGGTGGTTTTAATTACTCCGTCCTTATGTCAAATATATTACCAAAAACATGACCAATATAAAACTTTGGTTATTATGTAAACGTAAACAAACCCCAGCTGATTTCCACACTTTTAAGTAATTATTATTGGTGGTATTTTGTCGAAATAAATGGATAAACAAAATAAAAGAAAACGGCCTGAAAACTGGGATAATTCTCAAAAGGTATATGAATAAATAATTTGCAGATTACAACAGATAAAAACAAATATTATGTTCATAGATGCTTCATCATCGCTTAGGGAAGGCCGAACCATGGCTATTAATTTTTTTCATATTTTCTTTCGAAAATCGGTACTTCGAGCGGAAATCTTCATCTCAGTGCCAAGGGATTAAAACGAGTTCTGTACTACTTAGCGTTTAAAGAATTTAAATCTATTATAAATGCAAAATAAACATCCCTTTTTTCTTACAATTAGTAACAAACAAATACAAAAATTTCTTCTACACTCTTCTTAGTTTCTAAATGTCATGTCAAATTGACATTTAGATACTAAAACGGCTTTACTACGGCTTTATTCCTACTATGTACCAGTTTTAGCTTACTCCGCCTCTAATACTCGTTTATTTTTTTTTTAAATAGGTTTTTCAGGATTAGAGACGTTGTTAAGTCGGAGTAAATTTACTCCGTCGCTAAAACGAGTTAATAAATAAGGCTGCAGGTGTATTTTTAGTTTGTTTAATTTTGTTTCCATTATTTGACTTTTAATCTATCATTTTTGATTTTTTTTCAACTATGTATTTGAATTGTAACCTACCAGTAAAATATTTTTTTTTTTATCAAAAAACCTAAAATATACACTTATTAAACAAAAAATAAAAAAATGGTTTAATTTTTTTCCCCCACTAAATATCAATCAAATAAACTTCAAAAAACTCTGCTGTTACTCTAATTCTAAACTTCAGACCTTTGTAAAATGAAATACCTACAAACTTTGTCTATCGGTTTAAGTAAAAATTATTTTTTCAACAGAAAATTCTGAAACACCCATTAGCCTTAAAAATTCCTTTTAAGTTAAAAAAAAAGGTTACGATATCTTTATTCGTTTAAGAGTTATGATTTTAGCAGCCAAAAGAGTCGAAACTGGCCACTGTGCACCGTATCAAAAATATCTCTTCAGCTACTAGAGATCTGAATAAGGTAAAGTTTTTGCTGAATTATATCAGTTATTTATTCCTGCAAATAAATTGAAACCGAGTTTATTCAAAAGAAGTTTTTCAGTTTAGTTTTAACATTAACTTTCAGTTGTCAAAAATCTATTTCGCTATCGAAACAAAGAGGGCGACACTATTGTGCACAATGAAAAGAACAATTTCCATAGTGTCCCCTATTTTCTTTTAACAGTGTTTTGACACGTATCTGAAAAACTGGACATACAAAAAATATTTTAGGTTGAACCTAAAACTCCGAAACACTGAAAAACTGGTTCTTAGATGTATACGGTTAACAGTAGCTAGTATGTCCAGTTTCTCCTGCCTATTTAAATAGAGAACCGAAAAAGACCTCCGAGCGTCGAAACGACAACTTCAATGAATAAACCAAACTGTTTTTTAATGTGCTGACCAATTCTGAGCAGGATTTGAATTCAATGTATAAAATCCTTTGCAAAAGTAGAGCTTGCATTACTATCTACAATTAGAAACCCTATAACTACAGTTATTATAAATATTTTTAATAATTTTTTTTTTTTTTTACATTTCAGTGAAGGTCAAGCTATTTGGATGGATGAAAATATTCGCTTTGGCAAAACAGACAGTTGTAAGACTTTTAACAATCCACCATTGTGTCCAACGGGTGATTTTGAAATACGAGTTCTAGAAGTTTATGGCTTTGTCGGTGCTTAAAATTAAATATACATACATATATAAACGAAAGCTCATAATATTTTTTATGAAAAAAGCAAAAGAGCAAATCAAAATGTCACTCCTCTGAGACATGGGAAGTTGAATATTTAAAAATGAAAATGCATGATGCAAAAAAAAAAGTTCCCAGCATTTTATTGTTTAATTTTTTTTTTCATAAACTTTGTTTGTTTTTGTGGGAATAACGAATTATTTTTTAACAAAAAAAAAATAAACAAATTTCATTATTTCACTAAATTAAAATAAATATAAATAATATTTGTCACATAACATAAAATATAAAAAAAAAATACTACATATATAAACAAACACAAAAAACAAAACATTTAATCTAATAAAATTTATTATTAAATGTGGGAAAATCAATATAATAATAATGTTTGCGCGCATAAATGTATATTTTTGTTTCCAATTTGTTTTTGCTATATATACGAAATGTTAATTTTTAATGTAATGTTGTGTAACGCATGCTATATATATATATGTAAATGCATACAAAAACGGAATAAGTGTTTGGAGTACATAAGGAAAAAAACAACAAACCAACAATGGACTGATTATTTTTTTTTTTTGTTTTTAATTCCTAATTAATTAATTTTAATTATTATTTTTCTTGTTTATTTAATATAATTCTTGTTGAAATTTTTTGTTTATAACATTAGTTTGTTGTTGTTATCGAAATAAATTTATAGAAAAAAAATATGTATGATAAAAACAAAACGAATTATATTTTTTTTTAAATATAAATCTTGCGTTGTTAAATTATTTCATACTTTATACCTCTTACAAAAGAAAAAAATATAATATATTTTATGTATATTTTGTTTTTTTTTTTTTTTTTTTTTTTATTTTTTTAAATTAGTAAAATACGCAAGAGTGAAAACTATAATATTGGCCCAATTTTGTGGAGCTTTATTTTCCAGATGATAAATATTTTCTGTATTATAAATATCTATTTTTCAGTAATTGTTGTTACTTTCTAAATTTTATAGATAGTTTTTTTTATTGAAAAGGATACTAATATGAATTTTTGTGTTTTGAACTTCTGCGATAAGATCAACTTTATAAGCTGATCAAAGTTATTATTGTGAGATTAAGTGGCCGTCCATAAATTGTGTTAAGCTTCTTCTTTTAAGAGATTTATTAAAACGATTCTTCAAAGTTATTATGAAGTCATAGAAAAGTCAAATTTTGTTGGAGATAAACTCACTTGTAAGACAATATTATTTTTTTATTTTGTTGGTAAATTTTGTTTCCATTGACTTTGAAGGGAACTCGAAAAAAAAGAAAAACATCGCTGTTGGGCTAGAATCTAGATAAACAAAACGATTCATATTTATAAATAAATGTTCCTAATCAAGCAGCTTGAAATAGAGTTACCATTTATTAGGTACTTGCTTTTTTTCACCGAAAGAGATTTTCAATAGAAAAATTCAAGAACTATTGTTTCCTTTGAATAATTTTGATAGTTATTCTTTATTTGTGGGAGAGTTTCTAAACGTAAAAGAATTCCTATAAACGTTTCATGAAATCCTAAAATTTTAAAAAATTAGGATATCTACATTAAAGCTATAAAGACTTAAAATTTGTCAAGCTTGTGTTGTGATCTATTAAAAGATTAGAAGCTGATATGTTATAGTAATGTGTCCTGCGAGCCCTTTTCTCACAGCAAAACAAAGTGGTCAATATAAAAGGCTTAAATAAAAATATCTCACAAATAAATAAATGGTTATTTGTTTTTTTTTTTCAAAAGTAGTTTTATGTTTTTTATTGTAGAAAAAAAAAAAAAACAATCTTTTAAACCAAAATTACTGTTAAAGGCTTTTTATTCTATATTTGTTAAAGTTGAAATTCTTGTTTGTATATCAAATAAATATAGTCTATTCTAGGTTAACAATTATTTTGTATAATGTTATTCCGAATAAAAAAAAATATAAAATAAAACCGAAATTATATATAGGAAAACAAAGTAAACCTCCGTGAAAATTTAAAATAATAATACATCAACGATATTTACATAATGTATATAATGTTACTGTAAAACTACGAAGTGTGGTAATTCTAGAATTTGCGGTAAATGCAAGAGTTTTTCAGCAACATTATCAAAATGTACGAAATGTTTTGCTTTTATAATTCATTACGGGACTTTGAAGGCCTGCCTACCCAATACATGGTGGTAAAAGTCTGAAATGAATTGTTAAAAGAAAATATTTCGAACTTTTATCAATGTTACTGATAAATTATAAATTTTACTGGTAAATTCTTATTTTACAGAATAAATTATATTAAAAATATATACAATACATAGCTGTAGAAAATATATAAATAAGAAAAAAAAGTGGCTTTGTTTATTATTATTTCAATTATTTGTAAATAATTTAATTTTTTTTAAATAATTTTTCAAATGTGTTTCGCATTCAAAAATACATAAAAAAAATATTTATGCATCGCGGAGGTCTTTATCAGTATTTATATATTTGTGTTAAAATTTACTTTTCTATTATATAAATGTATTTTTATTATTATTATTATTATTATTTGTATTAACAAACAAAAATAAATTTATAATTGTGAAAAATAATATTTTGTAAATAAATAAAAAAAAATGTTTTAATTGTATTAAATATAAAGATCAAAATATATATAATTGAATATTATCGAAGAACTATGTACCAAGAACCTTTTATTAAAAGTTATTAAAAAAAAAAAAAACTATTATGCGTTAAACATAACAATAAAATTAATGTGTGCATGTTTTTATCTATTTGTTTCATGAATGATTTCCAATTTTTGTCTGCAGCCAAAGCCCATATTGAAAAGTTGTATACCTCTAATCAGTTTAAATCGGTATCGGGACCCGTTAACCATTCATTTTACGTAAAGTACATACATTTATTGTGAACCCTTTTTCGATATGGGAATCTCTACCGAAAGCAAAAATTAATATTTTTTTTTTTAATATGTATGGAGATTTATTACAGCACTAAAAAGGCATTTTAGTAACTGCGTTGGAGTGTCTCGTAGAACAAGTTGGTGTAGATTGCGGATCGGCGACGGCAACAACGATCCGTACTCCTTCGAAAACGAAGATGACATTGCCGTCAAAATCAGCTGAGAGTGCTACTGGTCGATGATAACATTTTCGTTGCAACATGACGGAACCTACGTGCCCAACAGTAGAAGCATGGACATTCTGCACGAGCGATTTGAAAGCATGGTTGTCTCACGTAGATGCGACGTGATCTGGCCACCCAGATCATGCAATTTGACCCCGTTAGAACTTTCTTGTCAGATTTCTTTGAATCTCAGGTATATACCAAAAAGCTGCAAACGACTGGTGTCCTCAAAGTGAACAAAGCCCTTGCTATCACTCCAATTCAGGCGGAGTCGTCAAAAACCTTACCTCTCGGATGCGCGCTACTCAACGATGTAAATTTACAAACATTTTCAAGATTAAAGAAATCGAAAGTGTCAAAAAATTTTCAGACTGAGCGCAACGCGTGTCAAAGCGATATAAGGCTTAACTACATAAGCCAAAAAAGTGAAAAAGTAAAAAAGTGAAAATTTTCAAACTCATTTTAGGATAGTGTTTCTGACTGGAAAACTTATAAAAATGATGCAGAAAGCTTAAATTTTGGTTTAAAAACAAATTTGTGTATTCTTTTTCACAAAACAACGGCGCTAGCGGTAAAAAAAATATTTTTACTTTTGTACTTCAGTACTTTTTGGCTTATGTAGTTAAGCCTATACTCTTGGAACAGTGCCCAACATCACAAAAAACAGCAACAAAATAAAGTGTTTGTAATAATTATTATTGTATTAAAAAGCCTAAACTTGATAACGATTTTAATATAAAATGTAAAATATAAATAAAAGAATTTAAAAAAACCGATTAAGTATATTTATATTTTATTTATTATTATTTAAAAATGTCACAACATATATAATTTTGTTTTAATTTAAGCTACGCGTTTCGGATTTTTCTCATCCATCTTTTTTATATTTTTTATATTAAAATCGTTATAAAAAACACACAACATGGAGACGACACCCCTAATAAACCTAAACTTGAGTTTATTTTTAAATAAAGTACATAACTATTTTACTTAATGTATAGGTAGCTATTTTTATTTATTTCATATTCAGCTATTTCATCTTAAGATTTTTTGTTCGGTCGGAATTTTAAAAGCTATTGTGAGTTTTGCATGAATGAAATTTCGTTCGCCTACTAAAAGTAAGTGAGAAATTTTTCGAACATAAAATTTCAGATGAAACTCAATAGACGAAAAGGGAAATGTCAAATTCGTCGGGAGAAGCTTATGTTTACTTAATTAATTGTTTCATTACCAGATCCATTTGTGACCAAAAATGCCGATGAAAAAATAAGATTTTAATGTTATACACTTTTTTAATTATATACTCCATTTCTTTTATTATTTGCAGATTTTGTACCTATTCAGAGACAGTCACACAGAAAATTGACACAAAAAAAAATAGTTTCATAAATGCTTATTTTGGCCAAGTTTACAGTTCCCATGCGCATTAAAAATTAAAACTTTCAATACAATTTTCCTCCTAGGTATGATAGTCATCAGATTGCATGATAGGTGTGTAGATTAAGATAAAAATGGTTGCTTTATCAAAGTCAATCTTCACAATTTTTCATTTATCCTGATCAAATGAAGGACTAGGAATAAGAATTGTTTTTATCAAAATCCTTAGAGCCGTTTTTAAGATAAATAAACTCTCATATGTGAATGGATTCGGTGATATTTACGATTGAATTCAGATTGGCTGATTACCTTCAAGTTGCAATTTATTAAAATATGTTTATTTATTATTGAATTATTCTAGTATAAGATTAGCACGCTGCGAAAAAAATACCAACTGAAAGTGTCATCAATTCCAAACAAAAACCCGAAAGACATGCTGTAATGAAAGAAATAACAAATAAAAACAAAAATCCGATGTCACTTTTCTTCATACAATTAATTGCAATTTTTAATGTAGGTACTACTAAAATGGCAGAGATTTCTCCAAATAATCTGCTACAATTTATCAATTTCGTTCTTCGAACAGCGTACCTACTGCAAAAGCAGAACGAAATTTTTCGTTTATGGTTTCGTTTTTTTTTTTTTTTTTAATTTTTGCATGGAAATCTTCGTTTCGCATCTGCAATGTAATTCGCTTTAAGCGGTAGAATATAATAAATATGAATACGAATACACAGAAAAAGTTCTTTTTATATACCAATCAATTGTTCTGCGACTCACTGTACTGTACGCAAATACTTTGAACGGGCCGATTGGGAAAATCTTCAAGTATCTGAAAGCAGTCAAAAACTATAGATCTATTAAATTTTTCATGCTTTTCTAACCTTGTCAATGAATATATGTAGGCATTTAGTATTTACTTTTTATTTGATGACTTCTTAATGTGTCAGCCAGGCAGACGGCAATGCCATTGTCTTTAATTCATTATTATGGAAAATAAACTCAAACAAACAAAATTGTAACCAAAATTGTGAAATAATAAATGAATCTAAAATCTAAATCTACTGTACGCAAATATAGGAAGGCACGTGTAGTATGTATATTGTATACCTACATATATCATTTTTGGGGAATTCCCGAATCAAATTTTGTTTTCAAAACAAATAAACAAAACTATGTAGGTCTTCATATTCCTGTGGATGTGGGTGCAAATGCAAACGGAAGATGGACCGAATAGGTATATTTATGCATAGGTAGGTATGTAGATATAAAAGCGGAACAGTTTTTTGTTTTTTTTTTTTTGTTAATTTTATTCTAGTTTAATTGAAAATGACAAACATTTAGTTTTGATAAAAATAGATCTTTATAATTATAACAATTTCAGTCAGTTTTATACAATCATCATGGTAAGGTACCTAAGTATGTACATACATTTTATAGGGAATAATCAAATATCAATAGTAATTAAATTTAAAAAAGAATACAATAATTAAGGATAGCGAAAGGGCGTTCGACATCTTGGGCACAAATTTGTTTGTAATAGGCTTCTTGCGTTGTCCATTTCTCGCAAACAATGTCGATGTAGATAATGTCCACAGTTCAATAACGCGCAAGATGGTCCATTCGTATCTATTGGTTCAAGGCAGATAGGGCAGTCTAGATCCCTAAATAAAATTGACAAAATTCAAATATGTATTTCGGTTATAATAAGTAAATTGTTTTCTTACGGATGCACATTAAAATCGTCTCCCATTGCATTGGGATTGGTAGTCAAATATCTCCGACTCTCGTAGACAAAATGAGCAATAGTGGCTATTGCTGTTATTACCACTCCAGTTATAATTAATGCTTTATCCATCGTTTAAGTGTTTTATTTTGAACAATTTTTTTGTTTTTTTCTTGTAAGTAGATTTATGAATATACAATTTGAAAATTCAACTTCCTTCTTCTGGACCTTCTGGTACGTTTGACGTTACTCGTATAAGGTGCATATATCGTATTAAATTCAATGAATGTCACGACGACACGATAAACAGAAAACAAGGTACCTATGCTCATTGAATACACCAAAGTCGCCATATTGCTTTGGAGGTGACGTCACAATTATCTGTGAGTTTGACAAGCGATGTTTTTTATTGGAAATGTTCAATTTCTTTATTTTAATTTGTGAGATTTCAGCTTTAAAAGTTAATTTGTGCTTGTGGTTGTCATAATACCCCGTGCAAAAAAAAAAAAACAGAATATAATTAGGGCCAGTTTCACAGTGCACACTTAACAAAATAAGTGGTACCTACTTAATTTTCCCATTATGGCACTTCAGCCGCAGTTTTACTACCTGAGTAAGTGGAACTTAAGTGGCCAACACGGGAGACTTAAGTGTCACTTATTCCGATAAGTTTACACTGTGAAATTAGAAATTAGTTTTTCATATTTGGCACTTAAGTGACACTTACTTCACCCTTAATATGTCACTATTTCCCGAAATAAGTAAATACCTACGCAAAACTGTGGACTAGTGCTTTTGGTTATAAAAACTAATTTTATTTAAATTATAGATATACCAATTACCAGCCATTGGAAAGGTTTTGCCCCATAGGTGTTTATGGCAAGTATAACAGTTATTTGAAAATGTGGAGAAAATTAACATCTAAAATAAATTGCATGAAATTAAGTTTTTTTTCTTCTATATTATCTCCGAACTAGATGATAGTGACGTCACACCAAATCTGTAAAAACGAAATGAGCGCACCTTGTTTCTGGTTATCGAGATTTTGGGGATTCCCAATTTTCACGTTTGTGATCTGTCATTTCTAAATTTCAGATGACAGCTTCATCTTCATTCTTAAAGCAAGCACTGCCAGCAGTATTTTTTTTTAACTGTCTGTTATTATATGATGACTTATATTGTGATGTGAATTTTTTCAAATTTCAAAAAGTCACGCAATTTAACCCACGAATTACCGCAGGCAGTGGGCTAAGCGAAAGACCAATTTGAAAATAAAACATACTCGAACAATAAGGAAAAACACGTATAGAAGAAAGGGCGATAATTACTCTACAATATGTGACTACCCGCCACTTATTACGTAGGTATCTTTCGCCAATGTGCTCAGAAATCAAAAGGTGTGTTTGGGCGAGTTAAAGTGAATCCAATAAAATCTAAGCTGTTAAAATCATTTGTTGTTGTAGATTATGTAATACAGATAAGTTTCAAACATTGCTGGACATCTGAAAGTCTAGGTACTGAACGTGTTCATTTCCCTAAAATTTTTTAGAATCCGAAAATTTTTTGTAATATATACCTATACTATTTTTTCCATTCTCGAATTTATGAAATAATAACAATTGAAATCTAAGTGGACTCCAGGTCAACCTTTATTTGTGTTTTTTCATATTTTAAATTAGACGACATTTTCATATTTGTAATTAAAATATATTTTTATTAAATAAATCATGTCGATCATGGAACCCGCAATACAGGATCCGCAGTGATTTGCACTGCAGTTCCCTCTTTGCTCTTTAGCCATTTGTCATGGAAAGAAAAGAAAACACATGTACTTAGAATCACTGCGGATCCAGTATTGCGTATTCCATAGTCGACATTAATGCTTACATTCAAATAATCCTAAAACTTATTTCAAAAACTTGAAATGATATTTATCTTTCAATGACATATTTGCAAATATAGTTTTTTAGAGATCTTAAGGAGTACCACGTACCAAACCTCATCAAATAAAAAACACAAATACAGAATGATTTAAAGCCCTCGTGATATTTGGAAATATCACGAAAAATTACTGAACTAATTATAGTGTTGTATTGTACACAATAATTTTTCTTATAAATAAAAAACCTATGTAATATTATTTATGTTTTATCCTAAAATAAAAAAATTATATTTTTATGTTAAATAAAAAATCTTTAATGAAAAACTTGTTTTTTTTTCAAAAAATAAAACTGGAATAATTTTTTTCAGCTCTTCCTTCAAAAGCCCTTAAAAATATAGAGTAATAATTTTATTAATATAAACAAGTCAACTTTTTATAAGGGGTATTCCCGATCCGATGCAACTGGTCTTGTATCATTGCAAAAATGCAAAAGTGTAAAATTGCTATACCCTAACCCCATTGTAAAAAAAAAACTTTGCACTTTTGCAATGATGCAAGACCAGTTTGCATCGGATCGGGAATACCCCTATAGTTTGAAAAATAAAAAATAGACATTAACTTTTCAAAAGAACAATTTTCGTAAGAACAATTTTCGTCTTCCATTCAACAAAAATCAATTTTTTTGTTTTGCGTATGATAATCTTCCCTCTGGTATGATTGAAATTAGCGCATTGTATGATAATTCAGTTTTAAGGATATGGCAGCACTGATACAATCACAAGTCAAATAAAAATTCAAATGCAAATAACAAAAAGATTATTGTGACTAGTTCAGGGTTGTACAAATGCATTTTTTGATGTGTAAACATCTATAGGTACTAGCGGTAGAGTGAAAAAAAACGTGACGTATCTTGTGATTGTAATTCTGAGCCTCACGTTACGTTTGTTTACACGTCTTTATCGTGAGTCCCGGCACTCACACTTCTAATGCTGCATTTCTTATTAAAAATAAAACTTTAATGCAATGTAAAAATAATTTGCATTAAAAAAAATTTTCAATGCTAGTTGAAAATTGTTTGCACTAAAAAAATTGAATAGGGGTATTCACGATCCGATGCAAACTGGTCTTGTATCAATGCAAAAGTGCAAAGTTTTTTTTTTACTATGGGGTTAGGGTATAGCAATTTTACACTTTTGCATTTTTGCAATGATACAAGACCAGTTGCATCGGATCGTGAATACCCCTAATATAAGTTTAAAATTATTTGCATTAAAAAAAAAAAATTGTAGGTATCCACTTTAAGTAATTGTTTTTTTAGAAAACTTCCCCTCCCGTCTAAATGGGGGGAAATACTACCACCCTCCCATAAAATTTGTTTTAATTGTATGGTTTCAACCTAGCATGCCCTATAGATATTTGTGAGATTTTGCTCGAATCACCCTGTATTCAATTTAATATACATATGTAGCTTAATTAATTGAACGCTTACAGCTTGAAAATTTTAGGGATTTAGTTTTTCTTCATTTGAAGCTGATTTAGACCCATCCAAGATTTTAACGCCTACCCTAACGACCACCCTAATGTCACATAATACCACCTTAAACTAAAGTACGTTTTTATTAGGTGGTACAAAATATAGGCTTCCACTAATTTAGCTCTTTTAAAATCAAATGAATAGGTTTACAATATTCAAAAAATAAAACCACGATTTAATCATACATAACAGCAAGTTCGCACAACCCAGTCGTGAATTTAATATTTTCTTTAATGCAAAAAAAATCGCATTCTTTTTTTTGTATGGAAAAAATTTTCTAAAAAATTAGCTTTTTTTTTAATGCAAATTACGAAAAAAAATCGCATTATTTTTTGCAAACAAATCTGGAAAAAATATGCAATTTTTTAATGCAAGAAATTTTCCAATTAAATTTGCAATGTTTTTAATGCAAAAAATGTTTGAATAAAATTTGCATTTTTTTAAGACAAGAAATGTGTGAACAAAATTTGCATTTCTTTTTATGCAAACAATTTTCGAACAAAATCCATTTTTTTAAAGCAAAAAATGTTCGAGCGAAATTTTCATTTTTTTAATGCAAAAAATGTTCGAACAAAATTTGCATTTTTTTTGCAATGTTTTTAATGCAAAAAATTTGCATTTTATTTGGAACCCCCAAATTATTCGGGCGAAACTCACAACAGCTTTTAAAATTCCGGGCGAACAAAAATTTTAAGGTAAAATATTTTCGGGTGAAATTCACATATATAAGGCTGATTATGTCTGTTTGGTTACTTGAAACGTTGTACGAACCACGTAGCAAAATTTGCTGTCAAATCCCATAGAAAAAAAATGCCAAGAATAGAATGACAGTTTCGACTGATGACTGATATTGTGTCTTTTACTTGCCCAAAACTACCAGTTTCTACCAATTTTATTTTTACTTACGATGTATAGGAACTACATATGTACATATGTACATATATGGCAAGTTATGGATTCGTAAAAAAAATTAAACTCGGGATTTTGATCAAAGTTGACATTACGATGATAGCGAAGTCAAAAAAAGTGGGTCTCGCAATTCTGTCCTTTCGGCTGCAGCCTAAACGGGGCGGTCGATTTTCTTCAAAGTTGGCACCTAGCGTTTTTTGGGAATTATCCCCACTCGTTTTTTTCATTTTTTTAAGACCAAAAACAACGGTACCTAGCTTCCCATTTTTTTACCAAAAAATGAAAATCTTATTTTTCTCCAAAACGTGCCAACAACTTTTTTTTTTTTAATTTAGTAATTTTTTTTTTATAAAAAAAAATTTCCTAAAAATGGTTAGAAATGGTACCTCTCATATAACCATTTTTTTTGATTTTCGACTATCTCATAATCATTTGAACTGATTTTAATGAATTTTTTTGCGCAAAAGCTTTATTATTTATTTTAAAAAAAAATTTCAAAATAATTTTTTGAAAATGCCATCTTTCGGAAATAGGTAGATATTTTTTTTTAATTAATTTTTTATTACAAAACAAAACAATTTAATCAATTTATGTTTAATTAGATATTTTTTTTTCAGTCTAAACTGTAAATTCCATGCATATTTGCAATACTCTGGTATATTGTTCATAAATAAATGACCTACTCGCATAATACTACCTTAAACTTAACGACGTTTTAAGCAGGTGAAATGCAATAACTAGTTTATTTCTTTTATAAGATAAAATATATGTTTTTGAAATATTAAAACTTTAAAAACACAGTGTGATCGCACATAAGAGCAAGTTCGTACGACACAGTCGTGCACATATTTTTTTTGTATGAACTTTGACAATATTTGGACCAAAAATAGTAGAAATGGGCAGTTTTGGGAAAGTTATTCTGAATGAATCAAGTAAATTTATTCAGAAATTTCATTGCGAGCATGACTCAAAACTTTCAGTCATGATTTATAATCTGTACTATATAGGTCCTTAGGAATGGCTGTTGGCACACTGGATCAGACAGAATGTTTTTTTATTCATATATAAGGAAAGAAAATAATATGTTCTATGCATCAAAGGGAACAGAAAACCGAAATGTTTTTTTTTATAAATTGTGTTTCTTTTAAAATATAGGATATCATTTTCAAATCGATTCTTTTCATTATTAATTATATTAATGCAAAGTAAAAACATACGAAAATAAAAAATAAAAGCACCATAAAGCAAACTTTTACCATATTCAGATATTGCAACACAATTGTTTGCCCAATTTGCTTGAAAAGCCTACGATCGTATATCGCTATATTTTATTTTTGCGTCCATAAATGTATCCATGTAAACTCGAAATTGACTTTACAGTTAGTCTGTCCATCAAGTCGTGTTGTCAAACATGCTTATCCATGTAAATTACCAATTTGGATATTATGACAGATCGAGAAATAAGCCGTGCATTTTGCTTGACTTGACATTAGCCTCCATAACAATAAACAAATTTCGGTTTATCGAAACCTGCATTATACAATACGATATACCTTATCGACTGATTTTTGCGATCCTGAATCTTCCGTTTATTTTTTGGTTTTGTTTTGGTTGAAAAGGTGCTTTTAAATTGTGATTTTTAATTTGTAGATGCTAATTTAGTTTCATTGAAAAAGAATCATGTCTCCAAAGTCTTTACTCCGTTTGTGAAAAACGCAAAGAAGAAAGAGCGATAACTCTGTAATTTTACAAAGCGCGCCAAATTTTATTTATCTTCCCCCGGCAACATATAAATACATACATACATATAGTACTTCCTTCGCATGGTGAAATTGTCATAGAAGAAAGAACTTCGAACGTACCAGAAGTTTGAGGAAGGAGCTGAATTTTCAAATTGTAACTTAATAAATCTATTGACGAGAAAAAGCAATTTCATCAACATTAATAATAAAAATGGATAAAGAATTTATTATATTAACTGCAATAACTACAGCAGTAGCCACTCTTGCTTATTTATTCTTCCAGAATCAGAGACATATCACGAACAATCACAATGTAACAGAAGATAATTTCAATGTATATGCGTAAGAGAACGTTTATTTTACTTAGAACAGAAACATTTGAATTTTTTCAATTTCATTTAGAGATCTCGATTGCCCTATCTGCTTTGAACCCATGACTATGGATGGATCATCTTGCGCTTTATTAGATTGCGGGCATTTTCTACATCAAAATTGCTTGCGAGACATGAACAACGCAAGAACGTCTGCATCTGAAACAAATAAGTGTCCAATATGTCGAAAGCCGTTTCGCTATCCTTAATTATTTGATTTCATTTTTTTTTTCATGTAGGTATAATTTACTAACCTTCCGTGCTCATACGTAATAATATATTCCTTCTACTGCAATATGTGATTAAAATATGGTCTTAAATTCAACTTACCTAAAATACCAAAGGTGATATTAAAAAGTAAAAAGTTTTTAAAAATTAAATAAAAAAAAGTTCAAAATAAGGCTAGTTTAGTATGTAGGTATGTATATGCTTTTTGAATTGATATTGAATCATGAATGTAGCTGAAATCAAATGACGAGTCTAGAGAAATGGCAATTTATAACAGTAATTAAAGGGCTTCGTGTGACTGGAAAACAAATCTGGGTGCCCGAAGTTTACCCTGAATAAACAGTGCCATTATAAACAAAGCTGTTATAAATTGGCATTTCTTCAGTCACTTCTAATGAAAATTTTTAATATAGCAAAACAAAATATTGTTAACCCTTTTATATTACAAGGAACTCATAAGGGGTATTGTTGAACAAAACCTAGAATTGTACGAATTTATAGGAAACATTATTTATGTATTAAATTATAAGAAGTAAGATTGAAATTATATTAGAATTTATTGACCCATATTATTTAAAATAATGTAAAGTACTTATATATATAGGTACTTATTACAGCTTATCCCAAAACTAGAACCATGACACGGAGGAAAAAAGTTTTCGATTTGCAGATTTTATATAAAACAAATAAAGTTGTTTTTATAAAAGGAAGAAAAAGTGTTTTTTTTTTTTATTATTATTTAAAGTTATTACGAAAAGACAAATGAATCAAGTTATTTATTGGTTAAATCCTCTTGACCAAGAAGAATTCATTAATCTGAAATTATTTGTATATTCTTTTTGTTACGGTAAAATTTACTGCCTTTCATTCATCCAAATCCTTGTTCCTTCCTTTCCTTTTCTTTCTCTCCCTACAGGTGTTTCTTTCAACTTACTGAGAGAGAGAGAGCAGGTCAAGCATGGTCCATCAGCCATCGGTTCACTCTCTCGGTAGCTTGAAGAGACAATGTCGATTTTTGACAATTGAAATGGATAGTTGATCCATCCCGAGACCAAACTAAAAACAATTGACAGAAGCATGTGCGACAGTTGATCCCCAAACTCAAGATGTTACTCTCAATAGAATAGAATGGCCTAGGGCCCAACCTTCCTTTAAAATAATATTTTGTACAAGATGGAATGTTATAGACTTATCCCCAATTCAATCTAATCTAACAAAAGCCCACCGAAGTAGTTTTATTTTGAGCCGCGAGTATAGGGAAATTTAAGTGCAAACTATCTTTCCAAAAGTTTAATTATTAGTCGTTCGCTTTTCCTTTTTCGTTGCTCTAAGTTGTCCTTTAATATTGGCCGCGTTCGAGGATCAATTCAAAGCTATCCGGATAGGTTTGTGTTGTTCTAATTCCTTGTGACAAAACAGCTGATGCACAACAACCCAAAAACACTGAACGACGCCTTTAAAGTGATCCCAGAAATCGATCACCAAAATTTAGGACATCAAAATTATTTTCAAAACCTTAGGCAAAATCAAAACTTTTCTAGGCAGGGCAATAATTATAATCAAAGTCATAGTAATAGAAAAAATAGTCAGAGTAATATTTAAAATTTTAGAAACAATAACAATTATAAAAAAATTATTCAAACTTCAGAAACAATAATACAAACTATTGTGCATGCAATAATAATCCACACAATAGTAATTCATACAACTCATATTCGCAAAGCCATCAAATACCAAGACAAAATATAAATAATAGTAATAATACACCACAATACAAAATCAAAATTACACTACAAATGACCAAACTATGCGTAGCAATAATAAAACACAAAGTGGTCAATCAAGAAGGTCAAATAGGTACAGATCTCAAAATAATAACAATGAACCAATGGATGTTACCATTAATCAAAGTGGAAATGATAGTAACAACCAATATTGTAATCAAAACAATACAAATTTTCCAACAAACCGCCTAAACAATTTCTCTATAGGTACCTATATCGATAAAAACCATTTAAGACCCCTAAGATTTATTATTGACTGTGGTGCAGAGCACAGCATAATTAACAAAAACGTATGCAATCCAAAATGTAAATTCCATCCGAAAATCATACCTACATACTTTAAAAGTACTCGACCGTGCAAATTTTCACTATTTAGTGAATTTAATAAAAATGATTATTTCGTAAATTTTTTGGAATACCAATTTCATGAACGTTATGACAAGTTGATTGGCAATAACATATCCTACTGGATCTAAACCCAATAATAGACTATAAAAATAGATAACTTATTACTGAAAACGCGAAAATTCGTATATATTTCAACGAAGAAGAAGTTTTGAATATTTTTTGTTGTGAAAATCCCGATAATCTTATCGCAAATCACTTAAACGACGCGACACTGACGTTTCAAAATTAAAATTTTTATTTAATAGTTTTAATCATCCAACTATTTAGTCCACGTCATAGTAAATAATGGTATAAAACCAAATGAGGATAAAGTCAAGCCAATCACAGAAATGAAACTGCCTACAACCGTAAATGGAAATTCATTAAGGACTTTGCTAAGGTTACAATTCCAATGATAAAGTACCTTAAAAAGACTGAAAGATTAAAAATAACAGAGCCTCAATATGTCAAATTATTCAATACTTTAAAAACCTCTGATCCCATCTTAAAGAGCCTTGATTTTACGAAAAAGTTTGTTCTTACCACGGGCGCATCTGGTTATGCTCTAGGAGCCGTTGTAAGCCAAGACAACTATCCGATTTGTTATGCTTCTCGACCGCTTAACAAACACGAACTATACATTTAACATTATACCCCCATAGACAAAGAGCTTCTTGCAGTGGTGTGGTCTATAAAATATTTAAGGACATTTTTGTATGGCCGAAGTTTCGTTGTTCGAACATACCACAAACCCATTGTAGGGCTCAATGGTATAAAAGAACCCAACATGAAGCTCCAACGTTGGAAAATCATACTTAACGAATATGATTTCGATATCGAGTACCTTAAAGAGAAAGAGAATTGCGTAGCAGATGGTTTGACCAGGTATACTGACAAGTATAAATCTGAAGATAAGTCGAAAGCTAACGACGAAGTAAATTTAGTAGAACTCTTCAATAATGTGAAATATGTAAGCGAAAAACGCAATGACGAAGAAGTTTCCTTTGAAAATAACGAAGAACTTATTTCCACTGCCACTACTGTCCATAGCGCAATGGAAGATGAAACTCACCAAATTTAATATTTGTTTTATGGTACATATGAAAAAGTTTCAATGAAAATAGTGCACAAGAAAATTCAAAATATTGTCCAAATCAAAAAAGGTAGTAGCACCTTGAGGATCATGAATGTGGCCAAAGATAATTCCAAGTTGGATGAGAAGTTATTTAAAATAATCACAATTTATAACAACATCAATCATCATCCATTCGACGACCAAATTAAAACCAGTAGATTTTATTCGCCGAAACATTAGCAAAGAAAACATTGGTAACATTCAGGTAGGGTAGCAATTATGTAGTTTCTTCTGTCAGATGTGTTTAGAAAATGTTCAGAAAATAATACTGCAAAGTGCAAACAGAAAACGATGGGGTTTACATTTTGGAGTTCAAACAGAATAAAAGCTCTTCCACACTATCCCACTGAGTATTTACACAATATAGGCGTGTTTTTTTGCAAGCCCGGGAGGAATTGGTTGAAAAAAACGACAGCGGGGATTTAGCGACGCCATGACAGTAAAAAACACGGAGTTTTCATACAAACTATCGATAACATGTATGCAATTCATGTCGGTAACACAGTTTTTCGGTGCGCTTAAGGGGCCAGTTATAGCTTTCATTGAAACTCATCATTGTCAATGGTCTGACAATAGCTAACAATTAGCTGACATTTGACATTTCTTACAATGAAAAATTGTCCGTTCGAACGGTTGGTAGATTTCATCCCAAAGTCTGACAATTTGATTATCAGCTCTTTTAAAATCTCTCTTTAACCAACTCGTTGACATTTCGGACAATGAAGAAATTGTCTGCAATTGTAAGATGTTTTCAATGAAATGTCTTACAATCCTCTGAATACACAATTTTGTCTGACAATATTGTCAGAAACGTCATTATCAGACGAAAATCTAACAAAAAATTGTCAGGTATCTTACAATCGTCTGAACACACAATTGTTATCACTGTCAGTCGATTAGAACATTGTCAGACTCATTGTTCATTGTCAGATATTTTCATTGAAAACATCTAATAATTGCTGACAATTTCTTCATTGTCCGAAATGTCAATGAGTTGGTTAAAGAGAGATAAAAATGAGCTGACAATCAAATTGTCAGACTTTGGGAAGAAATCTACCAACCGAGTGAACGGACAATTTTTCATTGTAAGAAATGTCAATTGTCAGCTAATTGTTAGCTATTGTCAGACCATTGACAAAATGGGTGCAATTATCTTGTTACTTTCATTCCCGAATTAAGGCTTTCCAAACCAACGCGAAACATTCGCCGACGACAGATTTTTGTTGTTGTTTAGCGTTGTGTATTTGTCATATTTTGTGTTATTGTGAATGATTCGCTACGATTTCGCGTTGGTTTGGGGGAACCTTTAATTTTATCCACATGCCCTCATTTTTCGAAAAAAAAAAAACTCTTTTATTTAGGTATTCAGGTTATTAGATTTATTTGAACGATGACCATTGACCAGCTATAAAAAAAGAATATATTAAAGAGTGCTAGGTTAGGAAATTGCTTTTAAATATTGAGATTTAATCCCTTTTTTAGATAAAAACTCGATAGTCAAACAAATTTCAAATTATGCACTTTTTCTTTCTTTTTAATGTGACACGTGCCCATCTCACGACCAATCGACAACAAATGGCTAGCAAAGAGAAGATTTAAGTTGTTTACAAAACTGCATACAAGAAAATGCTTCAACACATTTATTGAGGCTGTGAATTGGCTTATTACTTTCACGAAGTGTTACTTTTTTCCTCAAGGTGTACCTACCTACTATAAATAAAAAAAAAGTATATAAACATATAATGTATGTTTAAAACCATTTTTTTCTATTAAAATCATATTTTCTTTTTTCAAAAATTAACCCAAAATTTTGTAATTGCGCTTAAAAATATATGCACGACTGGTTCGCACAAACTTGCTCTTATGTGCGATCACACATTTTAAAGTTTTAATATTTAAAAAACTATATTTTTATTATTTTTTATAACATTATAATAGTAAGAGTCGGTCACTCACTCACTCACTGATTCATTCACCTTACTCATCATTGCACCGCTTATACTATAAGTCTTAAAAATATAAACAAATTTTTTTTATTTTACAAATTTTGTGTTGAGGCTCACTAAGAAGGGATTTTTTGAAATTACTATTCCAAGTAGGGTAAAATAGGATAAAACTGGTCAAGTGTTCAAAAACTTACTTCTAAACGGATAGTCGTACAACATTCATTTATTTATTTTTTTTTTAAATAGTAAAACAAAATTTCAGAACTTTATTAATACAAAAAAAAAATCTATAAAATCTACAAAGAAATTCAAAATCGAAAAATTACAAAATTCCAATAAATCTGGGATTACTCCGATTGAAATAAATCTTACACCATTGAAAATTATTACTATCCATGTTTCAGCAAATTTTGAAGTGAATTTTTTTAGACACCATTTTTGATGTTTCAAAAACAAGCATTTTTCGAGGTCAATTTCTACCACTTTTCTAATTTTATAAAACTAACGGATGCTTTAAAAAATCTCAAATTTTTTTTAGATTTTTCAAACTTTTTTCAACCGAGATATTCACATTTTTCTGTTATTTTATTAATCACCTCACAACTCTTTAGTTATTCCATCTAAACGATTAGTTTTTTTTTATTCGGATCTAGGAAAAAAAACAATCAATTTGATACATCATACATAACTGTACACCCAACACGACCTTCACAATAGTTACAAATTTTTTTTTTTTAAATCTCGGACAAACTCAAAAAAGGGGTTGTTCATTGCCACCCGACCGTTAGTGGTTGGTATTTTTGATTCATAGTAATTCTAAAGGTACCCCCTTGGCTTGTTTGGTTGACTGATAACTTTTCGGATTGTTAAGATTGAGGCATTAAAATTTAAGTAAAATGTCATGCACGTATAATTGACCCTTATGATGTGGGTAGAGTTTATTCTGTAGGTATTTTGATTGGCTTATATCTTCTGTTCTATTAATCGGATCTGTAAAATTAAGGTCTTAAAATAAGAGTAAAATGTTATCCTAACTTATTGAGTTATACAATCATTGAAAATGAGAATTTATTTAAAAAAGGTGAATTACTCCGATGTTTATTTATAAAAAATTCGATTTTTGTCGGCTAAGGTGAAAAACTAAGTGAGTGACTGGAAAAAAGGTAGGTAAATAGAGGTAGAAAAGAGGGTCAAGCGCTGAATGGGCAAATCGGATATATAGCTTTATAACTTGAGTTGTAATTGTCAGATTTGTAGGGTTAAAGTCTTTAAATAAATTAATATTATTGAGGTATATAGTATAGTATACTAAATATTTTTATATAGGTACTATATATTTTATAGGTATGTAAGTACATATAATTGATATATAAGTATAGGTATATATAAGTTAGTGAGTTTAACTGATATGGGTTAATTGTTTTTTTTTTTTTTTAGATTTTATGTATATAATAACTTGAGTTATAACGGTTTTATTTTAATGACTTGAAATAAAGATACAAAATTTAGCTAAACTATTAAATTAAGCATACAGTATTCAACTAGCGAAGCCAACTGTTCTTATCTTTTAAGAGAAATAAATTAGTTATGGGAGCCTATAATGTATAGGTGCCACCTGCCAGTTTAAGGTTATAGTATTATGCGACTAGGTACATTTATTTATGAGCAATATAGCACCGTGTTGCAAATATGCATGGAACTTACTGTTTAGACAGAAAAATTGTTAAACAAAATTAATTAAATATAAATTGATTAAACAACCTCTGAAATTGTTTTGACACCAATGCGATGTACATCACCCGATTTCTTAAGAAAATCTCAATTTATGAAAAAAAAAAATTGAAAACCGTTGGACCGGTTTTTTTTTGTTTACCTAATAGTTTTTTATATATAAAATTAAAAAAAAAAACTAAAAAAAAAAATGGTACGCAATTTTTTAGCCTCTTTATTATTGCGGAGTTAAAAAACTTATTTAAAAAAAAATATCATCTACCCATTTTCGAAATATGGAATTTTCAAAAAATAATCTTGAAAATTTTTTTAAAAATCAATAATTTATGTTCTTTTAAAAATTTGTATGCAATATTATTAGAACTTATTTGAAGCTTTTGTGCAATTAAAATCAGTTCAACTGATAATGAGATAGTCGAAAATCAAAAAAACGGTTCTATGAGAGATACCATTTTTAAACGATAGATATTTTTTTTCCAATAATATAGTAGATCGTACAGATATTAGTTCTCAAAAAAATTTTTAATCAAAATCGTATGGAGCCGTTTTTGAGAAAAATGAGATTTTCAATACCGGTTTTTAATCATTTGTATGGGAGGTACCGTTATTTTTGGTTATAAGAATAATTTTCCTTTAAAATCTGCTAGATAATGTTAAAAAACTGCTTGGTGCCAAGTTTAATAAGAATTGACCTAGTCGTTTTCAAGTTATTAAGTTCTCAACAAAAAAATTTTTGAAAATTTTGGTATACCTACAAAACTTTCAAATTTTTTCAAAAATTCTCCATAAAAAAATTGATCAATATCAGTTGAACAGTTTTTGAGAAAATCGAAAATCAAAAAAATGGTTATATTTCGAAAAATTTTATAAAATGGTTGCCTTTTTGTAAAAAAAAAATTATTGAATTTTTTTTTAAGTTGTGGCACGTTTTTGAGAAAAAAAAGATTTTCAGTTTTTGCTAAAAAAAATTTGAACGGCGCAGGTACCGTTATTTTTGGTTTAAAAAAAAAGGAAAAAAAAACGGGTGGGGAGAATGCCCAAAAAACGCTAGGCACCAACTTTGAAGATTGAAGAAAATCAACCGACCCGTTTATAGGCTACAGCCGAAAGGACATACAGACGGACAGAATTGCGATAAGGAAATTTCAGTTCATCAAGGCCTGCATTGAAGACAATACGATATTCCTTATAAACAAGAGACTTTTATATTTTTTTTTTTTTTGTTTCGGTTGCAAAAGGGGGTGGCCCCGGCGGGTTGCAGTGGAAGTAGTGCGTGACTGCTAACTTGGATGTGTGGGTTCGATCCCCAATCTAGGAAGCATTCTTTTCTATATTCCCTCAACTGAACGCCACCCCCTGTGAGATTTAATAAGATAATCAAAACCTATAATATCTCAATCCACTGTGCTAACAAAAATCTATCCCCTCCTTCTATTCTTTCTAACACCGCCTAATTTATAAGACCCTATGTCTTATACTGGCATATATACATATGTTTGTGTTGGTGTTCTTTTAAATAAAATCTGGAGACAGCGATAAGAAAAGAGCGGTAAATCTGTAATTTTACAACACGTGCTAAATTTGGTTTATCTTCTCCCGGCAAAACACTTATACATACATAAATATACACACTTCGCGGTGAAATCATTAGAAGAATTTTGATCGCCGAATGTGCTGGAAGTTTTAAGGAGCTAAGTTTTTAAATTGTAACTTAATAAATCTTTTACGAGAAAAAACAATTATTAATTCAAATGGACGGAGAAATTGTTATAGTAATTGCAATAACAGCAGTAGCCACTATTGTTCGTTTATTATTAAAGAATCAGAGACATAACACGAACAATCGCCGCCGTGGAACAGCACATAATTTTAAAGTATATCCGTATAAGACAACATTTATTTTACTTATAACAGAAAAATTTCAATTTTTTCAATTTCATTTAGAGATTCAAATTGTTCTATCTGCCATGAACCAATGACTATAACGGTTGGATCGTCTTGCGCTTTATTGGATTGTGGGCATTTTTATCATAAAAATTGTTTGCGAGACATGTACAACGCAAGACTGCCAAATATGTGCCCACTATGCCGAAATCCGTTTCAATATAATTTATATTATTAACCATATGCGTTACATTTTCCTTTGAGTGTGATGTTATTGGAATAGGATCTCAAATTCAACTTTACTAAGAAAAACCAAAAACGTTATAAAAAAGTAAAAAGTATTTAAAATTTAAATTAAAAAAAAAAACGTTTAAAATAAGGCTAATGTAGTATGTGATATGGTTTTTAAATTAATATTGAATGTTGTAGGTGAAATTAAAGGACGAGTCTAGAAAAATGGAAATTTATAAATTAAACTAACGCGTTTCGCATGTTTTAAAAATAAATCTGGGTTCCGAAAGTTAACCCTGAATAAACAGTGCCTTTATAAACAAAGCTTTAAGAAATTGGCATTTATCCAGTCACTTTCAATGAAAAACTATAATGTAGTAAAACTAAATTCTTTTAACAAGAATAATACGAATTTAAAGAAAAATTTATTTATTTATTTATTTAAATTATAAAGAGATGAATTGTATAGAGATTTATTAATTCTAATTATGTAAAATATTGTAAAGTATGTACATATCAGTATACATCAGAAGAGAATAAATACACAAAGGCAAAAAGCTTTCGATTAGAAGACTTTATTGTCATTTTTTATAAAGTGGAAGAAAGAGCGTTTTTTTATCATTTAACTTTGTTTTTAAAAGGAAGGAAAAGTCCAATTAATGACTTCCATGAGGATCAGCAGAGTAAGCATTAGTGAATGCTGAGCGTTCGAGAAACTTTCTTGTGACAAAACAACTAATGTAACAACAACCCAACGTATCTGAAAATTTTGGGAATATCTGATATGTTCTCGAACGCAAAAAATGATTTTGAAAGTTAATTTCGGAATTTAACCTAATAGGATCAATTTTCAAGGTATATGGTTTTATCCATAAGCCTAGCACGCTGCTGATGAAAATGAAAAATCCCATACAAAAATGACGCAGCAAAATCATAAATGGGAAATTTCCTTCTGCTTCTCGTTTTGCAGTACGCTGTTCGAAGAGCGAAATTTATAATTGTAGCAGATTATTTGGAGAAGTCTCCGCTCCTTTTTCGCACTGAATTAATTAATTATACATGCGAGAAACGGAGTCGGATTGGCACATCCAAAAATCGACATCGATATCAATGTTAGAAATATCCCTAAATTCGATGTCGCTGTTGCTGTGTTAATGTATTCAAAGCCATTTAAAACCACTGGCTGTAAAAGGTTGTCAAAGTTGCCGTGGCAATATGTTTCTCGCAAGTAGCAACAGACTATTTATTGTGTGCGGAAAAATGATATTTGAGTTTTATTTGGGTTTTTTTTTATTATTTTCTTACATCATGGGCTTCTCCGATTTTTTGCGTTTTTGTTTTATTTTGTTTTTGGAATTAATGAAACTCTTCAAGGATATTTTTCGTTGTGTTTTCGCAAGCGTTTCGTTGTCTGGTTTGGAGATAACGAACAATTTTTGTTTCGCTTCAGCTGCGTACTAGGCTTAAGTAATACATGGCGAGTTGCCGGTTAGTTTGAGTGGTGGCTTGTGTTGTGATTATTCTTTGTAGTTAAGCTTTCATTAAACGCTTCTTCCAATAAGCTAATTATCTTATCACATTTGTAAATATATCTTAATAAAACAAACTTCTTTATAAAACAAAGTGTCAGATGCGTGGTCTGAAAAGGTATCAGAGTCAAATCAAAAAGTGTCCAAAGCTCCTAGGACTTTCTGTAAATGATTTATGTAGCTCATCTTTACTTTTAATCGTAAAATCTTGGAGTTGCCTGGACAAATTGGAATAACCAGTTCAAAATATTTTTACGGGCGTCTAACCTTGAAAATGAGTCAAATGAACGAAAGGTAGCACTCCTCCATTACATGAAAAACTGCTGAATGAGATAGAGATAGCAAAGGAGCAAGTGAGATAGTTAGAAACTGGGACACATGGAAATTTCATGGGTGCTTTACATCGTATAATCGTCAACTATGGAAACCTAAAGAAAAATATCAAAATCGGAAGCAAACTGAATCAACCCAAGCTTGTGGAAGATGTAGGCAATCTCATAAATATCGCTGCCCTGCTATCGGCGTTTGTCGCATGCAAAAAGTGTTACAGAAAAAACCACTACGCAAAAAATGTGTAGAAATGCTAAACAAGTAAAAAAACATCGAATTTGAAACAGATTCACATGCATCATCCACTCTATAATTTTTTTGGGCCAGCTACGAGTTGTTTCATCATCGTCATCTCTTTCAAGCTCTGCAGACTATACATCATCCAAGCAATAATGTCATCTTCCTCGCACTCACCAGAAGCAAAGTTCAGGAAATTGCTTATTCCTTCACATAGAGGTAGAGATAGAGTGAAAAAGTGAAGCATTTTTTAAAATAGTGTGAGTTACACAAACACAAATGCATTTACACAGGGAAGGCATGCAGTGAGACAGATAAATCTTGGGGCGCCCAAAGGAATTTTTAGCTGCTTTTTTGAGGAATGTGTTTTGAGATTTAAAATCGTCAATACAGAAAAAAAGCTTAGTAAATTGAATAAACCAGTGATATAAAATTAAATAAAGTGAATATATACTATTCTTCATTGAAATATAAATATAAAACTACAAGCGGTGCTCCGTTAAATCCTGTAAAAACACCTATAAGCAGTGCAATTTTTGTTCGTTTTACAGGTAAGCTATGTCTCATATTCTACATGAAGTGGCATTGACCGCCTTGCCATCACCAACAAAAGCTAATGAGACCCTGGGTGAGAATTTCAATGCTAAAAAATATCAATTTTAAAGTATTCTACGATAATGTTTTTACACAAAAAACATCACTTCACATTAATTTATGTGAAATTTGAGACACAATCAGCCCGTGAAATGAAAAGATTGTTAACTCCATTTTGCAGTAGGTGTTTTTACCCAATTTAACACAGCACCGCATGGTGTTTTATATTTTTTTAATAAAGTATTGCAAGTTTTCACTATTTTCACTTTTATTGCATTTTTTTAAGTTTTATTATCTTTTTTTCACTATTTTAACGATTGAAAATCTCGAAAAACTTTCCTTTAGATCGGCAAAATGACAGATAGGCACCTTTTTTTTAAATTAGGTGCTACAATCACATACACTGTACCTACATGTGATTACACCTCTTTCTTATCTTCTTATTCTAAGTTCCTTCAACACCATCATCAAAAGGTTTGTTTGGAAACGTGAAAATTCTTGATAATTTGCACAAGTTTTTAGAAAATTTAAAAATTTGTTGTCAAATCAAAACCCATATGAAAAAAACTCAGTTTTGGAAAATTTATTAAAAGAAAAATTAACCAAACAGGTATAACATCATTGTCAAAAAATCCATCGTCACACTCGTCATCATCATCTAATCCAGCATAGTCATCTCTATCGCACTCATAGTTATCTTCAGGAACATTGTTGCAAAATAGATCATCTTCATCAACAAAAACCTCAGCTTCATCAACAAGTTGAAAGTATCAATCAAACTAAAATGAGAAAAAGCTCTTTAGCCCAGAACATCACATTCCAGCTTGAAGCCTAGTACGCTGCTGATGTGAAACGAAAAATCCCATACAAAAATGACACAACGAAATCATAAACGGAAAATTTCGTTCTGCTTTTCGTTTTGCAGTACGCTGTTCGAAGAGCGAAATTTATAATTGTAGCAGATTATTTGGAGAAATCTCCGCTCCTTTTTCGCACTGAATTAATTATACAGACTATTTATTATTGTGTGCGGAAAAATGACATTTGTGTTTTATTTGTGTTTTTTTTTTTTTTGTCATTTTCTTACATCATGGGTTGGAATTAGTGAAATTCTCCAAGGATATTTTCCGTTGTGTTTTCGCAAGCGTTTCGTTGTCTGTTTGGAGATCACAGGAAATTTTCATTTCGCATCAGCAGCGTACTAGGCTTGACACCGGAACAGAATGCAACATTATTTGCAACTTGCAAATCAATAAAGAGGAGTCAGGTAACACCAACAAAAACCAAATTATTAACCTTCAATGGCAATCAAATAAGGGTCATTCAGCGATACATATTTGATGAACATTTTATTTCATTATAAAGTTTGGACTTTACCATTAAGTGTGAAAAACAATATCAAATGGTCGCAGCATGCGATTCTTTTGAGGTAATTTTTAACCACTTTTTCGCACATTTCGAGCTGCATCATAACTTGAGTAATGTTGGTTTTTAATTCGTCTAGAGTTCGGGTATTATTCGCGTAAACACGGTCTTTTGCCTAGCCTCACAGAAATCCTCACGTTGTCAAGTCGCATAACCTTGGTGTCAAATTGACGTCGCCATAATTGTGTGCTTGTGGCTTGTTCTCCCGTCGTGTTGGAACCACATATCGTCCAAGTCATTATCTTCAATCGCCGGACAAAAAAAAATCGGTTATCAATCGACCATATCGCTCAGAATTGACTGTAACCGTCTGCTCATTGGCATCTTCGAAGAAATACGGACCAATGACACACCAAACAGTCACTTTGTCTGGATGCAACGGCATGCACCTCTTCGATCACTTGTGGGATTTCTGAGCCCCATTTGCGACAATTTTGTTTGCTTACATACCCACCGAGTGAGAAATGTGCCTCATCGCTTGTTGTGCGAAAAATCGGTGTTTATTGTCTGTTGTTCCAACACCCAAGAAGCGTTTCTACAGCGTTGTGAATGGTCAGCAAGCGATCCACTCTCGTAAATGGCAAACATTCAACTAATGTTATGACACTTCAAATGACAGCTGAAATTGACAGGTGTCAAATTCAGCGCTACCAACTTGCAACCAAGAAATGAATGACCCATTCTCAATTATTGGACATTGGAAAAAAAATTGATAATCGTTGGAACGGTTTTTTAAAAAAAATAGTTTTTTATGGGTGCCTATTGTTTCGCTTTTCTTACAATTATTTCTGTTTATTTCGTAATGCCTTATTTTTTTTTCGATCACTTCGCCCTACAGTCATTTCGCATTTCTTTCTCTCGCTTTTTACTCGTTTTGCATTTTCGTTAAAAGTGCAATGAGTTATTTAGCTTCAAGGTTATTTCGCTAAAGGTTTATTTCGCATTTGGTTTTAATTAGTCTATTGTTTTAGCGTGGGTTTATCTCCGGCTTATACGAACATAACTCATGTACTATCTCCCAAAGAACTAACTGCCACTAAAATTGAACTAAGTCCCATTACTATGCCAAAGCACCCCCTGGCACCTACCCCAAGTCCTATAGTGGGTCCAAGCAGGGGAGTTGCAGTGGGGCACCATGCCCCCCCATACATATCTCTCTGTTTATCGTAAACGATGGCGAAATAATTCGTCGCTACAATGCAGAACTAGTCTAAGTCACATTTTCAAAATTTTTCAAGAAGAACCTTAGTGCGTAAAATGCTGACTTTCGACATTATGAATATATTCTATTATTTAAATTCTGAAGGAATTACTGCACGTAGGAATATTCAAAATATGTAGAAAATGCGCGGAACACAACAAGTTTCCTTATCAAATAAAAAAAAATCATTTTTAAATTTTTGACTTAGACTAGTTCTGCAAACTAAACAATAAAAGGCGAAATGACCTTAAAACGCATTAAGTGAAAGAAAAATGATATTTTTTTCTTTCGAAACAATAATTATAAACCAAATAATTGAAAAACATATTAATGAAAATCCTAAACAAAACAAAATGCCAAACGACTAAAGCGTAACAACAAAAAAACGAGATAAAAAAGACGAAACAAACCATACCCAGTTTTTTTATATATAAAATTTTTAAAAAATAAATAAAATGGTACGCAAGTTTTTAGCCTATATTAATGATGACTTAAAAAAACAATTTTTTTTAAATATCATCTACCCATTTTCAAAATATGGAATTTTCAAAAAATAATTTTGAATTTTTTTTTAATCAATAATTTATTCTGTTGAAAATTTTGCTATGCATTATCATTAAAATTTATTTGAAGCTTTTGTGCAAAAAAAATTCATTAAAATCGGTTCAACTGATAATGAGATAGTCGAAAATAAAAAAAATGGTTCTATGAGAGATACCTACCATTTTTAAACGATAGATTTTTTTTCCAATAATATGGTAGATCGTACAGATATTAGTTCACACAAAAATTTTAATCAAAATCGTAGCGGCCGTTTTTGAGATAAATTAGATTTTCAATACCGGTTTTTAAAAATTTATATTGGAGGTACCGTTAGTTTTGGTTATAAGAATAATTTTCATTTAAAATCTGCTGGATAATGTTAAAAACCTACTGGGTTCCAAGTTTAACAGAAATTGACGGAGTCGTTTTCGAATTATTAAGTTCTCAAAAAAAAAATTTGAAACTTTTTTTAAAATTCAAAAAAAATTTTTTTGGAAAATTTTGGTTTTTAAACATTCTACATTAAAAAATTGATCAATGTCAGTTGAAATGTTTTTCAGAAAATCGAAAATAAAAAAAATGGTTCTATGGGTGGTACCATTTTTAACCATTTAAAAAAAAATTGTAAAATGTTTGCCTTTTTGTTAAAAAAAATTACTAAATTTTTTTTAAAAAGTTGTGGGCACGTTTTTGAGAAAAATAAGATTTTTATTTTTTGCTAAAACAAATTGTACGGCAGGTACCGTTATTTTTGGTCTTAAAAAAAACGAAAAAAAACGTGTGGGTGGAATGTCAAAAAACGCTGGATACCTACTTTGAAGAAAATCGACCAACCCGCAACCCAAAGGACAGAGAGACAGACAGACGGACAGAATTGCGAGACCCACTTTTTTCGTTTTCGCTATCATCATGTAGTACCTATACATCGCATGTAAAAAGATATGTGGTCGTATTTATTAAAGTTTTCTAACTTTGGACAACTTTCCAACTTTGGAAAATGTTTTCAAAAACCTTGTTTATTGTTGTCTTATGCTGCCTAACTAAGCCACAAGAGTAAATCTCTTAACTGTGAATAATGTGATATTTATTTTTATGAAATAAAGCATATTTCCACTAATTTGAAAATAGTTGTGTCTAAGTAGATAAAAATTTTATAAATACAACTGATTGCTTTCAAGAGTAAATACTTGCTAGCTTGGATTCAATCCTATTTAAGGGACCGTACTCAAATTTGTTGTCTAAAAAAATTAATGTTTTTTCCGGTGTACCACAAGGGAGTCATATTGAACCGCCTTTATTTTTAATATTTATTAATGACATTGCTAAGGAGATTTTATATTCAAAAATTTTGATATTCGCCGATAACTATTAATTAAAGCTATTCCGACTTCTTATATCAATTAATCCTCATAGGTATCGATATTATAACGAAAAAGGCCAGGAGCCGCCTAGGATATATAAAGAGGTTTTCAAATGAATTTGACTATTCTCATACATCAAAAATCTTTTATTGTGCACTTGTGCGTCCCATTTTGGAATATGGCAGCTGTGTTTGGTGTCCTAGTCATGAAGTCTCAATAACCAAAATTGTAATAAGTGTTAATAAAAACAATTTTTGTTATCCGTTACCTTCCATGGGATCCTACTCAACATTTTCCATCTCATGAAAATCTCCTAAAGTTGCTAAGCTTACAAACGCTGAAAAAAAGAATGGAAATCGTTTTTTTCATCCATTTTTATCTGGGCTCGCAAAAAAAAAAACATCAAATCTATGATACCAATTAGTTTATATTATAAATTCTGATATTCTCGGTAATTTTATTTTCACTCTTTAAATTATATATAACAAATAATTTAATAAGAAAATTAAAAGACTTGATGTACAAACTATAATGGAACTTTTACTATAGAAAGAATTTTCCAATCTTTCGTGTCTCTCTAGACGATTTCGATTTTTATAGGTTTTGTAATACCAGTCCATTCCATCTTTCCTAGCAATATTTGTTTCTCTGCTATATGGAGCTGTTACAGGAATATCAACTTCATACTTTAAATTCGTATCTGTAGAAACTGAATTTGAATACTCCTCAGCTGAAGGCAGATACTGTTGAAGGGTTTGCGGTGTAAATACTTTTGTTATAGATGGTCTTCCACTTAAAATTCGAGGAGTAATATTTTCTATAGAATTTATATCATGCCTTTCTGTACTACCAGAGTTTGATGAATCCATTGCTAAGAAGTCCTGCTTATATGATGGATGTTGTAATTCCTCTTCAGGGGGAATCAAAAGGATAGTCTTTGAAGTAGTTGTTTCTAGGGGAACTTCTTCCGATTCTGAGTCGGATTGTATTGAGCTCTCCGTAATGAATGATTTCCTTTCAATTGAATTTTTTGCTGGTGTTACTCTTGATGAGTCTTTTGATGTGATTAATGATTTTCTTTCAAATGAAGCAGTTTCAGTTTTAGATGTTGTCGTTGGAGCTTCTTCTTCAGTAACATAATACGTATAAGATGGCAAAGGGCTTAAAGTTGTTGGTTCCTCTGTTGAAAAATACAATTCTGATGGAGTGCTGCTTCTGCTCACACTATTTGGTGACATCACATCTGTCTCTTCTGGCTCGAAGTAAATTTTAGTGCTTTGTCTAGTCGAAGTCATCGGAATGAATCCACCGAAATGTTCAGGCATTATAGGTTTAAAACCACCTTTTTGAACATTCGGCTCTGTCAGTGATGTTTTGAACACTTTAGGGTCTTCACTGCTCCCCGATTCTTCAGATCCTGGTTCAATAATTCCCCGACTACGGGATGTGATTCCATGATATTGTGTCTTTTGTGCAAGGTATTTCTCAAGTTCGCTGCTAGAAGGATCTTTGAGCATTCGAACTTTGCCCCTGGTTGGTTCCAATTTTGTATAGCCATGATCTCGGCGTGAATTACCTCCCAAAAATCCACCCATGCCTAATGCCGGAATCGGATAGCCAAAGAATGTAAATGGCGACTGTGGTTGTTGTATCAGTGGGTATCTATTTAAAATGCTGGTATTAAGCAAAGTTTTAGTTAAATCAATATTTCCATGAATATTTGGATTATTGTGACTTAAAGCTGGGGCAACGTTATTAAGATTTACAGGTAAGTGATGTGAATTAGATGAGTTATTGTTACCATTGTTAAGAGTGTTATTAAATGCTGGATAATCAACAAACTGATCGTAAAAATAGTCACTATCGGTTAGAAGTGGTCTCGTATAATTATCAACTTCTACTACCAACGAATTACATTCATCCTTAAACTCACTTCGACCTTCACCCATAAACACATCACCATGTTCGTTGTATAATGGCAGATAGTTTGAAGATCTCTGGTCATCGGTGCAATTCATTTTCTCAGTTCGTAGATTCCGTAAAAGTTGTCCATCTTGACATGTTGGTCCAGGATATGGGTAACCTGTCTCCTCCAACCATGCACTTAGCCATTGAACCGTACAGGAGCATATCATTGGATTTCCTAGTTAAACAAAATAAATTGCCTAAATAATTAAGATTAAAATTGGATAAAATAAATAAATTACCATCTAAGTCTAAAATTGCTATGTTCCCACGAAGAGTTGAAAATGTTTTCTCGTGTAATGTTCTGAAATTATTATTCCGAAGGGAAAGAACTCTTAGTCTGGGCATCACTTCAAATGGATATCCCTGAAAAAAGTGTAGTAAGAAAATCATAAATAAAGCAGAAAAAATAATACAGAAGAGTTCTTGTCGGATTAAGTAGATTTTCGTTAAGATCTGCTACTTGAAGTCAACTAGCAGTTAATTGTTTATTATTAAAAATTCATTAATTCATGAATTAATTTTTGACCAACGTAAGTAAGAAGATAAGCATTTTTTTTTAAGTAGTGATGTAAGAATTTTAATGTTGTTGGATGATTGTTATTTTAACAAAAATACGTATTAACAAAGTTCTCACTGTTTTAAAAAAGCTACAGACTGGGCCACCGGGAAACCGGGGTTTTTCCTGATTGGCCCCATGGGAAAACAAAAAGTGCAATAGTTTGTATTCTTTTAAAAGAAAAGTTTTCCATGAATATACAGCTTTTGTGGCCCAAAATGAATCTCAGGAAGCCCACACTGCTCTGTAGCATTGCACCAACAATGAGGATAAAGCTGTTGGGTCCCTACAAGCTTATTTTAACGAAAACTATAATTTTGCTGATGGGTCCCCACCCTAGTTATTATTGAGCTGTTGTCAGTCCAAGGGGTTTCTCCACTAAAATGGGGCTCCCAAAATATATATAGAGCTATTGTTGCCCCACTGGCAACCTAAGGAACCTTCCATGCCTTGGAATCCCAGTCCACCCCTGAATAAGAGCAGAATATTGTATTAATATTCCATTCGAACTTACCTGCACTTTACAAATTTGATTGTTGTCCATTTTCAGTTCTACCAGCCAGCTAAGTGAACGCAAAGGTAACGTAGAAACACTTCTTATTGCATTATTCGACAAATCAAGCACTTCAAGATTTTTCATATTATGTAATCCCACATTGTCCATTGAATAAAATTTATTACTCGACAAATTCAAGAACACTATTGAAGGCGATTCAAAAAAACTATCTGGAGCAATAAATCTTAGTAAATTGTGTTGTAAATGTAATGCTAATAGATTGGGTAAATTTTCAAAAACTCGATGTTTCAAATCGATAATTTTATTATCGGCCAATACAAGTTCCTGAAGTTCCCGCAGGTTTTTAGCAGCACTTATCTCAATAGAACTTATTTCATTGCTTGACAAATCAAGATATTGAAGTTTAGGAAGATTTTGAAAAGTACCACTCTGAATCGATGTAATAAGATTGTTTGAAAGGCGTATTTCTTCGACATTTTTCCAAGCTGACAAGATGTCTGTTCTTAGTTGGACAATGTTGTTGTAGCTCAAATCAATATCACGTATGTTCTTAAGACGAGCCAAAGTCACTGACATATCACTCAGTCGATTGCCAGACAAGTCTAAATATTCCAATGAATTTTGATGCTCAAATGCATTGCTCGATACATTCCAAATCATATTCAAAGCCAAATTCAATTGCTCAAGCTTTGTATTATTGCCAAACATATTACCTGAAATGGCTTCCAATTTGTTGCCGTTTAAATTTAAATTTCTTAAATTATGCATCAGAGAAAATGTATACACATCGATTTCTGTCAAATCATTATTTTGCAAATTCAACAATTCGATTCGTTCTCCACCTTCGAAGGTACTCCCATCCAAACTTCTAAGCTTATTGTCTGCCAAGCTTAAAACTCGCAACTCGTTGGTCATTTGAAATGTCCTCCTGGGAATGTGCTCAATTTTATTCTGGCTCAAATCCAACATTCGAAGATTCGGTAACTTTCCAATAGATGGATGGAGACTGGAAATGATGTTATTTCTAATGGAAATTCTTTCCACAATATTTGGAAGACCCGCAATGAATTCGGTCATTCGATTTATGCTAGCATCGACTTCAAAGAGTCTATTTAGATTACGAAAAGTATCAGGATGTACATATGAAATTCCATTGGAAGAAATGTTGAGTGTTTCTAGCAAGGGATTATTTTGGAAAGCATCAGGATTTATCTTGTTTAAAAGATTTTCACTCAAGTCTAGCCTTCTTAGGGACGGGAGACCATTAAGAAGAGCAGAGTCAATGATTTCCAATTGATTCTGCGATAAATCAAGTCCCATGAGACCTGGAAGATTCCAAAATGGTCTTGGCAAATTGTCTGAAAGACTATTGTTCTTTAATCGAAGCTCTCTCAAAGCTGGCATTGCCATAAAGGCATCTCGTCCAATAGATCGAATATTATTGTTATTTAAATGTAGTTGCTCCAGAGTGCCGTGTCCTCTTAGAACACCAAATGGGATGCTTACCAAATTATTATTGCTTATGTCTAGGAACTTTAAAGTCGGTAAGGAGTCTAAAAGTGATCTAAGTTCATCAACACGTTCAATTTCATTATGATAAATAAAAAGATTCTCGATGCCAGTTCCAGATTTTTGTAAAAACGACTCAGGATGGATTTTCTTGATGTGGTTGTGGTGTAAGTAAACTCTTTTGAGATTCGGTGTTCTATAGAATGCACCATATTTGATTTCAGTAATTTGATTGTCATTTAGATATAATTCGGTCAAGCTCGGCAGGTCAACAAATGAATTTTCGGAGAGAATATTCACAATATTGTGGTCCAAGCGTAGATTTTTAAGACCTTCAAGACCTTTAATTAATCGACTGACCATTGTCACTTCACTGATGTCATTGTAAGACAGTTTGAGGCTTATCAGATTCGGTAATCGATAAAGTCCTTGAAGATGAATCCAATTGATTCCATTCTTTGCCAAATCAATTGTTTTCACAGAAACAAGATTTTTAAATAATCCTGGCTGCAGTCGGTTAAGATTTGGCCCACCGTTTATGTGAATGTGTTGTAATTTTGGCAAATGACGAAAAATTTGCGGTTGTAATTCGGTAAGGACTTTACTTTGAACATTTAGATACATAAGACTGAGAAGTCCTGAAAAATCAGGCAAATACTTTAGCTCATTACTTTGAATTGTTATGGCTACTAGATTTATTAAGCCATTAAGACTCTCCACAGGAATGCTACGTAGTCGTGGTTCAACTATAAAAACCTCGACCAAACTGTTTTCCAATTCGTTAAGCCATCCACTTGAAACACGCTCCACGCCATTGTGACGTAGCATTAGACGAACTATTTGCAATGAGCCAAAGAATCGTCCTGGCAATGCTGGCAATTGATTGTTCTCCAAAACTAGTTCATCTATTGGAGTTTTTATGTACATGTCAATAGCTTTGATACTGCTAAGAATTTGTGGTAAACTGCTATGTGAACACCTAGAAATTAAAAAAATAAAGTTGTTAAAAAAATTTTGTATCGTACATATTAGGTGTGTTCCTATACTTGAATTCTGTACATTTGTGTGAATTTTAACAGAAAAGTTTGTCCAGTTTTGGATAGAAAATCACAGAGTTTCGAAGTAAAGGAACGCACCTATTAAATGAACTTACCAAATGTGAATTTCTTTTTCCTGAACCGTACATCGGCATGGAAGAATTTCTTCTGGGGACGGACAAATATTTGATGAAACATTTTGGAAAATTAAACAGATAAGAAGTGTTTTGATTAGGAATCTGCTTGCCTTGTCACCAATACAAGATTCAGTGTTGTTTTGTTTTCTCATAGTTGTGTATGAAGCAGGTCAGCGGAAACATAGTTTCTGTTGAGGGAGATTTTTCAAAAAATTAGATTCATCGATCAAAAATAACAAAAGCTAGCAAACAAAAATTTTGAAAAGGTTTGTAATATGGAACTGATCTATGCATTTTTTATTGGGGCCATTCACTTTGAGACTGTTGTAAAAACTTTGACAAGTTTGAAGATAAAATTGACAGGTTTCAACAACTGGACAGTGCAGACTGCAGTTGATAATTTTTCAAATCGCGCATGCACACTTTTAATGGCGAAAAACTGTTATAACGTTTGATGTCATAATACCTATTCAGATATCACTGTATACTGTAAAGAGTATGTTCTCTTTATTTAAATTAACTATAGGCCTCTGAGTAATAAGAAGGTACTGACTATATAGGCATCATCCTACCTATACATAATATTATATTGTATTTTGCTTGCATATAGGAACAAAAAAAAAGTTAATTGACATAAAAATACATGAAGCTGAAAACTGAACAAATTTGTCGTGTGCCGGAACTCGATAACTATTGGAATATATGCAGATCACTTGCCAAAAAGTGACGCCTCGTTAAACGCTCTCCCTTTGATACATTATAAAAGTTACCTTTACAAATACATAAATACCAACACCAAGCTATAACTAAAATGTCAATTTCCATAAAACACGCGTCCCTGAAAACCGAAGTCATGCTTGCTCGGCATTAACTATTTGACAGACATGTTCATAGTGACATTTATTTCGTTCCAACCAAATAGGTTTCAAATTGGTTTGATGGATATGCATGGTGTTTTTTTTTTTTGTAAAGTAAACATAATACATTTTTAATCATGATTCGTGTGTCGTGTCGCGATGCAGTATATAAGGAAATAATAGAAGCAGTACTTTATAGTGATAAATATAAAAATTGTTGGTATTTTACAATTAATTAGAAATGTTATAAAAAGCTTTAAGATATTTGTCACTTAGAAATATCCTGAATCTTCTTTATTAGCCTATAGTTAAATAAAATAAAATGCACGACTAGGTCGCACGAACTTGCTCTTATGTACAATCGCATCGTGGTTAATATTTTAAATCTATTTCAGATGAATAGATTTAAAATATTAAATTATCCCTGGTGCGATTGTAAAAGAGTTATGGCCTATGGGAGACTATAGTTTAGTCAAGGTAGTATGTATTTTAAGTGAGTACATAAATATACCGTGTTGCACATATGCATCAATATAATAAGAAATGTTAACTTCCCATTAGTGCCCTTGGAAACTAGAGACCAAAAGTTATTTTAAATTGAGAAAGGCGAAAAAAGGCAAGAAAAGCGAAGGCAATGGGCCGTTTGTTCTCGAGGTATTCCAGAAGAAAAATTTAGTTCAAGAATTTTTGGTGTATTCTTGTAGTTTATTTTGTTTGTTTAGAAAAGAATGTCAATTGATTTTTTTTTTAAATCATATCAGTAATTATATATGGCATGGTGTATAGAAATATTACTATTTGTTCTCAAAATTTCGGAGCGGTGAAATATTTTTGATAAATTTTTATTATTGTTATTTTGCAATTTGTTTTTTTTTTTTAAACCGTCAATTGAATTTTTTTAACCCCATCAATTCTGAGTTACAGCATTGTGTGTAAAATAAAATTATCCCAGAGTCGATAACATTGTTTGTTTTTGAGATATTTGAGTCGAAACACAGTTTTGAAAATTGTTTGTGTAGTTCTGCAATTTGGTTGCTTTAAAAAAAAAATTGACAATTGAATGTTTCTACAAACTGTATCAGTTATTGACTACGTCATTGTGTGTAGAAGAAAATTAGTCTGGCTTCGAAATCAATTTTTTTTCTCAAGTTATTCAAGCCAAAAAACTTTTTTCAACAATTTTTGTATTTTTGTTTGTAGTTTTTTTGCTTTAAAAAAAACTGTCAATTGAATTTTTTTTAAATCATAGTCAGAAAATAACCAAACATGGCATCGTGTAATATTAATAATAAAATTTGCCCGAATTAAACTAAATTATTTGTTTTCAAGGTATTTGAGCCAAAAACGATTGTCTAAAAATGTTTGCATGTTTTTCAATAAAAAAACATGCCTGGTGATTTTTTTTTTAAATTCTTTCCAATTATTGATTGCGTCATAATGTGTAGAATAAATTTAAGCCGAAGTCATTGGAATTTGTCGTTCTCGAGATGAATGACATTTTATAACTTTTTTAAATTGTTATAGGTTGTAAGAAAACCGCTACTTGAATTTTTTCGTAACTCCTTTTTTTTATGATGTTATTATCAATGAAATACAATTTTATTTGAAGTCACTAGGTGTGTTTTTTTCAAGCCCGGGGGGAATTGGTTGAAAAAAACGACAGCGGGGATTAGCGACTCCATGACAGTAAAAAACATGGAGTTTTCATACAATCTATCGATAACATGTATGTAATTCATGTCGGTAACACAGTTTTTCTGTGCGCTTAAGTTAAACCCCGAGAATTCGCTGGGATTAGTTGTTGTTGTTGCATTTAATATGTTAATTGTTTAGCACCGACGTCGTTTTTTTCATCTAATTCCCCCCGGACTTGCAAAAAAACACGGCTACTATAATAATTAACTATAGGCATGTTCAGGAAAATGAGATCTTGGAGATCCTAGCAATCTCAGTTTCATGAACAGGATCCCTCAGCTTTGCTTTCAAAACACTGAGGAAAAAAATCTTGAATTCGCTTGCTCACTTTTTGAGTGAGAAAAATTCTCTGAGATCTCATTTTTCTGAAACACGCCAACTCTCTCATGAGCGCTCTCTCTTGCCCGAAACTACACAAAAATGGCGTACGCGAACACCTGCGGACTAAATCTGGGGGAAAATGGTAGTTTTGGGTAGTTTCTGGTGCGTACGCGAACGGACCTAATTAACTTGCAATGGGAAGTTAATAAATTGATTAAATAACCCCTGAAATTGTTTGACACTAAGGGCCAGTTTGTTCACAGGTGATTATCTTTAATCAAGGATTATTGCAACTGGTAAATCATCGAATGAGCATGCTAATCAAATTTTTTTTCAAGGAATTCATAATTGAAGTTGTTAATCATGGAAATCGCTAATCAGCCGATTTTGGTTGATTAGCGCCATTTAGTTAGAAGCTGTGAGAGTCATCGGTCAGATTTAACCCATTGTGAACAAACTGGCTCTTAGGGCCAGTTTGTTCACAGTGGGTTTAATTGAACGATGACTTGAAGTGAGGGGGATAGCCAAACACCGCCACCGCGCTACGATTTGAAGAAAACTAAAATAAAGTTCAATAAAGAGAAACAAGTTCCATCGTGGAAAAGGTCGAAGGAATTTTTTAGAGAAATCATTAAAAGTTTCATGCAGAAAGTTCCATCGTGGAAAAGGCGACTAACGAGATGCAACAACTATGTAGAATATGACTTGTTTTAACAAATCTCAATTTATGAGAAAACTATTTAAAATAGTTGGAGCATTTTTTTTTTTTAATATTTTTGTATACATATGGTATACAATTTTGAAAACATTAAAAAAAATGAGTGAAGCATAATCTTACTTTTTGCATATCTAACGGCCAGAGAAACTGAACAAGCTGTGCCCCGAACGGCCTTCATAATATGAAACATGAATGTTTTCCCTTTAATTTGGTGTAGTTTTTATCTTTTGTATGGATGCGTGGGAACCTCCCTAAAAAATTACCTTATTTTCGAACTTAAAATTTTAAAAATAAATTATTAATTATTAAATTATACTAATTTTGGTCATAACATTCCATACTCTTATTAATTTGTAATCGAGCTAAAAACCAGATGGCTGTAAGTCTTTCAGTTTTTAGGAAAATTGAAAATATGAAAACTACTTTTTTCTCAGAAACGTTCAAACCGTAATGTTTGCACAAATAAATATGACTCAGTCACTTCAATACCTTTAAATTTCAAAAGAATGGCTGAGAGTGGCACAATAAATCCGAAAGAAATGGGTGATTCATTAGGATGTAATTTTTCAAAAAAATAAATTTTATCGAGATAGAAAAAAATGGATTCAGAAAGAAAGAAATTTAAAGAATTTTTCTTCTGTTTAGTAATAATATTATATCTAATAAAACTGATTTTTGTTTATTATTTTCGAAAAAATTACCTATACAAATGTACATGAATTAACCATTATTTTTAAAAGCAAAATATAGTCCAGGAACCATGGAATATAATAGTAGTTAGGTATATGAGCATTCCAATTCAAGATTAAAATTTTGCCACATTTTCGATTTTTACCTCGTAACAATGGATTGAATGGAGAATATTAAAACCACAAAATTTCGTAAAAATTACATGAAACCATGTCCAATATTCATATTAATAATTTGTTTCTAAAATGAGCTTTCACAATGTTGCTGTCACTATTTCCCTCTAATAAATTATCCTACTTCACTTATATAGCATCATTCCAATTACATATTATTACCATAAATATAAATCAAAACCTAACAGTCGAGATGTGGTAATGGCTTTTCGGAATTAGATGTAGGAATGTACATTCCTATCGAAGCTCATCTTTTGAAATACGAAAACTATTCTCCATTATATTGTGCTCTATCAAACATCTACATTTACATTTTTCAACTAACAACATTCAAAGAAGCAAATAAATAGAAAGAGAAACTTTGGATTATTGCTGTATAAGAAAATCCAATTAATTGTTCAGAATAACAATTGATTAATTATTTATATTCATTTTTAAAAACAAATATTTACATGCACCATTCAAACATATGTTTTAAACTAAAAAAAAAACAACAAAATATGATGGATTCATCTCTCTAACTCCATGAAACTTGAAACTTGGCTCCTACCGCCATATTTTTCACACTATACATCCAAATTAAAACTTAAATCCGCATTTACATATAAAGTATACAAATTCAATGTAAATATGTTCATCCGGATTTAAGTTTTAATCGAGTGAATATTATGGGCGTTAAAAAGAAAACAGAAATTTCAAATATTTACGAAAAGATTTTCGTAAAGATCAACCCTATCAATAAATCCGCTGTCATATGGGTTACAATAACAATGCGTAACGGTTTGTATAAGACAAATTTAATATAGCTAAACTCAATTCACAATAATAGGTCCGTTCGCTTACACACCAGAAACTACCCAAAACTACCATTTTTTACCAGATTTAGTCCGAAGGCGTTCGCGTACGCAAATTTTGGGTAGTTTCTGGCAGGAGAGAGCGCTCATGAGAGAGAAAATAATTTCCCCTTCTTGCCAGTTTTTACCCGAGAAATTTCTTCGGGCAAAAACTGGTAAGTGCTGTGTTGTGTCAGAAGCCAGTTTGAAAGACGAAGAACAACAAAAAAATTACAAAATGGCTGTTGTTTACTTTTTGTTTTGTCTTAGTAAAAATGTAGTTTTTTATTCGTTAACTTACAAAAATTAATTATTTTAATAAAAGAAGTGACTTTTTAATAAAAAAAAATAATAAATTATTTAAGAAACTTTGTTTGTGAAGTGTACTTTAATTCAGTGTTTTTTTTTTTTTAATTCTGTCTTATAAAGTTCTGAATTCTTCATAGAATTCGGGATTAATAAAAAAAATTACGTGATGTTCCTGTTTAGTGTCGTATTTTGTATTTGTAAATACTTACAACGTTAATTTTAATTTTTTCATCATCAAATTTAATAAAGAATATGAAATTATCATGAAAATTTCAATTTTGTTGCTTTGTTTACTTTTTTGCTTTTTTTTACTTTTTGTTGACGTTTAAAAACTGGCAAATATTTTGGTTTAAGGCGTTCGTGTATTCTCGGACAGTTTCGCTTCTCTTTGAGAGAATTTCACCCCCACTCCTCCAAATTTGACAGTTTGCCAGATTTAGTCCGAGAAGTACACGAACAAACTTAATGTTGCTGCTACTGTTTTGCTGGAATTGACTAAATAATGAAAGCAAATTAATTTGATAAACTTATGTATGTATGTTAAGTTCATTAATATACATAGGTTTTTTATATATTCGTTTTTAAAAGTTTTGTTTGTATATTTGCTAAAATATTATAACAAATTATATCGTTATGTTGTTTTCGATTAGGTTTTCGAACCGTTTTACTCCTTTTTGATGGAAATGGAATATGAAATCATCGACTTCACAAATTTACACTATCACTATACTAAATGTCGCCATTTCTTAATAAAATGGCTTCTAAAAGATTTTATCACTTTTAACAAGTAATCCGACGATGTGTGTTCCATGTCTAATCCTTTATAACATATGGGAACAGACAAACACTATAAAAAAAATATATTTAAAATATGTAAATAATATTACATTAGAAAAAGTGCAAAAAGAGTACGTCCAAATGAAAACGATATAGATTATGTTAATTAATTATTATTATATTATAAATTATGTAATATTTACTCATACGTGATGCTAAAATTTTTTATATTTTTTTTTCACTACTTATCCATGTAGGGTTTAATTAGGGTTATCCAATTATTTCTAGAACTGGGTTATTTATAAAAGAACGTTATTATATGAAGGCCTTTTTTAAAAGTTTGATTTTTTTTCACATCTACTAACAAGATATTTATTTAAATTAAAACTTTTCTTTTACTGAAGGTCAGCTTTTTTCACTTTCGATTTCTTTAAAATATTCACTCACTGCACAGAAGTAATAATAATAAAAAAAAGAATAAAAGGTATTAACACATATGTACAAAGGAAATTACAAAATAACAATTCGAATAAATCCACAATATTGTTGCTGAAAAACATCCGTGCTTGTAGAACCTACGCAAAAGACTGAAAAACCTTAACGTTTACACGATATAAGAAAGTTACTGAATTGTTTTAAAAAAAATTGAAAAAAAAATTGTTTTACAAGACGATGTCTCTGTGATTTCACAGGTGGATGAAGACATGTCTGAAAATTTTAGCCCTCCTTCTATTGCTTGTTTTCCTCATATAATCATGAAGAAGGAAAAACTAGTCAAAATCCATATGGATGGATATGGTATTTAATTACCATAACGTTTCAGTTAAAAATACTAACTAACTATACAACAGTAAAGAGGAAAAGTGAATAGAGTTGTATTGGAGAAACGTTTTTGAAGCGTAACGACCCAGTGCTTGCTGTTTGCACACCATCTTTAAGGAAAACCAAGCCATACATTAAATAAATATTTTTCAACGCAGCGAGTGGGTATGCAGAACTCCATCAACTTCTTCTTCATCATCATACGCGAATACCGAATATTATGTACCTTTTCCACTTAACGTAACATCTTTTCGATTCGGATGCAACTTTTATAACGATCATTTTGTTCGTGTGTTGTATATGTGTATTCATATGTTCTCATATAAATTGAAACTTGCTGATGGATTTGAATGTATTTGTTATGTAGTTAAGTAGACATCATAGTTAGAAAGAGATGTTATGAAAGATTAACCTTCATTTGAAATTGGAATGAACTTTAAGTGATGTTTTCTATAAATAAGTATGTTTCTTCTTTCTGCAAAAAATAAAATATCAGGGTTAAGTTAATTGGGTACACATATTTCAGCGGATAAATAGAGAATTTAAATATATTAAGTTTTGATGTTGTTATGGACTTAAAATCCGTATTCCGTATTACATACTTGTAACATCACTGGTCTGCAGAAAAATCTGATCATCATATAAAAGTAAATATTCTTTTACACGGTTTTAGTAATTTCGATTTTTATAAAATTTATAAAAAATTCACTTTCGCTTCATGTTGAAAGATTTTTCGCTGTGAATGTTCGTATTTTTTCTATGACTTTAATTGATTGACTATTTTTATAAATAGACCTAATTGAAGTGACTCGAAAATGCGACATTAAATTGAAAAAGTACGATAAGCATCCGCGAGTCCATAATCGTATAATTCAATTTAACGGCATTTAAGCAGTGATCTGCCGATTGTTATTACATCGATCGCAACTAGTATAATTGTCCGTTTAAGGACAAAATATCGGATATTTTACACTATTGGATTTTTAAGTAATTTGAATACGTTCAAAGTTGAGATTTGAAATTAGGTATAGGTATACATTAGCTGTGTTTTATTTTTACTCAGATCCGAAGCAGATTGGATCTGCTTCTGAAAATATCCGTAGTATCACAAAAACAACACAAGATCCAATTTTTTTTTGGTTTTTGAACTAGATTATTAGATTTTTCAGAATATTTTTTTTTGCCGGAAGTCGTTCGAATAGTCGAATATCGAAAAATTGAAGCTGGCCGTTTATGCAAATCTAGTGGCAATAGTCATTTTTCGGGTGGGTCTATAATGTAAAACCATTGAATAATTACTAATTATTCAATGGTAAAACTCTTTAATTTAATGAATTAATAATGTTTGGACAGTTAGAAATCAAATTTCGTATGGTGGAAAAAAATATTTTAAAATTATTGTTTTTTATAATTTTGAGTGTAAGAACTCAGGGGAATGCGTGAAAAAAAATTACGTTTTTTTTGTTTTACTAAAAATGTTTATAATTAAAATAAAAACTGATTTTTTTATTCTTTCTTTCGAATTCAATGTTTTTTGAAACACCACTTTGGGCAAATTTTTTCAAAGTTAAATTGAGTTACAAAAAAAATGCCGCAAATTGCTGTAAAAACGGGAACAAAATTCTTATAAACTTGTTCATATAATTTAAAAAATTCAGCTGCATAAAGTTGCATAGAGCTGTGCTAGAGAGATTTGATTAGAAGAAGTCAGAAGAAGTTGAGTCTGACAATTTATTTTTCCAAAACTAAACATTAAAGGTTCCCCCACACCAACGCGAATTTTCGGTGGGGACGACGAAAACAATAATAACAACGTGTTGTTTTCATTGACAACCACGTGTTGTTATTATTATTTTCGTCGTCGCCACCGAAAAATCGCGTTGGTGTGGGGGAACCTTAAAACAAACAAATAAAATTAATTTAAAAATTGAATTAATAGATGGTTTCATGGGTTTAAAAAAAGGTTTAACATGACATTGTAAGTGTTGCCGTTGTTTTTTTTTTAATATTTTTTTTTTCTATTTCAATTCAGTTTTTTTTTAACTGCCCGACTCCGCACGTGTTGACAAATCTTATAATTTCGTAAAAAAAACTAATGTTACAGGTAATATTAAAAATATTTAATTATAAATTTCCAACATTTAATTCAATGATATACCAATTTAATTTAGGTTAAAACAGAATATTTTACATAGTCATAATTTTCATAAATGACTATAACTGTAAAAAATAATTGATAACCCTAACAAAATTAGTTACCGAAAGCCTCTACTTTACATGTAAATGTATCAATAGTCAACATCTTGACATATTATATTGCTATATTGTGACACACTTCTTGCCAATTTTCCATCTTGAAAATGTCTATATGTATTTTTTGTTAGTCGTTAACTCAAAAATCGTGTTTTTTTAGTTATGTCGGTTTTCTTAAAAGGCGACGATATCATATTATAAAATACGAAAAAAAGTACGTATACGCCCCAGTGCAGTTTAAAAAATAATTCAAATCTTTCCGTCCGAAACAGACAGACAAATAAACTTTCATTTTTTAACTTATGTCCATTGTCATTTTCCATGCCCTCGCTCAACCAATTTTCATTACAATCATTTATGTATGTATTTTGAGCGATGGTACAAACAAACATTCAGCCAAACTGTCACTTTTTTTTAATTTTGTGTAAATTTTCAAAAAAAAAACAAATAGCCTAAGTCCATCGTCGACTTCCAATCTTCCGCTCTACCAATTTTCATTTTAATCAATTAAGTATTTTCAAAGATTAAAAGGAATAAACAGACAGACAAACAAACGTTCACATTTATAATATAAATAGGATTGTTCTTACTGGCGAACATCAGGATTCTTTTTATTTGAGATTTCCAGACATCAAAAATTCTTTTCTTTGAAAGAACATTTTTTTTTTAATCCAAAATTTTTTCAGTTGTGTATGGGTCGTGCCTGGATACGGATTTATTGTTTAAGTATGATACAAAAGCATCGCTTTAATTCTATAGCCTTCACAACGCGTATCTCTTCGGGCAAAAAAATGTACACTTCATTTACATTTATTTTGCAATAATATTTACAGCCACAATTAAAATAATTAGCTTTTAAAAAAATATATGAGATTCAACCAATATCTTGGCACACCATTAAATGACTGATAAAAAATCACTTGTTCCGTTGGATGATTGAAATTTTTGAACAGGTGTGAGTAAAATCGGTTTTCCAATGCAGTTTCCAATTCTTCAACTATTTCTCATAATGGAAAAAGTCCTTTTATCAATCTTTTTACTTGAAATGTTGACAAAATGACCATCTAGATTGGGCAATGTTAACAGTTTGTGGCGTTCCTAAAGACGGTCTGCGAATTTTTTTTTATTAAAAGACCTATTGATACCAAAATAAAAGGTTTTTCTACCTTACTTCGTTTAAAAAACACGTTTTTACTTTTTGATTTAAGATGACAGAAACCCTAAAAAGGAGAAAATGCGGATTTAAGTTTTCTATGACACACGTAAAATTTTCTTACGAAATGAATTATAAAATAACCCAAGGAATTCCTAAAGTTTAGAATTAAATACAATCAGTCGTATTTATTAGATTTCATAAGAACTCACTTGGACAGTTGTCCAGCTAGCCACTGCCTAAAAATTTGGGCTTCTCATTTTATTTATAAACGCATTCCAACAGTTGTATAAATATGTTCTCATACACTCACTAACATCCCTGTAATCTGTCAATTTCGTGAACATTTGGATACGTTCAATGAACATTTCATTTAATTTTCAACTTTTTGTGCATTGAACCTACCCACTTTAGAATAGGTTTGGACATCCAATTTCAGTATCTAAGTTAGACACTCGATGGAACATGATTAGAAATAAGGTTTTGGAGTTGGACAGCTGTCCAAAGTTAGACATACTTTGGAATGGGTTTATAAATACGACTGAATATGTTTACATTTGTAAGCATACAATTAATTTCTTTGGTCTTCGATAATTTTAAAATCCTGGAGAAAGTTTGATCTGAAATCAACACGAATAAAATAATAATAACAATTATAATTAAAACCAAAAAGAAAAGACACGTATAAAATCATTCTTTGTTTTTTTATATTTTTTAATGTACATAATATTTAATATTGTAAAAATCCCAATTATGAAAATTCTTAAATTAACGGTAAAACTAATAATTTTTCAGCAACATTGGTAAGAGTATGGGTTTTTGTATTTGTATAATTCATTCCGGACTTTTGTCTTGACTCTTTTATCCTCTGCATGGCTCACTAAACTCAGTTCATCTGCTAAAGTAATGTTCAGTAGCTAGGCAGGCGCCAATGTCGTCAACAGTTTCAAAGTTTTACCGGTAAATTCAAAACTTCCATATATGGGGGTTTTACAGTAACATAATATGCATGTTATTATTTTATCAAAGATTTACAAAATAATTACAGCTTCATTTGTAAAAGATCTATTCTCTTATTTCTTTGTTGATTGAATCACAAAGATTGTTTTTATGATCAGATACATTTGGTGCAGACTCATATGTGCATATGGTGACACCATGAAAATGTGCTTCACTGAATTCACCACGAAGACCTTAAAAGAGAAAACAATTTTTCAGATAGAGAAAAATAATGTTTTACAAAATAAATTTAATTCAAAGCACTCAAAGTCATTTAAGGAATAATAGTCATTTAAGGAATAATACTTAAACCGAAACCACACCTATGTACATATCTCGTGTGGTGTGTTGTGTTACCGACACCACACGAGATACGCGTGGTTAAAACAATAAGAAAAAACGAAATTTAACTAAATAGCTAACTTGGAAAAGAAAATTTCATTTCAGAAAGGATTAACAAATTCTAAACAGAACCCCTACCCACGATAGATTGGATATAAAAAAGGAAAAACATTTTCTATGTGTCAACTATTCGAGTACTGAGAGATTATAACAAACGCCTATTTGTACATAGTGGAAACAAATTTTTGTTAAGAAATTAATGATGTACAAATATTTTTGCTCACAACCAAAAGTGTAATCAGATTATTATAAGCTCAACTCGCTTATGCAGTGGACGTTTGTCATATTGGTAAAAACAACAAATTAAAATAAAGATCAAAACTTCAATCTGCACTTTATTTGAGTTGGTTTATAGACGAAGAAATTTACACAAACCCTCTTTTGCTAACCAAAAAAAAACTTACCTATGTAGTAAATGCGAGTGTTGTCTGCTCCAAAATTCGATGGGAAATGCAACGTTAAATGATGAACTGATGAAAAAGTAACAACTCTGAAATGGAATTGATTTGATTATATAAAATCCAACAAATGGGACATATATTTGATTCCCGGCATACTTTGGTGAATACTCAATTTCTCCAGTGGGATCCCGACTTAAATCGAATTCCTGATCGGCTTTTATTTCGGCGTCACTAAATGACATTTTTTCACGATTCTTAAATCTAAAGTATACAAAATTTTGATTCATTTCACATAAAATAATGCAACATCTTAAAAAATTCTTACAATCTAACTTTGTTAGGATGTGAATTATCATTGGCGCCAACTATAATGATGCCCTTAAGCTTTATATTCCCAGTAAATGGGATATTAAAGAGTAGTTCTTCGTCGGCATCACTCACAACAAACTGGAAATTAAATGAAAACCAGGTTATTCTAAATGTAAAAAAGATAAATAACTATTTTAACAGTTTACCTCGCTGAAGTCAAGACGCATTTCGTATGGCTTGAAGACTTTTTTGCCACTGTTTTCGATTTCTTCATTTAAACATTCTAGATTTTCTAGATCGATTTTTTGGTATAAGCTATATTGGATTCCCATTTCGAGAGTATGGTCAATATCACTTGCTTCATGACCACATTCATCTCCATGATTATGTGAGTGTCCATGCGGCATTTTATATATTTTTAGTGATTGGAATCTATTAAATATAATAATATTTCTGGTTATAAATTTTACCGGGTTTTTCTTTCGGATTCGTATTTCTTTGTTTAATGTTTTGTTTACAAAAAAAAGTGCGCATTAATTTTTGTATGACATTTGGATTTGACATTTGACGCTTGCAGTGCCAATTTATTCCAAAATGGTTGTTGTACATGAATAAATAGCAATTACATAAACCATTTACACATAATTTAATTCACAATGAAAAATAAATTACACCTCTGTCACATAATATGACGCTATTTAATTTTAAAAATCTTAGTGCCTGTTTACATAGGCATTTTAATGAAGGGAGCATCCAGTGAGACAGGTAGATTTTATGTGCGTAGAAACGAGAAGGATTTTGGGATGGAATTTACCCTTCTCGTTTCTACGCACACATAAATCTACCTGTCTCACTGGTTGCGCCTTTCAGTAAAATGCCTATGTAAACAGGCACTTATGATGCATTTAATCGAGATCGAGAGACAAACAAAAGGCGTGTTTTTTTTCCAAGCTCGAAGGAAATTGGATGAAAAAAAACGATTCGGTGCTAAAAAATTTACGTGTTAAATGCAACAACAACAAATCCCCAATGGGCTTAGCTAAACCCAGATAATTTTCGGGGATTAACTTAAGCACGAAGAAAAACTGTATTACCGGCGGGAATTACATACATAAGCCGTGTTTTTTTGCAAGCCCGGGGGGAATTGGATGAAAAAAACGACGTCGGTGCTAAACAATTAACATGTTAAATGCAACAACAACTAATCCCGGAGAATTCTCGGGGTTTAACTTAAGCGCACCGAAAAACTGTGTTACCGGCATGAATTGCATACATGTTATCGATAGTTTGTATGAAAACTCCATGTTTTTTACTGTCATGGCGTCGCTAATCCCCGCTGTCGTTTTTTTCAACCAATTCTCCCCGGGCTTGCAAAAAAACACGCCTATACTTGTTATCACTAGTTTGTATGGGAACTAAATTTTTTTCTGTAATGGCGTCGCTAATCACCGATGTCGTTTTTTTCAAAAAACACACACCTAAAGATGTATAGGTTGAATAATTGTAGAGTGAGTGTGGAGAAATGTTCCTTTTCATTAACTATTTAATTAGAACCTCTGAAAGTCATGTTACAGATTTAAGGCTCTCCCAAACAAACGCGAAATCGTAGCGAATCATTAACAATAATAATGATTTCGCGTTGGTTTGGAAGAGCCTTTAACCCAAAGTAAAGAAAGAGGCGTTTATTAGATGCCTTAAAGGATCCCCCAAACCTTATTAAGGGATTCGGTTAATCAGATCGTCACGTTGGTGTGGGTACTCTCATATATCACCCTGTAAATAAATTTTGACAGACGAAAGTTTCGTCCTCGTTCCAAATGTTTGGCGTAGGTTTGATGGAGCCTTAATAGCCGTATTTTATTATCGTTCAGACTGTTTTTAAACTTTGCAATTTAATCTTTTTTTTTATATATAAATAGGTTGTCTGATATGTGTGACGGGGCTCATGGTTAGAATTTGTAAACATCATTCGTCTAAGTGCCGGAGTTTTGTTATTGAACGTACCCAATTACAAAGTAATGTGTGACACGTAATGTGCCCACGGAACGTATTACATGTAATGCTCACGTTTTATTTACCCTTCATCTGCTGGCATAGATAGAAGACATAACAAAAAAAAATATATATTTTTAAAGTAACGACCTTTACTCGCGTTGATTTGTTTTTATTCATGGTTTATGCAAAATTTTTATAAATACATAACATATTTAGAATTATATCTAATTGAAAATTTAGATTTAAATAAATTGTTAATAATTAATTATGTTCATTAAAAAATATATATATGTATATGTATATAGGTTCACTCTTTCTTTTTTGTTTTATTTTAAATCAAATAACTTAAAATAAAGAAAATATTGTTTATATATATTTAAATGTAGGTACATACTATATTATTTAAAACTAATTGTAAAATTGACGAAAAAAAAGTTCAAAGCCATAATATTATGTAAAATGTTCTTAAATAATCTGTTTGGATTGAAAGATTTTTCCAGTTAAATTAAATATGCAAATGGTATTCTATAATTGTTTAGATATGTTACTCAAATCTATTTTATTTTGTCCAAAAATAAAAACAACAACATTAAAAGCGCAAATATAATGTATAGCACCCCTCTTTTGAGGTTGTTTTGTTTTTTTTTTTTCTACGCATTTTATTATTTTATTTTATTAAACTACAAAATATTTGTTTATATTTTTGTTTTGTTTTGAATTGCCTCTAGATCAGCTAACCTTAATTTGTTTAATGTTTTTTCTTTGTTTTTGTATAAATTAAACATTCTAAATTAAAAAATATCCTTAATCACATATATTTTGTCATAGGGGGAGCAATGTGGTGAGTACAATGATAGTGAAAGGAAGGGGAGTGGGAGGTGCTTGATGCTCGCTCATAGAGTTTTTTTTATTCCGGAAATGTTGAGAGCGGAATGTAGGGAATTGATTGGAATCTAAACTCTCTGCAGTCCTTTTGATGTGTTTATATATAATTTTAACTGCTTTTTTTCTTATAAAATTCTTATTTTGGAGGTTCAAAGTTGAAACGGACGGGAAGGGCCTTTGGAGTAATGATCTCATCTTCGTCTTCATCGTGCATAGAGAAGTCACCCGTTCCACTTTGTTCGGTAAAAAATTCGTTTGGCACTATTTCGACATCGCTAGGTGGCGCTACTGACGATGTTCGTAAATTAACTCCATGGCCGGAAGCTTCGAAATTATTATTAATGCCAGGATGGGGTTTGACTGACACGTATTCTCTCAGGATGTCTGAGTACAAGACATCACTTAGGTAGAACATTGTGCCCAAGTTATAGACAAATACTTCGCTTTCAGTGATTTTAGCATTATTCACGGTAACATTACTACCAGGACGTCGTGTAATTTTTACAGATCCACCACCGATAGCTTCGAAGACTTCGCCATCTTTCAAATCACGATCGTAGAGTCTTCCGCGGATGAAATGGTTGAGAAGCATTTTGATACCTCTGGGAGAAGCCTTTAAAATTTATATTTCCAATAGAAATTATAACAGAAAAATTTTTTTAAAAATATTATTTAATACTCACCAGCACGTCATCGGGCAAGAGGTCAAATCCAAGCCTTTCAAAAGCTTCATCATCTGGTACGAAGAACGTGTAATTAGCACCAGACACATGTGGCGCAATCTCAGCATTGTTAAGATATCTTAAGAATGTAAACAAAAATTATGTTAAGTGTTAAGATATTGTAAGCAACAAATACATATATGTAAATTGTGACTTTCAGGAACATTAAAATATTGGAAATTCAATGATGCGAACGGGAAGGTGAGATTATTTCATATGGATTCAATGCCTCCCAAACCGACGCGGCGAGAAACATTCGGAACGACGACTAAACTTTCGGCTGTCAATATATTATCAGATTCGCTGTAAAGCATCGTCGTGTTTTGGTGTGGGTACTCTCATTTATTGCCCTGTAAATATATTTTGACAGGCAAAAGTTTCGTCGTTCTTCCGAATGGTGCACGTTGGATTGGGAGAACCTACAATACCGTTGTCTTCTTAAAGCAGTCTATGCAAAGATTAATTAAGGGTATCTATTCATGTAACGCCGTAAATTTTCCGACATCGTAAAATCGTAAAGTTTCCGACACACTCTCATTTAAATTAAATGCTTTCGATCAAGGAACTATCCAAAGCTATCCAGATAGGTAATCCTTTACGAAAAAAAGTTTTGTGGAAAAGTTTACGATTTATTGGCAAATATTTACTCTACAATTAAAATTTTCAGAGTTCGTTTAAGACGTCGCGGCCGCGGTCGTAAACTTTCTGATAATTACGATGTTTACACGTTGTATATGAATACACTTTAAGGTGCGTTCCTTTACTTTTTATTTTTTGTTTATAAAATTTGACAGACTTTTGATTAAAATTCGTAGAAATTCATAAATTCAGAAACATACGTATCAATTCAGCTAAATTCCAATGAAATTTGATTTGCTACAATAGGCGTTTTTCTTTTTTTAGCCCCGAGCGGGGCACAGAGCGGGCTCTGAGCGAATAGAGCTCACTCCGAACAGAGCGTGACCTGAGCGCACCGATCTATTTAAGAAACTCAATTGAGCACTGAAAATTGTATGAAGTAAGCCGGGCTCAGCTTTGTGCTCGATGTGCTCGGTCATTTTTTTTCGAGCTCATGGAGCGAGCCCCGGTCGAGCTCTGAGCTAAAAAAGAAATGCAAGTTGAGAGCTCGGAGCGCTCCGAAGTCCGAGTTAAAAAGTAACATAGTTTTCTTTTTGATAGCTCAGTGCCACGCTCGGGGCTAAAAAAGAAAAACGCCTAATATGAGCTCGTAAAGTGGATAAATCGACGTATGTATAAAATAAAATTTGATTTGATGGCGTTTATATTTACATTCTGCACAAATTTCTTTTATCACTTTTGTTCAATGTAACGAAGTTGTAAGATCTTAAAGAGAAAATCAGTTTGTATATTATTATGAAGACTTAAGGCTTAACTACATAAGCCAAAAAGTACTGAAGTACAAAAGTAAAAATATTTTTTTTACCGCTAGCGCCGTTGTTTTGTGAAAAAGAATACACAAATTTGTTTTTAAACCAAAATTTAAGCTTTCTGCATCATTTTTATAAGTTTTCTAGTCAGAAAAACTATCACAAAATCAATTTAAAAACTTTCACTTTTGCAATTTTTCACTTTTGTAGTTGAGGCTTTATGCAACATTTTTTTGTTTTGTAAAATTTGTAAAAGTTTTCTTCGAAGTTTTGCGTATTTAGCCGATGATATGCTCAAAACTTTCATATTTTAACCTCGTGAATGATGCAGTGTCTTGCACATGAGCTGCGACGAACCGTAAATCCTACTTTCCAACAAACTAAAAAAAAATTATTCAATCAACAAATTTAAACAGAAAACATTGCCTAAATAATTCAATTTAAATTTAAACAGAAAACATTTCTATTGTTCAATTTTAAATTTTTTATTTTTTAAGTCACCAACAACTTATATCTTCTGCAAACTGTCAAACGTAGATTCGCAATCCAAAACATCAGCACGCATTCCACAAAATGGCGGCGCATAAAAAATAGGTTCGAATTTAACCTCAGAACACTCTTTAAGCTATGCGCAAACCAAGATGCGTTCAAGAACCTGCTTACACAAACGCAATATATTCCTCGCGTTCGGGGATCTATCCAATGGGTGTCAACCTATCCCAAAAATTTTCGGATACGTTTGGTTGTTGTTGCATCAGCTGTTTTGTCACAAGGGATTACAACAACACAAACCTATCCGGATAGCTTTGGATCCCCGAACGCGACCATTGTGTAGCGGGCTTAGTTGTCAGCGAAAATAAGGATGTTTGAAGTTTAATAAAAAAAAATCTAAAATGGAACTCTCCCGAATTTTGTCTATTAATTTTTCAGTAGTGGTCACAGTGTTGTCACTTTACCACAATTGTGGTAGATCTACCTCTTTTCTCCAACATTTTCATAATCCACCACTTCTCCCCCGGAAGCAAAAAAATCTACCCCTTTTTGCTCGTCCAGAAAAAAAAATAAAAACAATAAATAAAATATCTCCTTCGATTTTTGAAAAAAAAAAATATTTTTCTCTGCACTTTTTATGCTGTTTTACCTGAATACATTTATTGGCTTTATCTCACAATGCTTTTTTTTACTCAATGTGAATGCTTTCATCTGTCATTTTGCATACGCGTATCTGACTATCGTTTTTTCTTTTTTCTGCATTAGGTATATACCTACGTTTATTTTGTAAAAAAAAAGTTCTAGTCTGCTTAAGAAAAATAAGTGGATCCTACTTCCTATTTTCTTACTCCTAAGATTGTGTGCCTTATTTTAGAAGAGTTATATTGTTTACTTTGATTTCGTACTAACGGTAAACAGTTAAACGTTTATTGTTTTCGAAATTTTCTAGAGGAATGGTCATTGGAAGTCAATTGCATTTCAAGTGAAAAAAAATTAAAATGCGAAAATTTTTAATTAAACCGTCTGAAAAGTAAGTTAAAAAGATTTGATTTTTCAAGCGATCATCTTAAACTTCTCCAATATTTAAATCCGGAAGAAATTCAAAAGGCCGGCAGCAAACAATTTTACCATTAATTAGAATTTTCCCATTCAATGACTTCATAGGACATAGTAAACAATGATAGGAGATCGCTCTTAAATTTTAATAAAAAATAAAATAATAATACCTAAGTAAAGAAAAGAATATTTATGAAGAATATATTATGTTCACAAATATAATCCAGTACATGTGCAATTTAGCTTTCTTACCGCACAATAGTGTTGCAGCGGAAAGAGTATTCTTTATATTTAATAAAAATAAAAACTAAATTTGTTTCCCTCTTTATTTAAATTAAATCTACCACGGAAAATCTGAATCTACCACTTTTTTTTAGCTTTATCTACCACTTTTATATGAAGTGACAACACTGGTAGTGGAACATATTTGGTATTTGTCGTGAATAACCAATTGTAAACAAAAACAAGAATGATTTTGAGGTTGTTTATTTTCTCAAATTTCTCTTATTTTAGTAATTAAAATGCAAATTTTAGTATCGTAACATAAATAAGTTTTCTACCATTTTGTCAAGTTTTGTTTTGTCATGTTTTAAATCCTATTTGTTGTTTTATTCGTCGGTCGTTGGTCGCTTTCATGTGAATAATCCTTTAGACAATAATTGTCAGTCGTTTTTATTTTATTGCATTTTATTTTTTTATATGAACGACAGACTTTGGTGTAGAAATTCACAGAGTTTCAAAGTAAAGAAACTAGGCTAAAATCGTAAGCGTTTTCATTTTTGTTCAGTTCTGCGCATCTGTCAAAAGCGAGAAAAATAATGGATCCAATGTCCCTTTACTTGTCTAATTTCAATATTTTGGATATTCGAACAGCAAACATTTTTAATTTTTTGACACTTTCAACTTTTATAGCAACCTATTATCATATTTATATAGAAAGGATATCCTTTTCCTTTTGTTTTGAAAAAGCATAAATGAATAACTGAAAAGGCTCATCAATTATTCTCTAAATGAATTGAAAATATAGGTGTACTATTTAAATACATTAAGTTAAGGCCAGGATTAATGAATCCTCATCAAATGAATCATGATGCAAAGGTTAAGTTTCATTTCTCAGAAGTTTGAATTCTAATCTATTCACTTATGTGAATTATTAATTGATGATACATTTTCGGATGGAAATGTTTGCTGGTTGGAACTCAATTCGTCACAATAACAAATTAATTTTTAGACTGAAGATTGAAATAACAAATAAAAAACCAAATTAAACTAAACAACAAAATAAATTTTTTTGTGACTGTGGGACAATTGATAATGCGACATGATCCCGCAAAATGCGGGGCACTAATTGGTAGCGTTCCCTATTGTTTTGAACACTTAATAGAAAGAAAATAAGTGTATTCATGCAACGTCGGAAATTTTCCGACGTCGTAAAATCGTAGTTTTGGAGACACGTTTCATGAACGCCCCTTAAAACATCTTGCCTAAATTATGTGATAAACAGTCAGAGTCATTAATGTCATAATGCCATTTAAAAAGGGTATTCATGCAATGGCGGAAAGCTTACGACTGTCGTTTACGTCGTAAACAACCTGTACAAATTTTAACGGGAAACCTTTTTTTTCAACAAATCGTAAATTTTCCCACAAGAATTTTTGTCGTAAACACCGTAAATGAAAATGGTTAACGTGGTAAACTTTTTTTTTAATGGTATTATGACATTATGGGTGAATTAGCTGATTGGTTTATCACAACATTTACCTGAGATGTGTGCCAGAAACTTTACGGTTTTACGACGTTGGAAAGTTTCCGACGTTACATGAATACCCTTAAAGTTTACCATGTTTACCATTTTCATTTACGATGTTTATCTTTAACACAAATTCTTGTGGGAAAGTTTACGATTTGTTGGAAAATATTTCCCATATACATTTTGACAGTTCATTTTCGACACACGTCGTAAACTTTTCGACGTTTGCAACGTTTACGATGGATTTCCGAGGTCGTATGAATACTCTTAAAAGGGTATTAGGTGTGTTCCTTTACTTTAAAACTCTGTGCATTATATTATATGAACTTTGAAAGACTTTGGTGTAGAAATTCACAGAAATGCAGAGTTTCAAAGTAAAGAAACTAGGCTATTATGTCTTAGATAACAAAGGGACTCACCTCGTTATCTGAGTAAACCTGGGATCCCTTTCGAGTGCCAAAAATGAATGTGAAAGGAATTGCGCTCCAAACCACGGGAAAGCCAAAAGTGGTGGCGTTTCCTTATCCTTATGCATCTGTAACAGAATAATAATTTTTTTATTAATTAAAACTTTATATTTAAGCAGATATAGCTAATAAGTGTGTTTGAATGATTACCTGATGCAGTTTTGACACAACTGCCTCCGATACAAAGAGCACTTCCGATATGATGAAAACTTGATTGCCATTCGAAAGAGTGTAATCAGCCATTATTGAAACATTATTAATGGATGGTGAAGCTGTAACGACCAAGAATTTATGTGAAAAAAGAATTCCATCCTACAGTTCGAAAAATATACTAACGATAACTACGAAAGATGACATTTTCGCCGCCCATTGTTCGCATTGTCATACGATCTACATTCCTTACATCAGACATTCGGATGGGTTTTTGTGTTGGTAGAAAATGATTCCGCAGCACACTCTCGGTGAATTCTTGCACGCTAAACGGATAGAATCCCCAGTCAATGGGGTGCCATCGCTGAAAGGCATTATCTGCCGGAATAAGTATCGTGTATGGACCTTCGTCCATTATCTGCGTAAGATTGCTTTTGCTGAGGAAATGCTGGAAAACTTTCGTTCCGGTTTTCATACTTATCAGGAAGGACATGAGAGGACTTGATTTCGATTCTTTCGGAACTGGTTCATTCTTGGTTGTTGCATTGCGACTTTCCAGTCGTTGTGGCTCGTTATAACGACTATAATAGAGGAAAACAGAAAAGTCATAATCATATACAATTTTGTACACAAGAAATAGACAAGAATCCTTAGAAAAAATATTCTTACGTATTCGTTTCCTGGATATTTCTCTTCGAGTAAGGGGACTTCCTGTCACCCAAATACCCGTCGATTGAGATTGCAATTAAATTATCGCTCAGTCGTTGCTTGTGAATTATTTGAAAACCATTTAGAAGCCATTGATTGCTGTGGGACTTCTCGAGCTTACGGAATGTAATTTTGTGTCCATTTCCGTTGCCATAGTGGTCTTCGTCAGTGAATGTGTCGAATGCTTTGCCTGGTACAATATGTTCCAACATGAATTCCTTCAGTCTTGGTTTGTCGATAGTTCTTACATCGATTTTTGGAATAATCAATGTGAATGGGATTTCTGAAATAAAAAATTAAAAAAAAATTCATTTGATGAATCTAGCAATAGAGAAGTCATTGATTAATTTTGAACAATGAATCATAGGGGAATGTGTCTTCTTTACGCATGTACACCCAGAGTTTATCAATTAGCTGTAAATTCCGATGAAGCTTACTGGGCCTGTCTGCGATACTCGTTAAAATTCTTGAGCTCAAACCAATTAGTATGCCACGTCTCGTTGTCGTTGGTCGACCGGAATGTGCCGGAAAATATACCTACTGTTTAAATCATAAAAGACCGGCTTTGGCGGTGCGGTAGCGGTGGTCAGCGGTGACTGCGTGGGTATGTGCCATCACTAAATGTTTTTGAATTTTCTTTTCGTGTGTGCATTATGCAATAAAATAAATCGAGGGTAAGCCAACGTCATAAGTAATGTGTGACTAAATCGCAGGTACTTGCATTCATTTTTTGCTTTATAAAAAAGTACTATATTTTTCAAATCAAAGTTTTAATTTTGGTTAAGAGCTATTCACGTTGAGTTGAGACGGTTAAAAGCCTATAGTAATGTACTTATGAATCATGTCGTGAATCCATAAAAATTTGCATTTTTGTTCAACTGTGACCGTGCTCGTGAAGCAGTGTGGAGAAAAAGGTGCAGAGTTTTCTTTCACTAGCGGTGAATAAATTCCCGCGCAAAATGTAAGTGAACTCTTTTATTTTTGGTAAAGCTTTGACAGTTCAATTAGAAAAGAAAAAAAGTGTGAGTGCCGGGCCTCACGGTAAAGATGTGTAAACATACGTAACGTAACGTGAATCACAATCACAGAATCACAATCACGATCACAAGATACGTTTTTTTTCACCCTGCCGCCAGTATAGATGCTTACATATTAAAAAAATCACTCTCTCCAGTGACGATTTTCACTTCACAAGTAAGTACCTATGCCTGTTTTTGGCTTTTTTCATCAAATTTCCAAAAATTGAGTTTTTATTATATGGGTTTTGATAACAAATTTAAATTTGCAAGAAATTTTACGTTACCAAACAGACCTAGTATGTGCTTGGCTTTAGGACGATCCCAAAGTTCATAGATCCGGTCCTAGAATAAGAAGATAAGGAAGAAGTGTATATCACATATACAGTAAGGATATTCATGTCGGGAAAGCATCGTAAACGTCTTAAAGTTTACGACGTCGTAAACGAACTGTCAAAATTTGTATGGGAAATCTTTTCCAACAAATCTTAATTAAACTTTCCGACACAAATTTTTGTGTTAAACGAAGATGGTAAACATCGTAAACATGGTAAACTCTTATAAGTCCCCTTTCACACGAGGAAACAAGTTGCCGGAGATTTTTTTTGACATTTTCTTTTAATTTCCTTAAAAATCTCTTGTATACCTTTCACACGAAGAAACAAAATCGTGGAAACTTTCTGTAGTTTCTTTATAGAGTAGCTTGGTTTAACACACACTACTGTGTATGTAAAGAGGAATTTCAAAAAAATCTTCTCAAAGACGATGATTACATGAAGACTTTTTTCGGTTGTTTCATCTTTCGTCTTTTTGACAGCTTGTAGAAATGTATGGATTTGTTGCTTCATTTCCCCTACATTTCTACAACCCTCACCCGAGCTGTCAAAAAGACGAAAGGAAAAACAACTGAAAAAACGAGTCGTGTAATCAGCGTCAAATCGTTGACCGGGGAGATTTCATTTTCCTCTCTTATTTCTTGCCCTTCTCACCTATAAACTGAAAGTTGCTGGAAACTCAGTTTCCTCGTGTGAAAGGGGACTAACCTTAGAAAAATAAAAGTTGAAAGAGGAAAAAGTGAGTTTTTTTTTCTAAATAGTGTCAGTTACACAAACACAAATGCATTATCACTTATCCATGCACTTATGTGTTGATCATAACAATAAACATACTTACCATCATTTCGCAAATACCAAATTCCCAAAATAAAAAAAAAAAAAACAAAAATGTGCCTATCTGTTATTTTCTAAAGGAAAGTGTTTCGATATTTTCAAACGTTAAAATAGTGAAAAAGATAATAAAACTAAATAAAAAAATTAAATAAAAGTGAGAATAGTGAAAACATGCAATACTTTATTAAAAAAAATATAAAAAATACGTGCGGTGCTGTGTTAAATTGTGTAAAAACAACTTTAATATGGAGTTTACAATGTTTTCATTTCACGGGCTGGTTGTGTCTCAAATTCCACATAAATAAATGTGAAGTGATGTTTTTTATGGAAATACATTAGGTGTGTTCCTTTGGGCCTTACTACTTCGCAGTAGATGATGAATGGAACGCTTTAATTTTTGCCAAACGAAAAATCTAACCTCAATGTAGACGAAAGCTTTGTGTTTGTATTTGAAATTTATTGAAAATTATAGAAAACATCAACAACAATAATTTACTATGTAATTTCTTTTACTGAAGGTGTCGGTTTCTTGCGTGGATTCATTTCGTTACTACATTATTGAAGTGCTTTGAACTACTTTGACCATAGAGTAGAAGTAGTTGAAAGTAGCCAGAAGTACTTGGCAGTAGATGCTGCAGCCCAAAGGAACACGCCTATTATCGTAGAATACTTTAAAATCGATATTTCGTAGTATTTTGCTAAAAAAGGCAAATTTGTTGAACATACAAATAAACTTTGAAACGTGATATGTCAGGTGCCTATCTGTCAAAATTGAAATTATCGCCCAGGGTCGAATAAGCTTTTGATGGTGATGGCAAGCAACAACTCAAATGTATTGAACGTCCGTAGTGCAGAGTAGTTTTTATGTGGAATATGAGACACAGCTTACCTGTGAAATGAACAAAAATTGCACTGCTTATTATAGGTGTTTTTACAGGATTAAACGCAGCACCGCATATAGTTTTATATTTTTTCAATTAAGTATTGCATGTAATCACTTTATTTACTTTTATATCACTTGTTTCTTTAATTTACTAAGCTTTTTTATTTTTTTAACGATTAAAATTCTCAAAACATACGAAAAAACAACTAAAAAGCTGTCTAAGTGCATGCCTTCCCTGTGGGAATGTTTGTGTAACTCACACTATTATGAAAAAAGCCTCACTTTTGTCTCGATATGCCCGTTCTTCTATTTCTTCTTCTAAGGATCCGGTAGCACGAATCCCATTCGCAATAGAACCTGTCAGTTTTCCATTGAAAATCTCTAAAAAACATGTGATCGTCTAATGGCCGATTTCTTTATAGTTGAATAAACTTTAAATCACTTGCGGGTAATTTGTAGAATCCAGGCTGCGACGACACGAAAATGTAGGAACGCAAATGCGACCTATTTGCAATAAATCGCTTAAAAATACATTCAGCCCTATCGCGAAAGAAATTTCCCCGGAGTTTTTTCCCATTTTGGGAAATTTGCTATCGCGAATCATTTCGGGAAAATATTGGGTGTGTTTTATTCATTGCTGCATAACCAGCGCAGCAAAATTTCCCTTGGCAAACAAAAACAATTTGATTGCTGGTGAAAAAGAAGTCAGTAAAAAAAAAGATGGCTGTGCAGGCGATAGAGCTTTCAATTATTGAAATGAACGTATTGAGTGAGTGATCGTTTTATTCAGACTTGTGCTACGCTGGCTATGCAGCAATGAATAAAACACACCTATTCTTTTCAGCAAAAAAGCTACCGTGAAAAATTTTTCCAGGGATTTTTTTCCTTATGTCAATGCAAAAATTTCCACAAGTAAGTTCTTGGGGAAAAATTAATTCGTGGGAGATTTGCGATTGCAAATATTCTTTCCCCGGTATTTATTGTTTTTTCGGGAAACAAAAATTCCCATTTAGTTGGCGATAAGGCTGATTAATGAAAGGAGATTTGTACATAAATAATGCGTGTTTTTTGCAAGCCCGGGGGGAATTGGTTGAAAAAAAAAACAGCGGGGATTAGCGACGCCATGACAGTGAAAAACATGGAGTTTTAATACAAACTATCTATAAAATGTATGTAATTCATGCCGGAAACACAGTTTTTTTGTGCGCTTAAGTTAAGCCCCGAGAATTCTCTGGGATCATGTTAATTGTTTAACACCGACGTCGTTTTTTTCATCTAAATCCCCCCGGACTTGTAAAAAAACGCGGCTATTATAGGTATGTATTATTTATTGCAAGTTATAAATAAAAAAATATTTAAAGTTATAAATTTTTATCAAACTTGACAGCATTACTGAAGACAAGCAAACTTGGTTTTGAAATTCTGGAATAGGTACTTTACGTACACCTTAATGTGTTTTCATTGAACTTTAAATTCCTAACCTTTTTTTGGCATGTTCATCAAAATGAGATCTCGGAGATATCAGCAATCTCAGCTACCTAAACAGGATTCCTCAGAAAAATCTCTCAGCTTTGATGTCAAAACTCAAAACTGTGAGGAAAAAAAATCTTGGATTCACTTGCTCACTTTTTGAGTGAGAAAAATCTCTGAGATCTCAATTTTTTAAACGCGCCAAATTTATTCAAACAAACAACAATTTTTCGTCGAAAACCTGAAACGATGATTCATTGCAATAATTTTGATTTAATCAAAATCGTTTGAGCTTTTTTCGAGGAAATTTGAAAAAAAAAAATTTTATATGGATGAACTTAATTTTGTTTAATTTCGGATCTAACTATAGATGTATAAGGCATCCAAGGATGTACAGACGCACAAACCGAATTTTACTATGAGTTGTACACCTTTTTTTTGAGCTTCTTTACCATGTCTTGATTAAGTTTAAATTATTAAAACCTCGAAATTGATTAAACTTTTGTATATTGGATTATTACATTAATATATAAAATGTAATTTTTTGATGGAATAAAAACAATAAACAATAATGAAACCTTTATTATTTGTATACCTACATAAAATGTAAGTATAACAAACATTAAGATTGAAGACTTAGAACTTATACATTTAAATGATTTAACAAGTTCACGTTAGAGATATCTCTCAAAATCTGGTTCCTTGTCAAAAATTGAGCAAGTGAATTCAAAATTTAAAACATAATCCTATAGCTACTCTTCATGATAATCAGTTTCAGAAAATCAAAAACTAACAACTCAATATTCAATATTAATAAATGAATGTACATAATATGTATAAGACCTAATCACATAAAAAAAAAAAAAAAAAACAGATAAAACAACAATATTAAATTTCGCAATACTTTTATAAGTTTACGAAGCCGCCGCCCGAAGCCGTTGACGGCGCGGAGCGGCCATGAAAAAAGAAAATAATTACAACTATTTTCTCGCTTTATTTGAAATAATTTTTGAATCAAAAACAACTAAAATAAATTTTAACAAAAAATTTCGCTTTTACAATGGGAAATATCTTTATATCGTCAATACTTTCCTTCGCAGCACTAATTGCAAACAAAAGCTGAACTCCAAAATTTGTAGGTACGTAAATGGTTTTCCAAAAGAAAAACTTTTGTTCTAAGATATGAGTAAATATTACTACCGATTTTTTTTCCTGTCCAATCATTCTCTAAATTTTGTATTATAAATTTAACAAATCAAAATCGTTAAACATGAATCATGACTTTTTGTTTCGTTTCGTTTTCTATATCTGGCCTTGAAGACACAAAAATTTCAACTTCTTTAAAAATATGCATCCCTTGGAAAATACGTAATTGGTGGTCACCGTATACACATAGATCAAGTAAAAATCATTTAAATTCAAAATATCAGCTTCTAAATGTCATAAGCTCCAAATTTGAAGAAAATCGCTTTAAACAGACGAAATTACGGTACACATCATCATAGTAATGTCAGCTTTGATTAAAATCTCTCAAGTTTCATTTCTACGAATGCAAAACTACTACCTATGGTACCTAATCTTACCTACATATACCTTAGTATCACAAATGAAAAAAAAAAACAAACACCATCTTATACATTAAACATCGCAAATAAAATAATCACGTCACGTGTCTGGAGCATTTCATTAAATTGTATCGGCCTTGTCGTCCAATGAAATTATAAGCTCCAACATTCTATACCCAAATCAAAGTAGACACACAGTTATAGTCCCCACCAATTTTGCGACACAACAAAAAGTAAAAAAAAAATATAATTATATACCTATGTATCTACTTTATGCTCGAATCTATGAACTTATATGTACATTTTATAACTCACCCTTTTTCGGTTTGTATCCGTAAACATCCAGGACGGGCAAGCCGTCCTCCATGAACCGCCTACTGTGCTCCCACTTTTCATCGCGGGCATTCTCCTTATCCTTGAGCACAATGCTGACTTCTGGGATGATCTTACTCTCGATTAGTTTTTGATTTTTGAAATTATGTTCGTTTTGATGCAGGGGTTTTAAATCACTCACGGTTTCACTTCCGGTTACCATCACTACCGCCGCCATTAACAAGGCCACAATGGCCATCACTAAAAATCTACTACGTTCGGTAGATTTTATCATTTTCGTTTCAATGGATTATTTATTCGGTGTTCACAAAATTTTATCAATTTCTTTCTTTTTTATTTATTAATTTTTTTTTTTATTTCACTTGACAGTTAAGATAAATTGTCTTATAAAAAATTATTTGATTTTTAATTCTATTACATTTCTCGGTTGGAATTGTGGTGTATGTTTTTATTTGCGAATTTTCATTTTTGAAAAAATAACCGAATTTCATCCGTTTACATTTTTCCACTTGCACTTGTTGATGATGGAGACGATTTTATCCAAACGGCACTTGCTGGGCATCAGAATAGAAATGAACTACACTTGGGTAGAGTGCCAACCGCAATTCACAATTCGTTGTCGATTAGGGCTGGGGCTGAGGCTGGGTTGGGGTGCGCTTCCTGACGGAGGAGGTAATTTAACTGATTGTTGTTCGGTTGTTGTGCTTTGTAGTAGAAGTTTCGCAATGCGCACAACGCTATCCGTTGTCGGATTAAGAGTGAATATAGTGAAATGAAAATCAACGAAAAAAAAAAAAAACAGAAGAAGAGGAGAAAAAAAGTAAAAAAAAAAAAAAATTATGAAATTGATTGCGGAGAAGTTAAGTCAATCATTAGGGGAGGGTCACTGCATGGGAGCTTTGATTGAAGGAGATGGAAGTGTGGTGTTGGGGGGGGGGGGGGAGGGTCGGACAATGTGCGCATTTTGATTTTAATACGGTTGTATACATATATGAATAAATAATAATATGAGGGCGAATTTTCGTATAGTGAACTGTTGTCGTATAAAAAGGTTCAAATATTAATTTGATTTAAAAAATTGTGTTGATACTAAAAATATCATAAATTTAAAATTGCACTTAAGCAACAAATTTGCAAAACTAACCATGCCCATGGATCAGCTAAAAAATTTGTCTTAGTCTTGGGCACAAATAAAAAATAAATTTTTGAAGGCAAACACAGTAGGGATAAACAAACAATATCTAAGAGTAACAATTATTAATTCTAATAGAGAGAAATGGGTAATTTAATTTATGTATATGTAAGTATAGAACAAAAAAAATTCAATCGAAAAGTGACTAAAAGGTAAATGCGTTAAATTTTGGGTAGTAAAGGTTCATTCAATTCATGGTCGTGATTTGACATCCCTGTATCAATCACATACGTCAAACTGAACTGTCATCTAAGACTATTTAAAGGTTGCTATTTTACAATATGGACCGTTTCAATAGCGGATCGCGGTATAATTGTGTAACTATACTAATACAAAAATAAAATGCACGATGCATGGTTTAAAAAAACCTGCCAGTTGAATTTTTTTTACAAACTTTAGAAAACTATCAATTGATTTTTTTTAAAATCATATCCGTAATTAAATATGGCATTGTGTAGCCCGAAGTCAATATCATTGTAGGTCTGTTTCTTTACTTCTCAAAACTGCCACTTTCTGCCCATATAGCCTGAAGTTCTGCCAAAGTCCATAACAAACAAAATTTAATTAGACTTGATATTGTCAAAATTGACAGTTTTGTAAAATAAAGGAACAGACTTTGTTTGATTTCAAGATATTCGAGCCAAAAATAATTTTCTATTAATGTTTGCATGTTTTTTGATTTAAAAAATAAATATATCACGAACGTACTAACGTACGTAGGTATAGTAGGTACACACACACACATCCAGACATCTAACTAAAAACGAAGGATTTGGACCTCGAAGCGTGAGATATGTCAAAATCCTACAAATTGGACCAATTATAATAACTTCCAATGGGAAATTAATAAGTTTGTTTTGGGAGCCTACATGTATACCATCTGATTTCTTAAACACATATTTTCAATTTATGAGAAAAAAAATTAAAAACATCGTTGGAGCGGTTTTTTAAAAAAATAATTTTTATAAGTATATAAAATTTTGTAAACATTTGTAAGCAACAAAATTGATACGTAATTATTTAGCATAGCATTTATTATAACGTAGTAAAAAAATTAATTTTGAAAAAAAAAAATTCATCCAGCACCCATTTTCGAAATATCGAATTTTCGAAAAAAATATTATGAAATTTTTTCAAAATCCAAAAATAGTTTTTTTTTTTAAATATTGATATGCAATATTATTCAAACTTTTTAGAAGCTTTTGCGTAAAAAGTTTCACTAAAATCTGTAAAAGAGATAATGAAATAGTCGATAACCAAAAAAAATGGTTTCTTAAGAGATACATACTATTTTTAATCGATAGATACATTTTTTGAGAAATATGATATTTTCTTTACCGGTTTTTAAACACTTGTATGGGAAGTACCGTTATTTTTGGTTCAAAGAATAATTTTAATTTAAAATCCGGTAGATAATCTTCAAAAACTTCTGAGCGTGAAGTTTAATAAAAATCGATCAATTTGAAAAAGGAATTATTAAGTTCTCAAAAAAAAGGTTGAACCTTTTTTGAAAAATCCAAAAAAATTTTTTTTTTAAATTTTGGTTTACAAAACTTTTTAAAATAATCTCTTTACAAAATTTAACAAAATCAATGGAAACATTTTTACAACCAACCAACCAAAAGTTGTTGGCAGGTTTTTGAGAAAAATAAGATTTAATTATTTGCTAAAAATTTTTTTACGGCAGGTACCGTTATTTTATTTCCTAAAAATAAAAAAAAAACTGTCGGAAATGCCTAAAAACGCTAGGTACCTACCAAATTTAAAGAAAATCGACGGCTGTAGCTGAAAGCACAGACAGACATCGTGCCAAGTTTGATCAAAATCTCGAATTCGATTTTGTATTTTTCCAAGTTTCTTTTTTTAGGGTGAAATAGGGTAAACGCAGAAAAGTGGAACGTTTTTTTTTATTTTTTTTTGTGTCAAGAAATTTTTATTTAGAAGATTGCTTCATGGATCACTCAAAGATAAAATATTATGTCCATTATGACCATTATTTTAAGGTAATTCACTTGAATATCGATGGATTACTTGTTTTCGAAGAAGTGGACGAATTAATAAGTTAGCTAACTGTAAATATTTGTTTAGCTTTAAAATAATACTTTCTACATATTTATTGGGTTGCAAAAAAAATATTTTTTGTATTATAAAAATAGAAAAAAAGAAAAATAATAATAACAGCAACAAAAATATTAAAAATTTAAATTTATAATTTGTTTTTTTTTTTTTTTGTCATTCTAGACTAAATTATGGAAATGAAAACAAAAAAATAACAAAATGGACCCAAAGCTATATTTACTTTTTGGTATTGAATTCTTGAACGTTCCTACAGGAAATTCAATTAACTTGGTTAAATTTGAAGACACCAGGGGGCCGTTGCCGAACAACGACAGACGATTATATAGCTTAGCTCGCAGCTTACTTTACAATCCATGGCTTTATTGTCATAATCAATGAATATAACGAGGTTGCTCTTTCCTCTTACTTTCTTCCGCACAATCTTTGTCATCATCATCACCATCATCATCCGCGCGTCGTCGTCGTCGTAGCTTATGTCCGTCCATCAACAAGATATATAACTAAAGATAAACATTTCTTTCTTTCTAAATATATCTATAGATCTACTTATACATCATTTGTGTGTTTGGATTAAATTTATAAGCAAAAAAAAAATAAAACTAAAATTGTAACTAAAAGTGAAGTAACCAATCTGATAAAATTGGTCTCGAGAGCCAGAATAAAATATAAAAAAATAAATCATATCCACAAGTACACGGTATGTTGTGATAATAGTGGGTCGATGAATTCACGCAGAGAGATTAATTTCCGCATACTCTATCCGATATCTACAACATTATCTCTGATATGTGTACGAAAAAAAAAAAAACATAAAGTTGTAATTTGTTTCGCAGAACCAGAATCATTAAGTTTGTTGTTTGTTTGCAAACGAAAGTATCTATAAGATGCATGCGTGTTTAATTGCACAGCATTCGTTACGCGCGCCAGATTGTGTTGCCTTTATGCCTGCACTGTACACCGTATATGGGCCATATTATGCAATACCCGCAAGCTGCGCACACAAGCTTAAGATAGATTTTCCATTTGGAGCCGGTTTCCCGCACAAATCCAAATTAGTTGGAATTTTCTTGTGTCACATCACATCGATTGCATCACAAAATTACTATGACCATAACTTTTTTTTTTGCGCTCCTTTCGATGACAAAGTTTTTTTTTTTTTCGTTGAATAAAGCCAATGTGATGAGAATCAATATTATTTTAGTGAATAATTATGTAAAACTGAGGTTGAGTTCAGAATACTAATTAATTGATTAGAATTGTTTACTCAATAAAAGTTAGTGGTGATATTTTAACTTACGCAGCCCGGTATCTGATTGTTGTGAGTTGGTTGTGACAAAGACTGAACAAAATAAAATTTTCAGTCATACCTATAGCAAATGATGATAAAATCTTTTAATTTTGCATAATTTCTTTTGTTTTTTAAATAAAATAAAAATCAAAGGGCCTAAATGGGAACCCTATGGTACTTAAGAATTAATTTGAAATATACTTGATGGGCTTACGCAACCGTGGTAAATTTATGTCTATGTCTATCTAAACTCCAAATAAATAAGATTGAAGCCACATAGAGAAAATGTTCACCTCCTTACTTTAAATAGGAACACTGAATGTGAGAGTTTTTCAAATACATAACTGAAGTAGAGACAATCTACAACACTTTTGAAATGAGTCAATTCTTAGCCAAACTAGAAGAAGGCAACAGTTAAGCGGCTTTTTCTAAGATCATGTTGATATAGAATAATTAAGGCTTTTTTCACAATGTCTGAGTAAAGTTCCGATTAATTATTTACTCGAAATATAAATATTGGAAGAGGGTCATAAGCCCACAAAACCAAAAAAAATGTATTAAATAAGTCAGTTTCTTTTCTGTGGACTTATGACCCTGTACCAATATTTATATGTCAAGTAACCAATCAGACATTGTAAAACAGATACAAATATATTCATAAATAAAAACATCAAAAAGTAATATTAGAAGATCCCTCATATAATGACGAAATATGGTCAAAGACCCTATGCCTTGTCACGCTTCAAAGGTCGGTTTTTGAGTTTTTTTTTCAATTATCTATAACCCAGCCTATAATGGTAGATTTTAGATAAAAAAAAATAAATGAAAGGAAACTTTATTTAAAAAATTTAAAATACGTGATTTTTTTAAATCGGAATTTCAGTAGTGTAAATTATGGTAAACGGAGAGAAAGGTCTAGATTCTATTTTCTAAACAAAATATTATAGAGAGTTTTTTGTTTCTTTAATGGACAGCTGATTTATAAACAAATTTTAAAAAATTTGAAACTCGAGATAAAATCATTTGAAAATTAAATATAAAAACAAGAAGTCGGATAAATCAACTTAAATCATCATGATGTTTTCTGGAAATAAATTTCATTGTATCAAGAAGACCATGCAAAATGTTCGATTTAAAATTATTTCTTGTCTAAAGGTGAATTTTTGAACAATTTATTAATTTTTGTTGTATGTATTTGGTATTGTATTGGTATTTTCATTTAAAGCAACATCAACATAAAGAGAATTCTTTTACGAGTACGATAGTTCCATGTTATTTCCAAAAACATTGTCCACACTCGGACTCGGAGTTTCCGAACTTTTAACTATCAATTTTTTCAAATTTCTCAGTGCGTTAAAGAAAACAGTCCTAATAGTCTCAGAGAGCTGACAGCAAATTTGGGGATTTAAAGTTTCGTTCGCTGAACTTTACCCATAGGGTTGACCCAGGTTTTCTTTACAAGTCCAAGATTTGTCAAAAAAACGTGGGTTTTTCGGTTTTCAAAAAACGCCAGAGGGCTTTAAATTGTGTTGTTGACATTAAACGCAAGAAACAAGAAGCTATGTTCTCAATAATTTAAACATAAAAACATCAATCGTTTTCCTTTTCCTTTTCTATTTCTATTTGTTATCTTTCAATTTTCTTTTAATTTTTGTTTCAAAAATAAGCTATAACCAAACACCGCTTTAGGGTGACTTCAGGGCTCAACGAAGATACCTGAAGATATGTATAAACAAAATGTATAAATAAGTGTGTTAAATTTCATGATATCAAATTCATAAATCTGGTTGTTCTTTTCTCAGCTTGTGGTAGATCTGGGAGGTTTAACATTGCCATTTTTTTAATTTTTATATGAGAGTATGAACCACTTAAATTCATATATTAAACACAAGAAAGCACCATTTCTGTCGATTTCCTTAATCTTAAAGACCTCAATCTTGGTGATCCGACCAATTATTTTTGCAATTTCATTTCGTGTACATGAATGGTCATGTGAAACAGAACAACAAACTCAATGAGTGCGCCGATGAAAAATAATTATAAAAATCTGCAAAGACATTTAGTAAATACTTATAACTTATCAAGTTGATCGCTATATCTTAATAAAATCGTACATAATAAGATTCTTTGTTCCTTAAAATGATTATACCAGTGATTTTATGACTAACAGATTGCGTCTAGTGATAAATGATATATCATTTTGAATTTACTGTTGAGTGATGTCAACTTCCCATGACGTGTCAGCAATGAGCTGAACAGTCATGTCACTATATATCTTGACATTTAAAATGACACTAAGGAAATAAATATTAAATTAATCAGAAATGTGTTTCCAAAGAAAGGTTAGCTTGTTTCTGTTAATTACTAAATGTGAGTAAAAAAATGATCAAAAAAAAATAATAACAAAAAACATTTCTTTAAATTATGGCAAAGATTTTTTTGTTGGTACTAATTTATTGGAACATCAATATAAAATCTACGTAGGTACTGTACTGTACATGTGTATATGACAGATAGAGGAAATATTTTAAAGAGTAATTGAAGACAGGGTGATTCGCATAAGATGTGACAAAAAGCTAGAGCCTGTACTATATAAGTTAGATAGATCGATTAGGGGGATCTTTTTCGCCCTTTTTTCAAAAGGCTTATTTAAAAATAGAAACAAAAATAAAACGACAACACTTAAAATTTCATGCTGAACAGCTTTTTTAAAACCAAAAATTCATTCTTTAATTTTTTTTTTAAATCAAATTATTTTACTGAATAGCTATTTGTTAGCTAAAAAAAAAAAATTAAAAGACACAAAATTTGTTCATACTAATTTATTTTTCTTAAACACTGAGTTATGAAGTTTGTTTTTAGGTAGGTATATAAGTCCTAGTCAATAAAGCCATAAAAACATCCCAATTAGGAAATAAATAGCCGGAAAGCATGGATTTTGGTATATAGAATCTGCCAAAAGTCCCCATCGATATAAACGGCGCTAGCAATTTTACGGGGGTTGAAGGCCCCCGAAAAATGGTTTTTCAGGTAAGTTGTACAAAAAAGAGTCAAAGACTTATTTGTTGTTTGGAAAATTTCCTACAAAAAAGATTAGCATACTTTTTTTCGTAAAAATAACCGTTTCCGAAATAAACCAATTGGAAGAGTTATGGGTCTTACTTTTCTATATAGCTGGGCAGCTTAATTAAAAAATTGTGCATTTTGTGATAAATGCATCAATTTTTTTTTGTTGTCATGATTTTAAGATATCAGCCCACTGTATTTGTTTTCTCCATTAGGTGGGAGGGGCAAATAAAAAAAAAAAATATTGAAAATAGAAAATTAATATAAAAACACAACGGCAACACCTAGGAAATTTGTAGGAAATTTTCGAAGCTACAAATTAGTCTTTGACATTATTTTTTTACAACTTTCCATTTGGGAGTTTTTCCATTAAAATTATCAAAACCATTTTGGGGGGCCTTCAACCCCCGTAAAATTGTTAGCGGTGCTCATATCGATAGGGACTTTTGAAATTTTCATAATAACGCCATCAGGAAGCTATACCTATACCAAAATCCAGCTTTCCGGCGATTTTTTCCGAGTCAAATGCTTTATTGACTGGACTATATGTACAATGTACATACATACATTTTTATTCGAAACAATAAAAAATCATAAGCCTCAACGCAACCTACACGCTCAAAAGCTAGAGACTCGCTTATCATGCAAATCACTCACTTTATATTTGTATATCAATGCGAACAGTAAACCGCATGGAAAGGAATTTCGATAAAATTATAAGTAGTTGTCACATTTACGATTGTTTCATTTGATTTATGCGTTACAGTAAAATCTTTTAATTTTTGGAATGAGCTATTCATATATGAATTTTTCATTTGTTTATTATGAATGATTAATAGATGACTCCGTAAAAAGATGAAACATATTTCAACGGAATTTAATTTTTCTAAACTGAGATATCTCTCGAAATTACGTCATATTTAGTTAAAAAAAAATCTGTAAATAAATTATGTCGATGTATTTCTCAGTAAAACAAAAAAAACCAAAATCAATCATAATATAAATTTAGAAGTTTCCATTGAAACTGTAGTAATGTTGTGGCATGAATGTCAAATTTGTTAGGAACTGAAAATCACAAAAGGCATATGTTCAGGAAAATGAGATCTCAGCAATCTCAGTTACATAACATATGAATAGGATTCCTCAGCAAAAATTCTTAACTTTGCTGTAGAAAAAATTGGAAAAAAAATCTTAGCTTCGCTTGCTTACTTTTTGAGTGAGAAAAATCTCATTTCGATTTTTTTCACATCTAAGATTTGTTTAATGTATGGTTATGTGAAATTTCTTGCAAATTTGCACAAAATTTTCCAAATTTTCATAATTCCTCGTCAAAACCCTTCGAAAAAAAACTGAGTTTTGGGAAATTTGTTGAAAAAGAAGTTACCAAACAGGCATGTAATATCACAGTAGGTAGGTACACAATTAATCTAAAGTTACCAAGTAAAAATGGTTGTTAAAATTTAAAAAAAAACTGCACACCACATTGTTAAAAATAACAACAAAATATTGATATTGGACTGCACTGTGGATCCACCATTTTCTTCGATTTTGACATATGCGCAGAACTGAACAAAAATGAAAATGCTAACGTTTACTTCCCAAACATTCTTATTTTAGGGCAATTTTTTTAAAACATATAAAAATAAAAATTGGATGAAATTCAAAATTTTATGGAGTAAACAGAACAGACCTAACATATGTACTGTACAGATAAATAGCCGAGCTCAACACATTTGGCGTGTTCAGAAAAATGAGATCTCAGAGATTATTCTCACTCAAAAAGTGAGCAAGCGAATCCAAGATTTTTTTTCCTCAGAGTTTTGACAGCAAAGCTGAGAAATTTTTCTGAGGAATCCTTTTCAGGTAACTGAGATTGCTGAGATTTCCGAGATCTCATTTTCCTGAACATGCCTATTACGTTTTACATCTGAATTTTCAGAGCTTCTGATTGGCTAGCTGCCATAAAAAGTTAGATGACTTTTAGTTACGTTTAATTAGGTTTCATCTGAATTTTCAGACAAGAAATTCTCATATAAAAATTCAGATGAAAGCTGTTTGTGATGGGGGAAATGTCAAATCAGTTGAAGTACTTCATATAAAAGTTGAACTTTATAATTTTTGCTCTGGTTAAATTTATGAAATTAATAAAACCAGCTGCTGATTTAGTTATGTATAACTTCATCCTAACGACTACTCACGCTCAATGTTTAATTTACCAATATATAATTAAAGTTCTATTTTATTTCGGTTCGAAGTAAATCTTACAGGTAAATGCAAAAATTTAACACAATGACTTTCGACTGAAGGATTCAAGACTCCAAAAATTCAGATGTCAAACTTGAACCCGTCCAATGATTTGTAATAGATGACAATCATCATATCATGTCTTTTTGTTTATAACTGTAACTTCTTTCTACAAGTTGCTACTTGTCATTTTTTTTCTATGGAATTTAACAGAAAATTATACTACGTCGTACGACGTCGGATAACGTTTCGAGTTACCAAACAGACATATCATCATCGTAGCCGAAGGAGAAACTTGAACAAGATTTTTCATTTAGAAGTCAAAAGCACTCTCCATTTCTTTTTTTTTTTAAATTGATCAACTGCGATGCGACAAAAACTAATTGAGTAAGCGAATCTAAAGTGAGAAATCTCACTGAGGAATTACGTTCAGATTTCTGAGATTTCTGAGCTTTCTGAGATCCCAGAGATCTTAAGAAACCTGAACTGGCTAATTAAAATTTGAACCCTCGACCAGAAAGTCGAAACATCAAAAGTGACAGTAATTAATTCTGTGTTACACTTCAAAATGTAGCGTTATTTTAAGGGCAAGTAGTCACGTATACATACATACATACAAATACATTTTTTTTGTACATGTGTACATAAAAGAAATTAACAAAAAATCGAAAAAAAAAAAATACACAAGGATTAAATATAAATAAATGTACAGAGTCCTTAGTATGCCTTAAGTTTTCTACCATCAATCTCTATATTTTTTCATCGATCTGCAGTTACAGGTGTTTGATATTATAAGACAAGAATTGATTTAAACTAGTGAGCTTATACAATATACCTATTCCTAATTTTTAAGAAGTCACTTAATAATAGGCAAGTTCCCGTTTATAAAAACAAAAAAAGATCTTCTCAAATCGAATATTCTAATATCTTATTGCACTATACTTAAAATTCTGCACCGGTATTAATTTTTAAAAATAGCAACTAGATAATCTGCTGCCGAAAGCTCTACTTTAAATTAAAAAAAAATTAACTTGATTTATATCCAAAACACGTACAAGTGCGGTTTTTCCAGTTATCGCAATCAGAATCGTAACTGTCAACAAAATGTTGTTTGATTGATTGATTGATTAATTAATTAATAAGTCCATCTATATAACTGCACGCGTATCACGTAGTATATTCGAAAAGAAACAAGTACAAGTACATACAGCAGCGAAAAATAGAGGATAAATCTTGCATCCGCGTTTAACTTAATTCTGCAAAATCCCGAACTAAACTGGAGGTTCGATGTGAGTTTACTTAGTTTCATGCATACTTCTTGGATAAATATTATGTAGATTTTTTTTTTCTTTCATTTTGTTCACTTAAATGAAGCTAAGCTTGGTGAATATTTTTCATATTCAACTTTTGTTGTTATATTTTTCCTAGGGGCAAGTATTGGATTTGTCTATAAAATTTCTTGGATTTTATCAAAGCAATCATGAGTGACGCTACAAAAGATTATACGCGGGGTGATTCGTATAAAATGCGAAGCTTGAGCGAGTAGGTTAGGTCAAATCGAGAAAGAAAAATAGGAACCATTACGTCAAGGGTGACTAGACATAATATTAAGTTCTATAATTAGTTCCAATTTGTGGGAGCGTATAAAACCACCTTTTTTTAGAACTTCTGTTAATATTTATCAACAAATTATTTAGTGCTTGATTTTATCAACATATAGATAAAATATTTGAATTCAACTTATATACGGCAAATACATGCGACCTCGTTTGGCATTTAATTTTTACTGGTATATTGTGACGTGAATAGAGCAGACTCATCATGCTCGAAAAAATAACGTGCTGTTTTTTGGTTGGACAAAATGAATGAAGATTGAAAGAACATTTTTCAGATTTAAATGAGATTTGATTGAATTCACTTTGCACACTTAAGTTTGTGCATTTAAACATTTAATGCTTGTTTATTGATATATTATGTAGTTAGCTGGGATACAAAATGAGGATTTGCTACATATTATATATTATGGCCTATGGGTACATTTGTATATTGAAAAGGTCTTAGAATTAATCGAACTTGAGATTTTGATGGCATCGTCTGTCTGTAAAATCAGCTAAAGTCCAAACGGATGATTGGCCGATTTTTTATTAATTTAATATAAAAATAAAAAAATAAAATAAAACATTCGAGTTAAAACAACTCTCAATCACACACAGAGAAATTTCCAAAATAAAATTTACAAAAACGTGCAGTAAAATTAACAAAAGGCATTTGTATAATATTGTGAAATTTACAACAAAAACTAAGAAAACGTAAAACCCCCTTAAGAGAAACGGCAAAATGTCACAGTCTTTCTTTCAATTAAGCGGTTTTTCACATAAACGAAGGATTTCGGATAAGTGAAAAAAAAATTTCACTTATAAGCGGAGTCCGGATAAGTGAAAAAAAAATTTCACTTAAGCGGATTTAAAAATTTCAGCGGAAATTTAAAGCTAGATAAATATGAATTTATCTGTTGGAGTTGCCTGGAAAAAATTCGAAATGAAAAATATAAATTTAACTTAAAATATTTTTCAGGTACATATTTTGGTTGTTCACTTATAGTCCATTGAAATGTTACATTGAACTTGCATTTAGTATAGGAAAACGTATATCATGACATTGTAAGTTCAACCGTTGTTTTTAAAATTTTTTTTGTTTTTAGTCAATTTTTTAGAAATTTGCCCGTCCCGCCTAAAACGGTGCCGTGTCATAAGGCCATGTGTCATAAGGCCATATTGAGAAATATGGCCTTATGACGCATTCGAAATGTGTCATAAGGGCATACTGAAACATATGGCCTATTGACACTTTACCAAGGTGTCATAGTGCCATATTTTTTTGCGACTTAAGGCCATATCTAAATATGGCCTCATAATACTTGCGTTAAGTGAAAAAATATGATTTGTTTTTTAATCCAGAATCTTTAAATGCAAAAGAAACTGCATACATCCAACCTCGCACCTACCCCAAATCCTATAGTGTGCCCAAGCAGGGGGGTTGCAGGGGGGCAGCATGCCCCCCCCATACATACCTCACTGTTTATACGCCGTAACTGAATTACAATTAAAGTGTTGGACAAAAACATTTGGCCAGGTTTATTTATCAAACATGGAAAGACAGTTGAAAGTGACATAAGGCCATATGGCCTTATGTCTTTTTATTAATGAGTCAAAAGGCCATAAGTTGGAATATGGCCTTATGTCACTTTGTAAAAGCGTCATAAGGCCATATTTCTTAATATGGCCTTATGACGCATGGCCTTATGACACGGCACCCCTAAAACCACCAATATAAAACTGCTAGAAAAAAAGTTATAACCCTTTAAAGATAGCGGCCAAATGGGGGGGGGGGTTCCAGCCCCAAAAATGATTTCGTATACTCACACTGACGCACTCTACACATTAAAAAAAAAAACGTTGTCCTATACTAAATGCAAGGTAATTGGTCGACAAATACTCTGGGATGAAAAAAGTGTTTCTAATAAGAGGGTTTTTCTTTCAAGTTGATTTCTCTTAAGCTGGTTTTACTGTAATCGTAATAAAATTCACAGCAAAACTACGAAAACGTAGCGCTCGTAAAACAAATTTACTACGATTTCAAAAAAATCTGTTTTGAAAATCATTGCACTTGTAATGAAATTGTCTACACTGATAGTAATACAAATGCAGTATAATTTACTAAAAAAAAAGGAGAATTTACTATCAACATACTGAAATATATATATGACTATGTAAGATTCATTACAATTGCAGTATCTTATATTTACCCCCCTTTTTTGCAAACGAATTATTGTATTTAATACGAATACAGTGAAATTCACTACACAATACACATTCAATAAATTTCACTACTAGTGTTGTGTGATTAACAGCATGATTTTGTAAAATACATATAACTACTGCACTTACTACGAATACATGTGAAATTCATTACACATACAATAAAATTCATTAATCTGGTGTGGTAAAATGCATTACCTAATTTTATAAAATTCATTACGAATGCAGTATTTCATTTTCCTGCCTTTTATTGGATTTACTTATAAATTTGTTCTACTTTTTATTGTAGTCTACTGTCGCTCATATTACATGTACGAAATATTAAGTATAACGACATTATATTTTACTGTGTATGTAGTGAATTTTACCTTCATTACGAATGGGCATTTTATTACATCTTGTACTGAATTTTACTTCATATGTAGTAGGTTTCGATTTTACTACTTTTTTAGTTAATTTTACTACAGGTTTTCGTTAATTTTACTGCTTTTTTCTCTGTGTGCGTGTTATTGGCAGAAATGGAGAGGAGGGGACCTACAATTTTCTGCTGAATCCGAACGGCTATAAAATAAGAAGCAATTTTTCATGAAATGAGTTACTCTTCGAGAATTTGTCAATTACTCGCGAAAGGCAATAACCCGTGAAAAATATTTTTGCTTTTTTTTTGCAGGTGGCATAGGCTGGGAATCGAACCCAAAACCATCGTCGCACTAACCATTACGCTACGGGCTACTACAAATTTATATAAGTTGTGCTTTTTTGAAATACCAGGGACACCACCACAGAAACAAAATGGAGTTTTCATACAAACTATCGATAACAAGTATGAAGTAGGTACGTTAGTATTTACGCCGCGCCTGTATAACACAGTTTTTCTATGCACTTAAGTTAAGTCCCAAAAATTCTCTGGGTTTAGCTAAGCCCGCATGGGATTAGTTGTTGTTGTTGCATTTAACATGTAAATTGTTCAGCACCGACCGCGAATTGCGATAAAACACGCCTATACAAATATTACCACATTTTTTGGATATTCCCCCCACAATGAAAAATAAATTTAGAACCAAAAAAAACAATTCATGCCACTTTATTTTTCTCAGAAAGTCTTATCCATACACTCAGAAAAAAAAATTGTAAAATCAAGAATTTTATACTTTGACCCAACAATTTTCGTAGGTTAAAATGAACCCAAGTACTTACAATTCTTGCCATGAAGCAAGAACTTTTACTCTTGAATTTAAGATAAAAATGTCAAAACTTTAAGAATGTTAATTGTTGTTTCAAGAACGAGTTGTTAAAAAACCTCAAAAATGAAAATCGTCTGGTCACGTACGAAAATAATAACCATTTCAAGACCAAAAATTGTTGCCAAAACAATCCGTTCTTAATAAGAATCGAAAACTTAATTGTTGGCTCAAGAAAAAGAATGTCAAACTTTTAAAAATATAAATTGTTGACACAAGTAGAAATTGTCAACAAAAAATTAAAATGTTTTTGGTTCAAATATTAAAAATGTCAGATTTTCAAAAATTGGAATTGTTCTGCTAAGTACTAGTTTTCAACTTACTTTGAAAATAAAGTAATTGTCATAAGATACGAAGAAGTTGAACAAATTTGATGACAAATGATGTAGAATGTATGTACCTAATCAAAATATTCACACTCACATTTTGCAAAAAAGTCGGTTAACGCCTTAACGGTTATAGGTGTGGGTTAAATTAAAATTTATATAAAGACTCCTGTTCATTTAATTGAGATTGCTGAAATCTTAATATAGAGTGTGTTGGTTTTACGTCCAGTAGATGTCGCTGTATATGAAAACACTTGCCTATTTGAATGTAACCAACCTATGTATTTGCGGAACTATACACTTAGAACTATGTTAGTGACCAATTTATCGTTAAATTTGAGTCCAATTTAAGGAATGCAGAAATAACTTCATTATCTATTTACAATTACTGTAAAAACTTAAATCAATATAAGTACATACATAGGTAATCTTACTTTAATAAAATAGTTAGGCTTAAGTATTAGTTCATAAGTCTTTTATGTTTAGTAATTAAGCTGTATTTTTAAGTAAACAAAATTAAGCATATTTTCAAAGGTTTTTCTCCACGTTTTCCTTATTAATAAAACAAGATTTATTTTTTCTATATAATAAATCGTTATATAAAAAAAAAAATGTTATTGTAGATATGATTATAAATAATAAATAATGAACATAAGTAATGCGTACCTTCGTGGTCATTTACCAAAATTAAAATGTTTAAGTCTAGTTTTTTAAGTTTATTTAAGCTAAGTAAGCTATAAGTGGCAAATAAACAAATAAAAAAAAAAAACTTTAATAAAATAAAAAAAAAATAATACTTATGAAGCTTTCAGATATGGCACTCCGTTTTTCTGGAACCAAGGGAATAAAAATTAATTTTCGAAAAAGAAAAGAATATATTGGAACAATAAAAAAATATTATTGTTTATCTTGTATGTTGAAATAAGCCATTTCGATTAAAGTTTTAAATGAAAATAACGAAAGTAAAAAAAAAAATGCACGGGAGGTACAGCGCCCTTATATATGTAGATACTAGAACTTAAAAATACAATCAAAACACCATCACATACCGGGATCAAGAAATTAGATTGCGAAAGCAAACATAATATAGTCGGCATTTTTTTTTTTGTGCGATAATGTCACCCAATTTAATTGAATTAATTATTCAACTATACATTCGAGTGCATTCATTGTAGGTATAAAAGGAAAATCCGAGTAAAATGTTCATCATAATTGAAATGAATTATTCAATCAGTTTGTATGTTTGGGCTCTAAAGGATTTTTTTTCTTTTCGATGGAAGCGCAGCACACAGGATATTATGTATAGGTATGTGGATGGATATGGAATGGAATTTTCAGGTAAAATAAAATTTGAGATTATATTGTTGCGCACTTTAAATATTTACCGTATTTTTGTTTTTTTTTTTTCTTTTCAATATTCATAAATTCACTTTTATTATAATAACAAAACACTACATTTTATGCAGTCAAAACATCACAAAAGAAAAATAATGAAATTTTCCATGGCAGGTATAAAATTATCGAATGAAATAAACGAGACAACTTGTTTTACCGGAAAATGAATTCACAGTGATGTGATTGAAGAAGCCTTTTCATCATCGAAACGTACATATAGTTCTGGCTCACTCTAAATGGCGTATATGATATGAGTATTTTGATTTAATTAACGCGCAAGCTCCATCGATCCAATATTGCGTCCATTCATTCATGAGAATCATCATAAGGTTGTGGTGGCAAAGTGTGGAATCTAAGCTTAGTCCAAGAACTTGCTGCTTTTCTTTTATGTTGAAGGTAGTTGTCTGGGATAGCTTGAAAACTTAAAAAAAAGCCTTTCAAAGTTATAAACGGTTAAAAAGCTTAAATGATGAGAAGTCAACAGATAACGATAAGAAGAAAATATTAAAAAAAAAAAAACAATGATGTCGGCACGTTTTTATAGGTACTAGCCATCCAAGGAAGGTAGGTACTATAAAGTTAAGATTCAGCATTGTAATACAATTTATTCAAATTGGCATTTAGTGTAAATACAAAAATGATTTAGTTTATTGGGCTTCAGGTGACCTAAAGCCTACTAAACTAAATCATATTGTTAAATACAAATTTCACTAAAATAATCATTTATTAGGCTTTTTTTTTAAGCCCGGGGGATGTGGTTGAAAAAAACGACAGCGGGGATTAGCGACGCCATGACAGTAAAAAACATGGAGTTTTCATACAAACTATCGATAGCATGTATGTAATTCATGTCGGTAACACAGTTTTTCTGTGCGCTTAAGTTAAACCACGAGAATACTCTGGGATTAGTTGTTGTTGCATTTAACATGTTATTTGTTTAGCACCGACGTCGTTTTTTTCATCCAATTCCCCCCGGGCTTGCAAAAAAACACGGCTATTGCAAATACAAATATGTAAATACCATAATTTCTATCTTTCTGCCTGTACTAATACTACGTTTTTATTAGGGGAAATTGGTAATATCGTTGAAAATTTAGAAATTCGATTCCAAATCATCTCATTTCCATATATGTACACATGCACAACTCGAAATGAGGTAATTTTAACTAAATTTGCACGAAATTCGTGAGGAAATTAGGTGCAAACTTTACGAACTCATCCTAATCCATTTAAAGTCGAAATTTCAAAAATCGATGTATAAAAGAAGAAATAAAAAGAGAAAACAACAAAAACGTTTGATGGCAAAATCAAATTCAAAATGAACTGAGCTGTCGAACCAAATAAACTAATTTTTAAAGAAAGCATTTTCCATGGGAATTTGTGAAATTACCTCATTTCGGCTCAAATGAAAACGTTACGTAGGTACATAATATGTGCATAGGTTTTTGAAATTCGTGCCAGAAATTAATGATTTTTCTGACGGATATTGTTTTAATTTTTTGCAAAGAGCCGATATTATGGTTGTTGATGAAGTAAAAGCAATATTAATTGCTCACAAATGGAAATAAAATCAATGTTTGATTTATTAGAATTTAAGTAAAAGTCATAAAATTGTTCTATTAATTAATTTTAAAGAAACTACGGAGTACGGAGCCAAAAATTCGGAAATTTCGAGCGGAAAAGTCGAAAAACAATGAAAACCATTGCATACTTTTAGAAGTGGATGGTGGTGATATCTGAAAATTCCATTTTGTATAAGAAATAGTATTGATCCAAACACAAACACTACGGAATTGACAATGGCCTAATTTTGTTCGATTTCCAGTGACGACAAAATGTTTTCAAATTAAATTGATCAAATTGACTTAGCACGACTAAAAAGAGTCTGGTGATCTGTGTGGCGCACAGTGGAACGAAAAGCTGAAAAAGTGGACATCGTGCTGTAACTTTTGAATTAGTGGATGGATTTTGATTATTTTTTCGCCATTTTGTTTGTTATATAACATGAATTAATAAAATATAAACCAAAATTTCTTCAATCAAATAGTAGTATTTTTAACACAGACTTAAAACGTACGTCCATTTTTTCCGCATTAAAAAAATAAAATGGTATGTCAAATTTAAGTAGGTACTATTTATAAATTTACGAATTAAAAAATAATTTTTAAAGAAGAAGCCATAATTCTGTCAAGGAAAAAATAAATAAAAATTTGTCCAGTCCAATTTCTGTCTTTTTTTTTAATAATGGTATGCATTATAGTTTATATTTCCAAAACAAACCAAGAAGTTCATAATAATTCCAATTTGATAAATTTTACTGGAGAGCAAAAAGCCATACAAAATGTTGCAGTAGGCTTAGTACAAAAATTGATTTAGAGATTACTCTAAGATTCTGCAACAACTATGTTAAATAGGACAAAAATGATTTAGATTATTTGCAAGGAATGTGTTTTTTTTTTGTTAATGGTATCAAAACAGTGGATTTAGCAGCTTTAAGAATGTAATGAACGATAAGGAAAATTGAATCTTTTTAATTTCAAATTATGTTTCTTAAAAAAAAACGCTTAAATGTTTAGCATGCAAAAAAGAACCATACAGTGTGTGTTTTATATTAATTTTAAGTTAATTCACAAAATCTACTTGAAAAATATTTAGAGAAAATATTATTTCCCGCTTTGAAAATTGATGAGACCAAATGATCAGGATTGTGCTTTGACATTGAAAGATCTATTTTATTTTATTTTTAATAACCAAAAGGTAGATACACTTATAGATGTACATAGGTATAGCTTTGCAATTATTTTTTTATTCCAATAGTCAAATTGGAAAAGAACGTTACCATAATAATTTTTCTATCCTTGAACTAAAGTGGTACGAATTTAGTGCTTATGTTCAATAAATGATATGCATTTTTATATTCATTTGTTCATATACTTACTTAATAAACTAATTATAACATATTGAAAATGCTAAATATATGTAGTTGAATTTCTGTAAAAATTTTATAAAGACCACATTTTTGAAACTAAAGTAGTTATTTTGTGTTGCTTTTAACTGCGAAAATAAATACATTTTTTTAATATTTGAATATATTTTTGAAATTATTTTTGGAGGTAGGTAACGAGATTTTATGAAACCCAACTAATTATTTAACTACTCACTTGAAAAGTTGAGAAAAATCAGTTTTTTAATGTATTACCTTTAAAATATTGAAAGCTCAATATTTACAAATATGGGGTTATATATACATAATTAAATAGTTTTTTTATTTAAGAAAATAGTTTTATATATACACATAAAAATGTTATTCTATTTGCTGTACATTAACCCAGCAAAGAAAAAAAAATAAAAGAAATACAATTTGCAGACAAAGAATTATAAATAGACGTTTTTTTAAAACGCATGGGTAAGCGGGGTCGGATCCGGTCGGATACAATTTTTGCCAAATATTACAAAGAAAAAGCATACCATTCCGTTAAAGTTAACCAGAAAGCAGGCATATGTTTTTTTTTTTAAAGCTTACCGAAAGTTCAAATTATTCTTTTTTTAAGAAAAAGTATAAAAATGGGTGTTTTCAAATTTAAGTATTTTTAATTAAGCTGGTTTTAAAACAATAATTTGTTAAATTAATCATTTTCAGTCCAACAAAATTTGTTTTAAAGAATTATCTTATCTTGAAAGAAAAAAACGAAAAACAAATAAAGCCTGATATTACATTTCATTCGGTTAAGAAAAAAGTCTAAACTTGAGATCTTATATCTTGAGAATCATTATGTTTTCAAAAAATAAAATTCTTGTTCCCTGAATCACTGTAGCGTGTTCCAGGCGGAACTTTTGGCGATAAAAGAAGTCCTGTCTTGGCTCAAAGAAAACGTGATATCAACCACAGATATCCGTATTTTCTCGGATAGCCAAGCAGCCATTAAATCTCTGGATTCTGTCTCTACAAATTCAAAAACTGCCCTTAATTGCCGATCATCTCTCTTGGAGATGGCACAGCAGTTCAACATTCACCTTTGCTGGGTGCTGGGTCATAGGGACATTCCAGGCAATTGTAAAGCAGACGAACTCGCCAAAAGTGGAACTTTACTACCTATATACTGTCAAATCGGACAAAAATTGGTATACCCATCTCTACTTGTAAACTTATGCTAAAGCAAGATGCAATAGACAAAACAAATCTTAGGTGGAGTAACATAGCCACATGTCAGGCCACAAAACAGATCTGGCCTTTGCTGGATCTGAAACGCTCTATGAACTTAATATCTCTAAGCAGACTGCACATTAGCTCTGTCATAGGTGTAATTACTGGACACTGTCTAATAGGCAAGCATGCAACAAGGCTTGGTGTATTTTCTAACGACTTTTGCAGGAGTTGCATGGACGAAGAAGAGGAAGAATCGATTCCTCACCTTCTCTGTACATGTCCTGCTCTATCTCAAAGACGTAGGCTCCACTTAGGAGAATTCTACTACAATGATCCTAGTGATCTGACAAGTCATCACATTAATAGTCTCGCTCGCTCCGTAAGAAGCTCTAAATGGTTCAACGAGTAGGAAGAAAGTTTCCTATATTCCTGTGGTATCACAATGGGCCAACCAATGGTCTAAGTGTGTCCAGCGTTCTGCTGACAACCACATAAACCTAACCTAACCTAAGAGGGTTGTTTCCTCAAAACATTGCAATAAAAAATTGTGTCCATATCTAAAAAAAATAAATCACCTCATGACCGGAATTTTGTACTGATCGTTCCACTGTGCGGCGGCGCGCGCACAGTGGTGCCTTATGTATGAGAGAAAAAATCTATAAAATCTGAACTATTAAACGGAGTGCAATGAAATTTTGTACACATTTTTGGATTGGACTTACAAACATTTAAAAAGTCAATGGAAGACAAGTTATTGACATTTTTTTCAGAATTGTGGGGTTTATTGAATTTTATAAAAAAAATAATATTTTAATTTGTTTTTTTTTTTAAGCTACATAATTAAAAACATTTATAATACATACTTACATATATACAATGAAAAAGTATACATAATAAATTACTTAATTAATTCAAGAGCTTCTTCACTCAAAGAAAGATGTTTTTTCTTTGGTTAAAGTCTTAATTGGGTTATAAATGGATTGGATGATATCATATAATGTGAAAAATACCCTCATTCGTCGATAACCGGTAAAAGGACCATAGGCATTTTGGGCCCACTATCCAACATTGCTCAACAGTGATGAAATTTATGTCATATGAAAGCGTATGGAGAACACTTTATTGCATTATATGGCAGCTAAATTGAAATCGAGCGCAAAAGTTTTGTTTTGGCACATTTTATAAAAAAAAGTATTTAAAATGCAAAAAAAATATGTAAAAAAAACACTTCTAAAAAGTGTTTCACCTTTTCTGAAAGCTTGAAGTCTCAGTAAATTTTATTTTATATTTTAAAGAAAGATTTATATTTATATATGTATTAATTTTTCTTTAACATTTGAAGGAAAAAATTAAATATTTTCGAAAGCAAATATTATGGTTCCAGTTGAAATAAGAAAAGAAATTAGCAATGATATTTCTCAATACCTTTTAGATAACTCTAAAACTTTGTTCTCAATTTAGATTTTTATTTGATCAATAGGACAGAGGTATTGATTCCCTGTAAAAATATCTTCGAGAATAATTAATTACTGGAGCTAAGAAGTACTTTTGACTTTTTTCACACTTTATCTCAAATCAAGGTCGATTTAGTTACGAAACGAGTTTACTCAGCCTCGATAAAAAAAATATAAGTAAAAATTATCATAACGTTATTGAACGATTACAATACATTTGCAATATCTATCCACATTAAAGTTTTGAACATAGAAGAGCCAGTGTGAGCGTTCAAGTCGTGCATATTTTGTTGTTGGTTTTAACAGTAAGAAACACCTCTATATGCATTATGCACTATATGCATTATGCATGTAGTTATTTGGTCCTAGTTACACTTTTCACTTCATTATTAAAGTGTACAAGTTAAGAAAATGAAAGCACACCTCAGGAAGCATCGGAAGTAATGAATGCAATGAGCTCAACGGCTGGTGCAGTATTCCTTTTGTTCATTTATTAAAGTGCTCCAAGTACATTTGTATATCTAATTACCTACCTTGGAATGAAAAATGAAAATAATCTAGAAATTATGGAAAAATTAATTTTATACATTATCCGAGATTCAAGGATATGTTATTCATATGTATGACTCATGAATAAAATTGCTTGAAGCACGAACCTACATCTGATAATTTGGTTGCTACTTTCTTTTTAGAAGTAAATTGCTGGAAATAAGTAACCTGAAAAGTGAAAGCCATGATTCTACAAGTTTTTAAAACGATGCAGTATGCACATGAATCAGTAAAAAAAAGTAGCTGGGTTACAAGTTGACATAAATTTAGAAAGGCCCAAATTTTTAGTGCGAGATCATTCTAGTTTTTGGTTAAACGTTAAACCCAAATTAACTTCTGAAAAATGTTTTTCAGTCAATTTAGATCTCGAGTTAACTCATCGAATTTGGTACGTTAATTCTGAATAAACTGAATAAATATTTCTAAGTCCCCTTTCACACGACGAAACAAGTTGCTGGAGATTTTTTTTTTTTTTTAATTTCCTTAAAAATCTATTGTAGGTACCTTTCACATGAAGAAACAAAATCGTGAAAATTTTCTGTAGTTTCATTATAGAGTACCCAAGTAACATCGATGGAGCTATTAGAAGTAAATTTGTTCTTCTGAAGCTCTAAGGTGATAAAGTGCAAAACTATAGCTTTGTAAATGATTATTTCACAGCTCTCTACATTTGATTTAAAAATTATGTTCTATAATTGAAATTTAAAAACACTTTAAGCTCTATTAATTTTATGACACTTTAAGATTTAAAAATATGCTCCATTAAATCTTCATACATCTTCTAACGAGCAAACTCTCAATATCAAAAAATGTAAAGACATTGTAGAGCTCCTAACAACACATGTCCAAAATAATAACGCATGATCTTCTAAAATGTCAAAAAAAATAGCATTTATGGAGCTAAACAAAAAGCGACGGTAGCGTACTTCGTGAAGCGCATGCGCATTTTAAAGTTTTAAAAAACTTCTTTAACAGAGTGGATATAAAGCTGTATACTTAAAAGAAGAAATAGGAAGAAAAAAGTGTGAGTTAAACAAACATAAATACATTCACACAGGGAAGGCGTGCAGTCAAACAGTTAATTGATAAAGCGCCCAAAGAAATTTGTATGTGTTTTTTTGAAAAAAGTGTTTTGAGATTTTAAATCGTTAAAATTGTAAAAAGTTAAGTTAATTAAATAAACAAGTGAAATAAAAGTAAATAAAGTGAATATAATGCAATACTTCATTGAAAAAAAATATAAAACTACATGAGGTGCTGCGTTAAATCTTCTAAAAACACTTATAATTAACAGTGTAGTTTTTGTTCATTTCATAGGTAAGCTGTGTCTCATATTCCACATAAAGTAAGTAAAATTACTCTGCACCACGGGCGCTCAATGAATTTGAGCGCCTTACAATCACAAACAAAAACTAATGCGACCCTGGACGAGAGTTTCAATTTCGATAGATTGGGTTCAGCTATAATTCCCGTGATTGAAGTGTATTTTAATTTCAAACAATTTGCTTTTTTATAGCAAAATGTTAAGAAATATCAATTGAAATGTATTCTAAGACAATGTATTTGCCTTAAAAACATCACTTCATATTACTTTATATGGAATATGAGACACAATTAGACCGTGAAAAGAAAAAATTGAAAACTCCATATTATAGGTGTTTTTACATGATTTAACGAAGCACTGTATGTTGTTTTATAGTTTTTTTAATAAATTACTGAAAATATTCACTGTTTTAACTTTTATTTAACTTTTTTACATAGTATTTTCACTAATTTAATGTTTAAAAATCTCGAAACACATTCCTATAGTTCGGCAAAGTGACAGATCGGGTTCTTTTTTTTGTTTTTTTTACAATTTAATGCTTCACTCACACACTGTATAGGTATGTGATGTGATGTGAGCTCGATATCAACAGTACTTAATATTGCAGCTCTAGAACAATAAAAAATATAGCGATTTGACAATATGGCGGCGAGGAAAAAAATTAATACAATATTTGTTTTTTTGCAATTAAAAAAAGAAATTTATAGGTATATCCGCTCACTTAAAAACACACGAAATTGCATTTTTTTTATTGAAATTATTTCGGCTTTCGAAAATGTATTTCTTAGAGTTTTTTTTTTTTTTTCTTATTATTTTTTTTTATTTGTCAACTAAATATCCAGAATTTCGAAGGCGCGTTTTAATTAAGCAAAGTACCGGCAATACGTTTGTGAAAAAATTTAATTCGCACATAAAATTCGCTAACATTTAACCGAAAAATATTAATTTTATTATTTATTTTCTTAGGAAATTATAGTTTGCATATCTTACAAAATTATTCATTATACATACATAATTTCAAACGATACATATTTATTCTATTATTCTATTGTAGTATTAAAGCGTGCCTGTGTTTATATTTTTTAACATAATATGTACCTACATATTACTCAAACCAATACAAACAAAGTAGTTTTTTAAAGATATATACCAAATACCTGCAGAGTCATTCGCCGCTAACAACAAGCTTCTCACGAGCAAAAAAGTGCTCTCAAACTCAATGAATTAGCTGCAAGTGAGCGCGACGTTAGCTCTAAAGGTGTATCTAGAGCTACTTCTAAAATAAACGAGCTTTAAGATTAGCTCTGGGTGTGCTGTTAAAGCTATTAAACCAGGGATGGGACTTTTTTAAAAAATGTCCGAAGTAGATTTGGAAAAAAAACGCAGTAGATTCAACTTTTTCGCAGTAGATTTTTATATTTTGAAAATAAAAATAAGAAATAACATAAATAAACATAAATAATTTAAAATAATAAAATATATACCTATTCTGTTTTAGCTCTGATCGTTCAGGCTTCAAATTTGTGTTTCTTTTTTAGTTCTGAGCATGTTCAGGCACGCTCTGTGAGCTCAGAATAAAATAGGAGAGTAAACGGAGTAAAATGCTGAAAACAAACGAGATGAAGGGAAATTAAAAAAAAACGTCGTCAAAACAATAAAAAATGGCGGAATAGGCTGGTTGCTCTAGTGGAGAAGGTAAAATAATAATAATAATAATAAATAAATAATTTATAATCATGACATTTCAGTGATTAAGTTGTTTCATAATTAAATCAGAGAACTGTGAACATACTCTGCTTAAAATTTATTCTGTTCGCTCAGACTTTGCTCAGTACTCAGCTCAATCAGCTCTGATCTAAAAATGAAAAACGCCTATTGAATGATTTTTTTCGTAAAACCAAAAGTGCAGTAGATTTAATTTAAAGGCAGTAGATTTATTTTTCGAAAAAAATGCAGTAGATCTACTGCAATTGCAGTAAAGTCACAACCCTGTATTAAACAACTAAAAATGTTACTTGGGTAGCTTGGTTGAACACACACTACTGTGTATGAGAAGAGGAATGTCAAAAAAATCTCCTCCTATCGTTGACCGGGGAGATTTCATTTTCCCCTCTTACTTCTTGCCCTTCTCACCTATAAACTGAAAGTTGCTGGAAACTCAGTTTCCTCGTGTGAAAGGGGACTAACAGATGCGTATCAATAAACTAACGAAATAGAGAGGGTGACACTATCGAAATCACACTTTTCATAGTTCCACATAGTAGGTGTGTTTTATTCATTGCTGTATAGCCAGCGCAGCACAAGTCTGAATAAAACGATCACTCAGTCTATATGTTCATTTCAATAATTGAAAGCTCTATCGCCAGCACATCCATCTTTTTTTTTACTGACTTATCTTTCGCCAGCAATCACATTGTTTTTTTGTATGTGGTGTAGTCTCCATGTTGTGTGATATATATTTAAGGAAAATTAATGAAAATATAAATAATTTAAAGAATTAAAAATAAAAATTTTTAAGAAAACTTTATTTTTATTTTATTTTTATATTTAATGGTTTTACAACATTTAATTTATATTTTAAAAATAGCGACGCGTTTCGGATTTAATAATCCATCATCGGGCTTATGCTTATGGACTGCGGTGTTGGTTTTCCAATGTTGGTGTTTGGTGTCTTTTTTGTGGGTGAACTTTAAAGTTATTTGATTGATGTGTTGGTCTCTTTTTATCTTGTATTTCTTTTTTGGTATTTAATGGCGGTGTCATATAGTGTGTTTGTTTTTATTGTTAATTTGTCATTTAGTACTTTGTCTTGTTCCGTTTTGTTAGCTTTATATATTTCATATTCCTCTAGTGCGTCCAGTGTTGTCCCTTTTTTGCATATGTGTAGTGGCTTTAAATTATTTTCGAAGTTGGTGTAGTTATGGTTCTTGTCTATCAAATGTTGTGCGTAGGCTGATTTGGTATTTGGTTTTGGTTTGTGTTCCAAGTACCTGTCATAAAAAGTTCTACCTGTCTGTCCTATATAGTAGCTGTTTCGGATTATTAAATCCGAAACGCGTCGCTATTTTTAAAATATAAATTAAATGTTGTGAAACCATTAAATATAAAAATAAAATAAAAATAAAGTTTTCTTAAAAATTTTTATTTTTAATTCTTTAAATTATTTATATTTTCATTAATTTTCCTTAAATACATTGTTTTTGTTTGCCAAGGGAAATTTTGCTGCGCTAGCTATGCAGCAATGAATAAAACACACCTAGTGTTACCTTTCTGTTGCGATCGGTAAAGCGCACTGGATCTATAAGTAAAGTATTTTATTTAGCAGGAGGTTCAAATACTGAATGAATTCTGCAACATCGTAATATTACCTATACATGTAAGAACTCTATACTTAGCATTGTGTGTTTTCTTCCGAAACACACCAAGCCTGGCATATACATACTTGACAATTTGTATTATCCATTTCCATTGCTGACAACACATAACTCGATGATAAGATCAAAAAAAGATTTTTCCACCAAGACACCAGCTGCAGAAAATCATCGAGACGATATTTGAAGAAATCAATCGAAACCTCACCATAACCTCCAAAAGATATTGAACCATCGTATTTTTAAAACTAAAATTATAAGTTTATATAATTCAGATGAATAACTTTATACTTAAATTAAAATTAAAATTTACATTTATTAAATAAGATTATAAAATAAAATAATATAAAATAAAATAAAATAAAACAAAACAAAATAAAATAAAATAAAATAAAATAAAATAAATTAAAATAAAATAAAATAAAATAAAATAAAATAAAATAAAATAAAATAAAACTAAATAAATAAAATAAAATAAAACAAAATAAATCTTAAATAATTGTGTTTTTTATTTAATATGTTTTTGAATCCTTTCAAATATCAAGTCATTTTATTCTTCTTTAAACTTCTGTTACAGTTCCCAAAACTCATTCTAACATATCAATACGAATAAATTAATTTAAAACTTTTGCAAAAAATTTAATAAAATTTTAGTTTGTTTTTTATTTTATTTTATTTAGCCAAAAAAACGTCCCATATTGGCTTTTAATAAAAATTCAATTAAGTAGAACCCTGCCACATTCATACTAATAACTATTTTTTTTATTCTTAAAATATATAAAAAAAAAAAAAAACAAAAATATAAAATTCAATTTGTGACCTTAATAAAAACTGTACAAACACACACACAAATATACAGTGTATGCTTTACATTTTAAATATTCTATTGTCTTCTGTTATTAGGAAACTCGTAGTTTTTTTTGAGAGTTTCAAATGCATACATATTGCATTTGTTTATTGTGGATATAGAGATGTGTCTGGTGCCAGCACACTATTCTCAATATTGTCCCACTGCATATAAATTCATTATTTTTTTTTTGTTTCAACTAGCTAGTTTCTTTTTTTTTTATTTTTTGATTTTTTTATGAATCGTGTACACTTTGGCAGAAAACCACTTAATTTGGAATAAAATTGAAAAATACTATCTCGGCTTACATATAACATAAAGTTAAATTCGCTTTGTTAGCCTGGTGTATGCATAGGCAAGAGAGTCCTTGTAAATTGGGTAATAGAAGCTAGAAAAGCGCACATTATATAGTACATATATGTATACATATACCAACGGCCGATGCTGGATTGAATTCTTCTCTGATGCTAGAAATTTCCTCTGTTATTTAAACCACCATATATTTATATATATATGTATGTATATAAATGAAAATGTCGTAACCACATATTGCACCATCTGTTGTCTGTCGTCCTTTGGGTTGGGAGTCCTGTTTTTTTTTTTTTTTTTTTTTTTTGGGAAGAATAAAACGAATTTCTAAACAAACACACTCGCGATAAAGTTTGCAATTTCATTTAGACTATTTGTTTATATAAATTTGAAAGGATAGTTCATTATTTACTATAACTGGCGTAGTCCTTTGTTCAGTTTTGTGAGGTATTTTTTTTGTTTTTACCAAGCTGAGAAAAAGTTTTGAATTTTATTTGCTAATTGCTAACATTGTCAAATGAATTTGTTGAAAATATTCATAAAACAAAAAGACTCACAAGAAACCGAGTATTTTTCAAATGAAAGAAATTTAAGATTTATGTTTTAATTAATTATAATTTGTCTATATTATGTAGGTACTAGATAGTAATATTTAAAATTGTGTAAGTTAGCCAGTAAAATGCTGAATTATTCATTTACTTGAAAGACATTTCAACATAAGCAGTCACGAACGAATTTGTATAATATTGCTTCTTCATATATATATATTTTGTTCATTTCTTATCAATTTTTGAGACGGCTCTTAGGTGCCCTAAAATATAGGTAACACAATATATCGTTCGAAATGACGTATATGTTATTTTTTACATTGTACAAAAACGACGAGTTAAATTTTAATAGTCTAGACTCACTTTCCGACTCGCATACCACACCGATTTTTACCAATAAGGCGTCAAATGAAGCGAAACTACATACAGATTTGACGAATATTAATTTTAAAAATGTTAATAATTTGTTTAAAAACTGCAGCATTTGTTTTCGTGCGTCTTTTTTTGTAATTGCGAGAATTCTCGAACGGGTAGGCTAGCATTCTTTAAACTTACAAGCAAAGCGTGCTAAACTGAGTTCACAGCAATCTCAGGACAGAATTCTTAAGTTTTTTTTTCAAAATCCTAAGGTACAAAATTTTTTAATCGCTTGCTTAATATTTAACTATTTCTAGGGTAAAATGGGAAAAAACCAAAAAAATTGCATTCGATTTAAATTTTTTTTTTGTTTGAAAGGTTTTACTTTTGTCGTTTATAAGGTGAATAAAAACAAAATATCACCAGATTATAAACAGTATTTTTATTTTTGAAAGATTTTTTTAAAGGATTTTAGGAGGACTATTTATAGGGTGAAATAGGGAAAAACAAAAAAATAGCATCTGATTTTTAATTTTCCTTATAAGCAACTTCATTATTATGTGCATGATTCCTCAGCATTGTACATTGACAATACAGCTTTCAGACGTATTGTCAAAACACGGAGGAACAAAATGAATTTAAAATAAAGCCATAGGGTAAATTTGGGTAAAAAACAAAAAATGGTATCTGACTTGAAGATTTTATTTTCATATATAGGTATAGGGTGAATTAAGATAAAATCCGAGTAGGTATCGGATTTTAAAAAAACTCTCTGTTTATGAAATGTAATATTTAGGGATTGAACTTCAAGAATTTAAGGGCTATTTTTTCTTTCAAAATTAACTTATTTCTAGGGTAAATTGGGGTGAAAACGACATAATATATTTTTAATTACTTAATTTTTGGAATATATTTCATTGTGTTGGAAAGTTTAAACTTTGAGAAAACCTTTACAGATTTTTGTCTACTTAGACACTGTCTAACTATTTTAAAATTGGTGGAAATATGCTTTATTTAATAAAAATAAATATCACATTATTTACGGTTAAGACAATTTACTCTTGTGTCTAAGTTAGGCAGCTATGAGACAACAATAAACAAGGTTTTTGAACACATTTTCCAAAGTTGGACAGTTGTCTAAGGTTAGACAACGTTTATAAATAAGACCATTAGGGTTTAAGCTTCACTTCCACAATAAATTTGGTAAAACAATATTTTGAAAACTTAACCTTTTACCGCATGAATTATTGTTTAAAGAGGAAAAATATAATAAATAAAAATATACGCTTAAAATGACTTTTTTAGGTTGTTTTAAGACGTTTTTTTATTAAAAACCAAAACAAATTTTTCGTTTAAATAAAAAACTCAACCAAATATGTATATTTTCAACCCCTTACTGCATACGAAGCCAAATATGGCTTGTACACTTTTACCTCTCAAACGAGCAAGTTAATAATTTTTTTTTAATAAAAATGTACTCATTTTAAAGAGAATTAGACACACAATCCGAAATATATTTTTATGATCACTTAACTCACCTAACAAAAAAGTTATTATTATTTGAAATAAGAAAATTTTTCACACTTCCGTTTTCATTGATAACAAGTAACACACTGACCTGCAAACATGAATATCTTCCTTCTTGTTTGGTGCACGTGTGCAAAAGCACAGCTATTTGTTCTCAGAAATGCACAGAAGAGGATCTTGTTGCGTTTTGATAATTTTTTTTATAGAAGTCAGGAGAAAAGAGGACATTACTGTAGAAAGCCATATTTGGCTTCGTATGCGGTAAAGGGTTAACTTGTTGATTTTATAAATATCTTACTTCTATTTTAATTTTAATGGCTTTCGAAGGAAGAGCTGAAAAAAAATATTCCAATTATATTTTCTGGAATAAAATACAAGGTCTTCATTAAATATTTTATATTTAACATAAAAGCAGAACAATTTTTACTTGCGATGTACATATGTAGGTATTACATATATATGTATGGCTATTTTTGAATTCGTAAAAAAATCGAGATTTTTATAAAACTTGACACTGCGGTGATAGGAAAGATGCAATATCGTTCGTCTCTCTTTTTTGTTTTTGTTTTCTGCACGTGGACTTTATATTATAAGAAGGTTCTTTCCAATTTAATGATTAGGAATTTTAGACTTGTTAGATTTAGTTCAAATTAGATACGAATATCTAATGTGAACTAGATATCTACCTAGAAAATCTATGTTAAATCTATCTAAGGCCCTCACTAGTCAACTGCATGATGGGTCCAATTGAGATTGCCGGGACAAAACGGCTATTTTTGTAGGACTAAAGGCCACTAAAAGCTATTTGAATCAATAATTTAACAAGTCCAAAAAAATAGTGCTAAATCTTCTACTTGGATGATTATTTCAGTAGTATATAGAATTATTTTTTATTAAAAAAACTTTCTTATAAAAAATATTCTTATTCAAAACATTCTTATTCAAGAAGGTTTTTTTAATAATACAAATACTATATACTATCTACTGAAATACATCAGCCAAGTAGAAGACTTAGCACTATTTTATTTGGACTTGTTGAATTATTGATTCAAAATAGCTTTTAACGGCCTTTAGTCCTATAATTCTTATTCAAAATTAACAGTACCTTCAGGATAGCTTTTTAATTTTTCTCGAAAATGGCTCCTTACGATTTCGATTAAAATTTCACTGTGTACTTATATTAGTACGATATACCATTCTACAAACAATTTAAAATTAAACCATTATTAACAGTACGTCTTATATAGAACCTTCTTTTTTTACTTTTGACTAGGTATGTAGGTATGTTATTATCTGTGAAACCGATTTTAAAGAAATTTTGTATAAAAGACTTCTAATAATTCACAAATCCAAAAAATTTTGTGAAATAAATATTTTTCAACTCGAAAATCGCAAAGAAACTTGTGAATTAAATATTTTTCATTTCATTTCAAGAGTTCAAGCTTGCAACCCTGTAAAATATTGAAAACAAATTTCACTCCTATGGAATTTTTTTGTTTCTTAAAATTTTTTTTTTTTAAGTTTATTTACTTATTTCATTCAAATATGGAAATTATCATATATTTTGGATATATGATAATGGTTTCCATATTCCAATCATACACTATACTACATGTAACATAATTATTTTATATGATTGGCAGCCCTAGTCAAGGCTCACTTTTTCATATTTATGATTACTGAATCTTTGGATTCGCAGCCTATCCGTGATTCAAACAAACATCTTGCTCTCTACACTCACCAAACTTTCTTTAGATACCTACTCATGAAAACAAAACTGCACTTATAAAGTAGATATCAATCCACAATTTTATGGGCGCATCATATGGATTTTGAACAACGTGGACGTATGGTGTTGATTCTTTGCTGAATTTTGAAACTTCAAATTTTAATTACGGATAAGAGCTCGTACCGCTCTTATTTAAAAACCTTTCGTTTACGAAAAATTACAAAAAAAAAATAACAAATAAAAAAAATACGTATACGCCTAAGTGTACCATGGTTTCACAATAAGGTTATTTTGCAACGGTGAGTTTTTTTTTTAATTTTGCTCTCCAAACTACATAGCTGTAAAGAGATGAGGCCTCGACGGCATTTACCTTATTGCATTATCGGGAAAACAATTGATAAATATATACACGTTCACTGAAATTTTTAAAACAAACATTTTTTAATCATTTTCTATAGTCTATATTTTTGGAATGATTGAGTTTTAAAATTTGTATAAAAAGTATGAATAGATAAGTATAATGTAGTATTCTCCAAAGCGAAAATGTTGCTTGATATCGTTTAAAATCAACTTAAATTATTTTTTAATTTGCTAACTTTATTTTATTTAATAAGAAATATTTGTTCGCTGTCTTTGCATTAATTAATTAATATAAATACATACTTCTCTAGTTTTGAGTTTATTAAGTAGTAGATATTGCAAATCACTCTCACAAATCACCCTACAGTAAATTTGAATAAAGTTGCAAAAAAAAAAAATAGTTTTCCCTTGAATTAGTAGTTGTATATTTTATTTCAGGTCTTCTCATAAATCCCAGAGGAGTTTTTTATTTAATATATTAATTTTTCCACTAAAACGAAGAAGAATCACACCTTTATATAGTTAGGGACTTTAAGCAGAAAGTGCTATAATAATTCTCAGAACAAAAAATCAAACAAAAAATTTACAGATTTCACTCATAGAGTAACTATGGGGACATTGAAAATGACTTGTGTTAGCTCGATAAAATAAAAACATGAATAATCTTGGTGATTTCTAATTTGTATCCTATAGTTGCACCAAAACTTCTGAAGATGTCTAATAAACCATTCTTCAGTCTGAAATTACAATATGTAGATATTTTTAATGTCAAATCACAGTTGGCGGTTAAATTAATGTTGTTCAGTTCAGTTTATTTAATCACTGCGTTGATGTTGAAGAAATTCAAATATTTGCTCAAATTTGCTCAAATTGATTTACAAGTCTCTCAACTTATTGAACTTTTTAATATTTATATATAGGCATTTTGATTTACTATCAAAGTGAACCTGATTTACATAATTTTTTTTAGTTATTCTATAATATTTTGCATTTTGAACTCATCTTTTAATAAATTTAAATTTCTTAAGACAATATTAATGGTTTTGACAGTTAAGCAGTATTCTTTTATCTGAGTATATGAAAATCAAAGCACCAATTAAGTTGACAGCTGAGTTGACAACCAAATTGAATGGTTTTTTTTTTCATTTGAGGACCTTAAGGTAGAACTGTAATAGTCGGAAGATGTTGGAAGAATATTCTCTCAGTTCACTTACGTATGGAGCGGTCGGTGAGCGCTCTTCACTTGCGAAAGCAAAAGTAAAAAATTGGTCGAAACAAGCAAACTCAATTATGGGCACGTCATATGAATTCTTTGTATTCGTTTCGTTTCGTACGACCACTTAGGTCGGCATCCGACTATCATAGTTCTACCTTTAACCTTGAACATCTGAACATTAGAACTAAATCTATATAAGTTTATTAAAGAAGTTCAATTATATTGCAGTACCTATGAATATTCTAATCGCATTGGCTTAGACGTAGGTAAAGTTTTGTAACATAAATTTATAGCCTGAGATTTTACTTGAATTCTAAGACATTAACTTCAAAGATCCGATAATTAGAACAGAAGATAAAAACTAACAAAATAAACCTTTTTCGATAAGTTGCTTAGGTTAGTTAATCCTTCCTCTAGACTGATCAACGTTAGCTTAAATACCTTAACCTTCAACAACTTAGAACTAATGTTGTAAGTTTATTAAAGAGAAACACAAGTAGGTACCTTTGCATATTTCAGGCTCAAAAATAACATTGATTTGGACGTAGGTCAAGTTCAAAAATCGCATTGGTTAAGACGTTGGTCAAGTTCAAAAATCGCATTGGTGTAGACGTATAGGTCAAGTTCAAAATCTCATTGGCTTAGACGTAGGTCAAGTCCCAAAATCGCATTGGCTTAGACGTTGGTCAAGCTCAAAAATCGAATTGGTTTAGACGTATAGTTCAAGTTACAAAATCACATTGGCTTAGACGTATGTCAAGTTCAAAAATCGCATTGGCTTAGACTTAGGTAAAGTTTTGTGACATAAATTTATAGCCTTAGATTTTACCTTAATTTTAAGACCTTATACTCAAAGATCCGATAGTTAGAACAGAAAATAAAAGCTTACCAAGTCAACCCTTTTCGATTACTACATTTAAGTTGCTTCGCTGAGTTAATCCTACCTCTAGGCTGATTAATGTTAATTTAAATACCTTAACCTTCAACAACTGGCCCTTAGAACTAATGTTGTAAGTTTATTAAAGAGATTCACAAGTAGGTATCTTTGCATATTTTAGGTTCAAAAATCGCATTGGTTTGGACGTAGGTCAAGCTCAAAAATAGAATTGGTTTAGACGTATAGTTCAAGTTAAAAAATCACATTGGCTTAGACGTAGGTCAAGTTCAAAAGTCGCATTGGTTTAGACTTTGGTCAAGTTCAAAAAACGCATTGGTTTAGATGTTGTTTTGTCACATAAATTTGTAGCCTGAGATTTTACCTTAATTCTAAGACATTTACCCCAAAGATCCGATAATTAGAATAGAAGATACCTACCAAATCAACCCTTTTCGATTAGGTATATTATATTTAAGTTACTTCGCTAGGTTAATCCTACCTTTAGCCTGGTTAACCTTAATTTAAATACCTTACTCTTCAACATCTGGCCCTTATAGAACTAAAGTTATAAGTTATAGTCAAAGAGGTTCAAGTATAGGTCTCTGTGCATATTCTAGGTTCAACAATCGAATTGATTAAGAATGAAGTCAAGTTTTGTCCCACAAAATTTTGAAGCCTATTATTTAACTTATTTCAAAACCTTAATCTTTAAGATCCGATTATTAGTACAGAAGTAAAAAGGCAACCGCAGAACAACTAAATCAATCCTTTTATATAAATGTACATACATAATGTCATACTAAGGGGTCAAACCCCTTACGTCTCTGAGCCATTCTGAGACATTCCAAACCATTTACATCCACATGTCCAACGAGTTATGGTAACAAAACGGCGCACTCTAGCGCTAATTGGGTCAACGAGCTAGGTTGCTCGTGATCGCCATTTCTACCTACCTACCTACCTACATACATAATGTATGGACCTAAGATGCGTAGGTATATGAATTTTGTTGGCGAAGCCAATTTTGTTATTCAATTTTTCAATTTTTGCCATTATTTATTTTGATGAATTAAACCTAAACGTTTTTCACCTACACTTTTATGTTATTTCAATTATTTTTTAACTGCATGAATTAGTTCGATATTTTACCTTCATTTTAAGACCTTTATTTTAAATATCCGATTGTTAGAACAGAAGTTATAAGCCAACCAAACCAACCTAATCGTACCATTACGAATAATATTTGCAAAATACCTACAACAATTTAATCCACATAACATTTTACAGACATACCTAACCTACTTAATAATGTAGCTATGTATGTATATCATTCCCGATGCGAAGCCAAATTGTGTCTGCCACCAGCCACAGTGCAGTGGTGGTTTTTTATTGCACACATTCCACTCCAACCAACGTCTTGCCCATACCCTTACAGCAATGCATATTCATTTGTGGGTACGTTTTTTTCTTTTTCTTTTTGTTTTCTTGTTCCTCACGTCATTTGCCGTGATGAAATTAGTTCTCAAAAGCCAATCTTTCACGTTTTTAGTATGAAATTTTGTAAGCTTTTGCAAACATTTTGATGCAGATTTGTAGCCTGTCATTTTATCTTTAATTATCTATCTTAATATTAAGCATCCGATAATTATAACCTGAGTAAAAGGTTTCTAAGTGCGCTCAAATCGAGTGATTTTAAGATTTCATACAAATTCAACTATCCTCCACTGAAGCTCGTCGGTTGGCGACGATCAACGTGTAGGTACGATTCATCGCTTGTGTATTTAGTTCATTTTGGTATTTTCTTTGGTAACACTAACCAAAAATTCGATCCTGAGCCCCCTATACGCTAGAGTTCATTTCGTTCATTTGTTATATATTCATTTGTTCATTTAATCATTTTGGTAACACCATATTTTTCTCAAAACGACCCTATAAACATTTTCAATGTTAAAATAAACTTTTTTTCCTGATATAATTGTTTTCTTAGGTTAGTGAATGTTTTTTGTGCAAGAATTTTTGCTGAGTTCAATAAATAAATAAAAAGTAATTAAAAATTTAAAAATATCAAAAAAAATACGAATAATTTAAATAATTTATTCATAGGACGCTTGTTTTTAAGTTGTAAAAAAAAAGTAAGTAAGTGATTGGGTGATATGTATTTCTCTTAAAGCTCGAGTGACTAAACATTTTGAAGATTTGAATGTGCTTGGGGAAGGTCAAGGGTTGTAATTGCGTTTGAAGGGAGATTAAGTAATATACGGGCGGGGAACAGTGGTCAAAATCAAGGAACTAGGTGACCACTGTGTGGCGTGGCGTGGCGGTTTGACCTAGAAATATTTTTGTAATAGTAACAAGCAGATATAGGTATACACTGATGGTGATAAGAAATGCTGACTAAAGTTTATTTAAAAATGTGTAAACATCCGTTCAAAAAATTTAATTTTAATTAATATCACGTATAATATAAAACAAACTAATCTATTTGTTCTAAAAAGAAATGTCTTTTCATAATTTATAATTACTTAACACAAATCATAGAAACAAACAAAGCCGGTCGGGTCTTTTCAACAAAAATTTCGTATCAAATTTAATACAAATCGCAAAAACATCCGGTTCAGATCGAAACTTTTATCATCAAATATCAGTATCATTTCGATGGTATGAAAGTCGGGTATTTCTGGCTTTTAATTTCAGTATCTTCAAAAGAAGTTAACTGTAAAGTGGTCGTTTAATAATCTATACAAAAAAATGTCAAAAGTATAAAGTCCAGATATCAAAACTGCGCGCTCTAGCGCTAAATGGGTCAATGAGCTTGGTTCCTCGTGGCCGCCATTTCTACCTATAAAAATAAATTTAAATTCAGTAAATATTTAAATATAATAACAAATGATAATTTTATTTGAAACAATAATTTTTGTTGCTGTTTGAATTGATAATAAATATTTTTTAATAATTTTCAAAAATAATATTTCAAAAGCTATGTACATATATACATATATAAATAATTTTAAATAATACAGTCGGTTAAGTTAAGGTTATTACAAAAGCACAAAAGATAATTTCGTACACGTTGTCTGCAAAGTAAAAAGTATCGTTCTAAATTTGCAAACACCGCAAAAAATAAATTTTAATTTAATTATATTATATTATATTTCTATATTATTAAATATTATTTTTTAACTATTTTTTAGAAAATATAAATTGTATAAAATTAATTTTCTTAATTATTATTAATAATTTAATTAGAAATAATTTTGTTGAAAATTAATGTAATCATACAAAAAATGTTATTATTTACGTAACTAAGACTTAAGTACCAATAGTAAACACTTATGAATACAAAAACAAACAAATTAAAACTATACAACAAATATTTTGTTTTATTTAAAAAAATGTCTATTACAATTTCTTGGCATCATTTATGAACTTGCTTTTTTATTTCACGAAAAACAAGAAGCAGTTTGAAAATTATTTTAGTTGTGACTTCCCATCATATATCTTTTATTTATGTGCAAAGTACACAAGAATTCCAAAACATTTAGTGATAAAGAAAATTTTCTAATTGTTTTTAAATATGAATTTGAGAGACATGTACTTTGTACAATAATCATGTCAATTCTGCTGATATGATATTTCGACTACAGGGTAGGGATGTACAGAATGCTGAAACACTTAATATGGTTTTGTGGTAATATTGGAAAAGCTATAGTCATTTAAATAAGGGTAGCTGTAGAATCGCTTTCGATAGCTTCTTGAAACTATAAAAGCTTAATTTAACTTGTATAAGGCATTCGTACTTATGTTTATATCAGAGTAGTTCAAAGGTGAAAAGCGTTCAGTCCGCAAAACAGTAAGAAGCAGTTCATCACCGTTTAAAAAGTAGCTGTTGATCGTAATTAGTCCTTGAATATGCTTCTTTAAAATATTTTGTGTGTCGCAGGATGCCGCAACATATGAATCTACATGGCGTATAAATAAGGTGAGTCTATTTTGCCTTTGAAAAGATCGAATGCGAATAAAGCCTCAGCAACTAACAACGATTAAGAAGACTACACAGTCTTTTTGATAACCGTAAAAATTGTTTTTGGATGGATTAAAGTTTCTTAACAATAGATCAATTACATGACTATTACTTTCTCAAGAAAACGGGTTGCAAGTGCTTTTGACACTTGGCCGTGTCTTTAGCTTTAAGGACTTGGGTGTTCACTTCAGCTCTAATTTAGAATTCACTAAACAAATAAACTACATTCTATATATAAGCTCACTACAACAAAGAATTTGTTGATGAACAAATTCTAGTTCGAAAAGACGTAATAAACGAGAAATTATTGTTGGCAATAAACTTACTTTGTATGTATGGAAAAAAAGTTGTTAAACTGAAAAACATACCCCCCGCAAAATTTGTGTTGGGTCCTAAAATGAATTTTTTTTTATTTTTTAAAAGAATGACCGCAAAGCGACGCGCATTAGGTAATCACACAGATCCGTTGTTGAACCTCTGTAGATTATTTTTTTCTCGCTAGAGAATTTATTCGCTTAAAAAACCAGCCCTAGTGTTTCCTTATTGCCATTTAAATTAACAACATCAAGCGAAAAACATAAATAAGGAGCCAAATTATATTAAAAAAGTATAGAAAACCACACTGATTTTTTTCATTTAACGTATTTTTTTATTTTCCAAATTAAATAATTTATTTTAAATAATCTTTTTTGGTTTCAACATTTGGTAGGTAGTTCTTCGCACGAAATTTACGTGTTTTTGTCATTTCATAAAATTAAAAAGACAGCCAAATCAAGGAATTGTAAGTTTTTATTTTGCGGTGCATTTAAAATTTAAAAAAAAAATTTTAAATTAGTTTTTTAAGACCATATGCAACTTTTGCGGGGGGTATATTTTTGATTTTCCAAAAATTTCAAAACCGCTCCACCCTTTCCACATTTAGCTTTACTCCGTTCATTTTACACTATTTTACATGGTTGTAATGCGTCATGCGTGTCCATCAAGTGTATTATTAACAATTTGAAACAATAGTTTGTATGCATACAAAAGATATCTGCACCCTCTGAACAACAAGGATAGGTCATTTATATTTATTTATTTAGCTTAATACGAAAATAAGAGGGGGCCAAGATGACTACCTTGGGGTATCCTAGAAGTGATATAAATTTAACGAGATATAAAATCACAAAACCTGACATACTGGCTTCGATTTGAAAAAAAAAATATTCAATCCACTTTAACGATTGTCCATGTATGCCATATTTAAAAAAAATTAAATAGAAGAGTTTACCATGAAACTTTATCGAAAGCTTTGCTAACCTACTACTTCAACAGATAATGGATGTACGTACTTAATGATAGACAATATATTGAAAAGAAATACATACATATTATTGTATGGCAGATTAAAATAAATGTAAACCTATTTAAAAAAACAATGTTAACAGTGAAATAAGTAATGACTATTCTTGGAATTATAATTTAGTTTGGATTCAAATTCACTAATTCGAAAAATTAATGTTCCTCATAAAGGAGATATTACCTTTATCTGCGAGCTCCTCAAAACTTACATTTTTATGATACATTTCATCTAAGGGCTTTAACTCACTTAAATAAAAAAGGAAAAAATTGATCAACTAGATTCGTCCAACTTTTGAACTTGTAATGATGCATTATACTGCATCCCGTCTACCACCGACAGACCCATACTGTGTAATGTGTGTATAAATTCAAACAACCGACACCCCTGACCATACAACTTCAGCCATCTCTGATGAACAGGGTTGCAAAAGCTTAGTTCACTTGTTAGCTTAAGCTTGTTTTTAATTCACAAGCTAGTTAGTGACCTATGAATTAAAAAAATGTAATTCAGAAGCAAGTAAGTGACTTATGAATTAAAAAAAAAATCATAAGTTAATTAGTGAATTGGAATTGAACTGCATAATTATTAACGATAGTGGCTATCAAGCTTTTGAATAATTTTGTGTGATTTGCCGTTTATGAATTCTCATAACCCTATTGAATAAAAATCAATATTTATAGAAAATTTTTGCAGAGTAAATGTGTTATCATGCTGAATGCTCTCTTTCTCTCTCCAATTCTAAATTGCTTTTGGATTAAAAATTTTTAATTCATAAGACCCTAAATGGCTTATGATTATTTTTTTTAATTCATAAGTCACTTACATGTTTTTGAATTAAAAAAATTTAATTCATAAATCACTTACTAGCTTATGAGTTAATTTTTTTTTAATTCATAAGTCTTTTGGTAGTTTATGAATTAACTTTTTTTTAATTCATAAGTCACTTACTAGCTTATGAATTAAATTATTTTAATTCATAAGTCACAAACTAACTTATGAATTAAATTTTTTTAATTCATAAGTCATCAACTAGCTTATGACTTAAAGATTTTTTAATTAAAAAATTCGCAACCCAGCTGATGAAGTATACTAAAATACGAATATTATTTTGTTTGTCATATTATAATTCACACTCAGTTTGAACAAAAATATGTATAAGTGTGAAGAAACAGTAAATACATGTAATGTAACATAGAATTAAGAACCAATTGTAAATATTTCAGTTCAATAAAAAAGTTAAACAGTTAAACAGAAGAGAACCGAGCTCTACCACATAGTATCAATCAAGAGAACCAAGTTAGTTTCCCTTTTAAAATGTCTAGGCTCCAGAACTCAGAAGTGACAGTGGAAGCCCAGGTTAAAGTAGTAAGTTAGTTGAGCCTGCTATCTCAGGCTGTAATTTAGTGGCGTTTGCTATCTCAGTTAGACTTCTTTTGCATTATATAAATTTAATTATAGGAATATATACATTTTGGTTTAGAATTATAAGATCCAGTGATTGGTGAATAAAGATAACCTAAAGGTTGTATGGCAAGTCTCATTATTTTTCAACCTAAAAATTTCTCCTCTGGGAATAACCTTACAATTAATATTAGTTTGAAGTAAAAAAAATCTCTCCTCTACCCACCGCTATATTAGTCGATGTTCAAAATACCTACTAAATTACAGAACTCTGGGTACGCTTTTTTCGAGTTCTCTATATTGGATTTGATTAAAATCTCCTACTTGTGTGTTTTTTTTACATTCAACATTACAATTCATCCAACATTACAATAAAAAAAATAAAAAAAAATAAATTCTCGAAATCATTGAAAAGCACTAAATCTTCTTTGTTCGATGAATAACGAACAATTTTTCAGGTCACTTTATTTAAGTGGGTGATTTGATTAGGATGAGTATTTCTATTTAACAATGAATTCACAGGGAGAAGGATTTCAATTCAAAACTTTTTGTATATGAACGAAAACCCCCTTGCTACTGACTGGACTTGGACTCCTTATAGTTTATTTTCAAACTCCTGATTCTGTAATGTTTAAAGGAACAACATGACTTTTGTCAAGTCGTATAGTCGGTGATTTATTAATGTTTGTGAATTCTAATTCTGTTGTTTGTAAATATAATAATTTTGATTACTTTTCACCTGCAGATTATTACCATGAAAACATCAGTACCTAAACTTAAAGGAAAAACAATGAAATAGATAAAACAATGGAATTTTGAATTTGTATACTAGTTTCTTTGAATCAATTTAATTTGAGTTTGTATATCATATACTTTATTTTTTGAAAGGAATAATAATATTAACTTAAGGAGGAAGTGGAGAGATTTCTTAAATCAACAACGCTTATGAGAGGAAACAAATAACAATGACATCCTGCACGAGTTGTTCAGAAAGGACAATAAGACGGATGTTTATAGTAAATTCGGAATTATGATAAATTTTAATTTATTATTTATAAACCAAAGGAAGATTTATTTTTATTGAATAAATAAGTATTTGTCGTGTATATATAAAAGCATAAAATAAAATAAAATATATACATTCATATAAAAAATAATCATTCATTCATAATCATAAATTCAGCTCTTATTCTGGTTTTTATTGTGTTTGGTGATATAAACCATTACGACTGATCCCTATTTTAATATGGAAATTTTATGTTTAATTTTTTTAATTTTCGTAAAAATAGATAACTTGGAGTTCTTATTTTTCTACATTTATATATTCGTATAAGTGCAAGTGAGACAAAATAATTAAATTTTCGTTAAACTTTAAGTTTGACAATTTAAAAAATAAATGAATAAGATTACGTGAGATAAATATTTGATTTTCTTAACATTTTTCGTTAGTTTTTCAATTTATTAACTTGTGTCTAGTACCTACCTACAGTTTAACTTCGTTTTATATAATAATATGTAGTTTTTTTTTTTTTTTTGATATTGGTAAATATATGAATTTGCATATAATTTGTTAATCTAGTGTATAATTACAATTATTCTTCATCATCATTCGGGATTGATGACTTTGGGTTATTTGTGTGGTTGTATTTTGATGATGTATAAAATGTGATGTATTTGTTTCGATGACGAATAATGTCGTTGTTATGTTAGAACATAACAAATTCATTCCTACCGACACGCTCTAGTCTAAATAAACTTTTTTTCAGTAAACTCATTAACTTCTTCTCATTAAATATTTTTATATTCAATTTTTTAAACGAAGTTTTAAGACATCCACTAATATTTTTTTAAACTTCAAATTCCGATAGGGTAAATAGGTTTAAAAAAAAAGTGAATTGTGTTTTTTTAGGTAACTTTCTATAACTTTTTGATCTTTATCTTTTTAAGGGGAAAATTCTGAATCTTTGTATTTCATGTACGTACATATATATAAAAATCTCTATTAATTTTACTAATTTATATTATCTGTGAATACGCGTATGTGCGCATGGATATAGACATTAGGCAGCGATAGAAGTAAAGGGAAGGAAAAAAATTATATTGCATTCGATCCTACCAATGGTTGATTAAAATAAAATACACTACTGGGTCACATGAACTTGCTCTTATGTGCGATCACACTGTGGTTTTAAAGTCAGAATAGTTTAGATCTATCCAACTGATTTAAAAAAAAAGAAATTAGTTATGGGAGCCTATATTTTTTTCCACCTCCCAAAAATTTAGTTAATGTATTATGTGAGTATACGTACATACTAAATATGAACAATATAGCACCGTGTTGCACATAATATGCAACTTACTGAAAATTTTTGATGTGTAAACATCTACCATGCCGGCGTAGAGTAAACTAAAAATGTGAGCCTTACCTTACGTGTCACACATTACGTGTCATACATTACTTTGTAAGGTAAACCCCGCTTAAGAGAAACCCGCTTAAGAGAAAAACCTGCTTATCTGAAACATTTTTTTCATCCTGGAGTATTTGTCGACCAATTACCTTCAAAACACTCCGCTTAAGAAAAACTTGCTTAAGTGAAAAAACCCGGATACGTGAAACATATTTTCAGTAAAATTTTATATTTGTCATTAAAAAAAAAACTCCCTTAAGTGAAAAAAAAAATTGAATCGAACAGAACAAAAAATTTTCTAAAGCTTTCGCGTCTTTTTTATTTTTCACCTCCACCAAATTTACCCCACGAAAATTATATTTGAATTTCTGATGTGTCACAACCGTTTTTTATAGATCCACTTAATGAAATTTTTATCACTTAAGCGGTGTTCGTTTAAATGAAAAACCCACTTAAGTGAAAGAAATACTGTGACATTTCTCTAAAAGCGGGTTTTATTGTAATTGAATACGTGTACTAACAAAACTACGGCACTATGACCAACATTGATGGTAATACATCTTAACAGTGATTCCCGACACTCCCACTCACGCAACCTCTGAAATTGATTTTACACAAACGTGATCTGCATCATCTTAATTCTTAAACAAATCTCAATTTTGTAGAAAATCGTTGGATCGGTTTTTTAAACAAAATTATTTTTTATATATGTACCTATGTATACAATTCTTTTTTTAATTTTTAAGAACAAAATTGGTACGCAACTTCTTGGCATTTATTAATGCAGAGTTAAAAAATGAATTTTGAAATAAAATCATATACTCATTTTTAAAATATCGAATTTTCAAAAACTAATTTTTTATTTTTTTTTAAATCATAAATTTTTTTTGTTTGAAAATTTTGGTATGCAATACGTATTATTAAAATTTATTTAAATCTCTTGTCAAAACATCAAAAAAAAATAAAAAAAATGGTTCTATGAGAGATACATACCATTTTTAATCAATAGATACAATTTTTGAAGTAATTTAATAATAGGTGTGTTTTATTCATTGCTGCATAGCTATAAGCGCAGCAAAATTTCCCTTGGCAAACAAAAATAAATTTGATTGCTGGTGAAAAAGAGGTCAGTAAAAATAAAGATGGCTGTGCTGGCGATATAGCTTTCAATTATTGAAATGAACGTATAGAGTGAGCTTTCGTTTTATTCAGACTTGTGCTGCGCTGGCTATGCAGCAATGAATAAAACACACCTAATATTCTAAATCGTACTGGTTTTAGATCACATACAAAATTTAATCAAAATCGTAGGAGTAGTTTTTGAGAAAAATGAGACTTTCCTTACCGGTTTTAAAACACTTGTTTGAGAGGTTTCCATTATTATTGATCAAGTCGATTTTAGTTTTGAGAACTTAATAATAATTGAAACTTTTTTAAAAATAAAAAAAAAACATTTTGAAAATTTTGGTTTACAATTTGTTTAAAACTTTTTGAAACATTCTCCGTTTTTGAGACAGTCGAAAATAAAAGTGGTCCTATGGGAGGTACCACTTATAACCATTTTTCGGAAATTTGTTTTCATAAAATTTTATCTTTTTTTTTAAAAAAAGTAATGAGCTTATTCCAAAAAAAAGTTCTGGGCAAAATAAGATTTTCTTTTCAATTGTGCGGCAAGTGCCGTTATTTTTGTTCCTAAAAAAAACGTGACAGACAGAGACTTCGCTACTATCGTAATGTCAAGTTTGATCAAAATCTCGAGTTTGATTTTTTTACGAATCCATACCTTGCCATTATGTGCAATTGTTAAAATAATATTTTCCATTTTCAGACGAAAATTAACTTAAATTTTTTCTTTACTCGTAAATCTAAGAAAATTTCAATTTTTTTTTACAAAATTTATAGAATGCCAAATCAAAGTGACAAAGGTGATTAAAATTTTTATTTTTTTTTCGTGAAATTTGGGGTCGAATATGAAAAAGTCACAACATTAATTTCACCTCTTCTTGTGACTTCTTAGCTATCAGTGATGTTAGGGAGAATCGAGATGTTAATTACTCGATAATATACGTAAAAATTAGCGGATTGACATTAATTAATTTCAATTTTAACTTATTGATAATATTTCGCAATTCACTTAGGTACTGACTAATAAAATTTATATTTTATTTCAGTTATTTTATTACTCCTTTGTATTAACTTTTAACAACAAATTTTAAAGTAGGTACTTAAAAAATAAAAATTTTTGTTTATTTTTTTAAAATGTAATATTGTTTTAACTGATTTTGCACTAGATTGCAAAATGTTACATTTAAAAGTTCTGCGTGAATAACTCAAATATAAGTCAATTTTTTATCAACAAAATATCAAAAACTTATTTGCGTCTTGCAAATATTTTGAAAAAAAAAAACAAAAGTGAAATGCAGTTTTCTTACAACCGCTTTGATCACTACATGATGCTTTATAAAAATCGTAAGAGTTGTTTTGAGAAAATTTGAAAAAAAAAAAAAAAATAATTCTTTGAATGGCAGCTATAATAGGTACCTACCCGCTTTAGATGAGCTAAAAAAAATTCGAATTTCTGCATTTTGTTCACTGTTGCTCAACCTGAGGTAAACTTTCAAGTTGCCCAACTTAAGAGTTGACTTCAACTCCAGAGTTGAAATGCAAGTTGTAATTTCTTTGTATTCACTAACGCCCATATTACTCACTCGATAAATCCAGATTAAAACTTTGATCCAGATGTATAGAGTATGCTAATTCAATGTAAATACATCCGGATTTAAGTTTCAATCTGGATGTATCGAGTGAATAATATGGGCGTAATTATTTTCTGAATTCTCCAGTTGAAGATCTTAAGGTGGCCAACTTCCAATTTTAAAAATATCCCTCTAGCTTAAATTACAGACTGACAAACGGTGTGATAAATCTCACTACATCATCTTTGTGTTAATATTGATTATAACCTCGAATTTTTTTATTACACGAAACCAATACTCTTGCCCAAAAAAGCAAGTACAAATACCAATTATATGATACAAAATTATTATTATCTAGTGATTTTAGGTGGATAGAAAAAAACACTCATTTTTGATATAGTATAGCCAACATAGACAAACGCGATAATTCAATTCAAATAACCCATTCAGATGACTGAAATCACTTCCGGGAATCCACTTTTGTCATCATTGATCATAACACAGCTACGGGTTAAAGTGAAGGTTCAAAATAAAACTTGAATTATCCTTAAATATATATATATTTTTCCCATTGAAATTAATAGTAGAACATTAAAATAATTGTAAATTATGAAGATACATAATATTTTAGGAAACCACATTGTTGTATGTGGCGTCGATGTTATTATTTGCTGTCTGGTCAATGTACATACATATACACAAAATGCTGTGAACCTCAAATATAAGAGTGTGGTGATTCATTTCAGACCAAAAATCAGCCATCCTGATAATTACCCGACAACCATTATAGCATTGTCGATTCTGAATCCCAGACAAAAGTCATTTCATTGAAATCATCGTCCAAACCGCACTTTGCAAAGATTACATGAGCGTTTATCATATTATTATAATATACCTATATGAATGTCAATATAACATAACTGCAGTTATAGTGGCCTTTATTCTGCCCAGAGAAAGTTGCAAGTGAGCTGAATTTCAGTTTCAATGCAGCAGTAGCAGCAGCAGTATAGTCTCGTCAAAAGTGGTAAATCATAAAACACGCGAATCCCTAGTGGTATGGTTTCCTGTGCGGAAAACAAAAAAGCTCCTGAATCTTGTATGAATCGCGCTTCCGTATTTAATATCGAAAATTTTACATTATACCTTCAATACCAACTGAGACTGAGTGAGAACAGGGCTGCATTTTAAAAGATTGTTTGTTCAGAGAAAAAAATTGTTCACAAAATATTGTGAAATATTTTCTAGATTTTTGGAATCAAACATCTTTTAGTACTAAATTCTGTATTTTAAAATAACGTGCAGAAAATCATGTTTCTCTATAGGTGAAGTTGTTCTTATATAACAGAAAATGGTTGCAATGATTTGTATGTACTCTAAATTTGGTACAGGTAAAAACGTTTAGTCAAACGTTTATCAGTTTGTTTGTTTGAATGAACTTTTTTTCCATATTACCGCGTAATTTAAGTATTGTCGAAATGTTTACGCACATTTATCTCGAAATCTACTGCTCTTTGGAAGAAAAGTGTCATTAGTTTGTTTGGATACAATAGGCATATTCAGGAAAATTAGATCTGAGCAATTTCAGTTACATACATGAACAGAATTCCTTAGTAAAATTTCTCATCTCAGATTCCCTTCGTCACTTTTTGAGTGAGAAAAATCTCTGAGATCTAATTTTTCTGAACGCGCCCAATTTCATAAGCTACAATTTGTATCTTGACATAATATTTTCTTCTAAAAAAAATTACACAGTTTTCGAGAAATTTAAAAAACAAAATCAAAAAACGAAATCAAATTCACGGAATTTTTGAAATGTACATAAAAATAAAGCTATTTACCTTTATTTAACTTTGTCGGAATTTTTTCGAAGTGAACCTATATCTAAAGCTACTACTAGACGCAGTAAAAGTAAGTGGTAAACGTATTGCCTTACTGACGTCAAAGTGACGTCTTCCAAAGACAATGTTCACATTAGACTGTCTCCTCCTACTGCTTTAACTCACTCCCACTCACTCACTCCCGAGATGCATTTCTGGGCCACCTCTTTCTCGTCATGCAAAAAGTCGGCAGTTCAATGTGAACAACATCAAAGATTTCAAGGCGTGGGATCGTAAACGAATAATTTCAATGGGTTGACGGCTGCATTGACGGCTGAGTTGAGGGATGCGTTGAGGGCTGCGTTGAGGGCTGCGTTGAGGGCTGCTTTGACGGCTGCATTGATGACTGGGTTGACACGAATTTTATTGTTAACGTGTTGATTATTTTGCATAACCGTGTAATTGCTCATCAGAGCACTGACTGTATCTCAACGTGAACACAGAATTTTTTGCTGCGTCAACCTAGCCTGCGTTGACCTTCATCTCAATTTCAAAAATGTATGATTTTGTAGAAGTTTTTTTAATCCATCGACATCGTAGCCATCCTAAAATTGAATTTGACAGTTAATAGTTTGACAGAAAGACAATAATCCAATGCCGGTGTTCACATTGGACATACTCCTCCGACTTTTTTTTGCCGCCTCTGTATACTTATCTTACTCCCACTTTATGGAGAAAGAGGTGGCTAAGAAAGGCATCTCTTTCTCACCATGAAGTGGGAGTGAGAAAAAGTATAGAGACGTCAAAAAAAGTCGGCGAAGGCAGTCTAATGTAAAAAGTGTCAATCCATACAACAACATTGCATATGATCCGTTAACGGAATTTGACAGTTTACGGTATATACGTATATTGAATATTTTGACCCAAATATCACGCGTAAGCCCTAAAATTACATTTTGCAGGAGCAAAAAATAAAATCTCATAAATTTTTTTTTTTTTTTAATTTTTTAATCCATCGATTTTGTAGTGATCCTTCAATGGATTTTCACAATTTATTGCTTGGCACATGTATTTTGAATATTTCAATCCAAATATCATCGGAATGTCCTCAAAACACTTTTTTACGGAACAAACAATTTCAACTAAAAATTTTGGATTTTTTAGAAGTTTTTGACAGTTTAAAGCTTGACAGATAGCCGATAGGCAATAATGTATATTTTGTGGTGTATACATATTACATACATAGAATATTTTATTGTAGTTGTCACCCGAAATCCCTAAAATCTCATTTTTCAGGAGCAAAAAATAATTTCTCATATACATGTGTTATTTGTTAGAGGTTTATTAATCCATTCCATCGACATCGTAGCCAATTGAAATAGACAGTTTATTATAGTTTGACAGATAGACAACCACAGTACACATATTAAAGGTAATTGGTGTGTTCAGAAAAATGAGATCTCAGAGACTTTTCTCACTCAAAAATGGAGCAAGCGAATCCAATTTTTTTTTCCTCAGAGTTTTGACAGCAAAACTGAGAAATTTTTGTGAGGAATCCTGTTCAGGTAACTGAGATAGCTGAGATCTCCGAGATCCATGTTCTCCTGAATATGTCTAATATCATTAGCGTTTTCATTTTTGTTTAGTTCTGCGTATCTGTCAAAATCGATGTATTATGGTGGTAAAATGGTGGATCCAGTGGCTCTTTACTTGTCTAATTTCAATATTTTGTTAATTATGCGTGCTGAGTTCGTGTGGGCACTCTAAAAGCCATTTTCAATTTTTTGACACATTCAACTTTGACAACATGCAGCGCAATATATTACCTTAGATTTATTTACTGTGATAGACAACAGTCTATATATTGACATATTATGTATATATTGAATATTTCGTTTTAAATTTATCAACATCGCATGTACATAAATCCGTCAACGGAATTTAACAGTTTATATAGCTGGACAGTGACCGTGAAAAAGTCACATGGATTTAATATTTTAACGTCGCTCGTCACATGGTGCGACTGTCATAGCTAAAAATTATTGATTTTAGCTCTTGTCAACACTGTGTCAATGCTCAAAGTGTTTGGGTGTGATCAAGCCGTGTGTCTATCATAGTTTAACATATCAACGCGTTTTCACCAAATAGTAAAAAAACGTGTTGACACAGATAACACCCAAACGCATTTTGAAATAACATTGACCGACATGGCCTCACTCGTGTGATCATCAACGTTTCATGCATTGACACAGTTTACGTTCACAGTATATTATTGATATTTTTGGTGACATAAAGGAGAAGTTGACCGTCTAATCATAGCTTAATATTTTGCTGGCCTAGCGCCCTTTAATAACACATGCATGAACATCCATTTCCAGCAATATCATAACTGCGCTCTTGAATTTGTGTGTGATAATGGGAAACGAATTATTATCCTTGGAATAATATTCCATCCCATTGTGTGGCACTCATTTATATTGTGGTGATGATTATGTTGGTTGGGTTTTGTGTATTTGGGAATGCACTTTGGAGTTCATGCATGGTGCCCATTGCCCAATCCTGGTGGCCGAACAGCCCGGTGTGAATTCCTATATTCTGGGAAATTAAGTTGGGGTCGATTACTTGTCGATAACATCATATAGAGATGTTTGTGTGTGTGTGCAAGTGCTGATTGTTTGACACAGAGGTTTAAGGTTGCGTTACCATTCTCTCAATATTGAAGTAGTATAGCTGTATTCCTATTCACACACAATCATGTCAAGGTGGTGAAGTTTAAATTGTACAATATAACCAACCTGATACAACGATTGAAAACGAATCCGCAATCATAGTATTATAGTTTTAGACTTAAGAACAATTCCTAAATTTTAGGTAGGTATATATCTGTGTAGTAGGTATGTACTCAGTAACAAGAATATGGCAAGCTAAGTTAACTGCCTATAGTTGTTTAATTAGCTTGTTCTCACTTGAGATCATTAATTGGTTATTCCTTTGGGTGAGCTAAGTGTATAGGAATATGTATGTGCAGATTACATTTCGGTATAGAAGGATAATTAAATGTTGGTATGTGCATATTATTGTGCCTCTCCGACTCTCGGTTATTAACAAGTTTTGTGCTCTGGGATTTCTCACATCTGAGGTTAATTGCAAACCAGAAATTGGAAATAAGGTAGATATATACATACTCGTATATATGCATGTACATTGTACAGTACAGTAGTTTGGTTTGTTTGTGGTTAAATTTGAAATGCCTTATAACTTTGCATAACCTATAGTAATCATGAAGATGTTTATAAACAACGAATTAAACTTTAAATGTAGCCAAGTTTTGGTTGAAGTAACTACAGAGTAAATGTTTTAAATTCGGGCAATGTGACATGTAAAAGGATTTATGTACAACCCCCAATTCTAAATGGAAATTGAAGGGGGAAAAATTTCCTTTTCCCTTCTCTCTTATTCTAAACGAAAAAATTCCCTAGAATTTTATTAACTTTCTCCTTTTCCCGTATTAGCTCTGTTTGGTAACGTGAAATTTCTGGGAAAATTGAACAAACTGTCTCGAATTCCTATTTGTTAGGTCTGTTTGGTATTTTGTTTAAGAAAAAAGTGTAAAACCTGTCAAACTTTGAAAGAAGGAGAAAATACTCTCAGAGAGGGAGAACTTGTCTAAAAGTTAACAAACGCACTGAACCACTTTTTGTATACAAAACTTTTGTGTACAAGATGTAAAACATTGTCAAATCATTTTGAACCCTGTAATTTTTAAATTGTAAAATAATTTTTATACTGAAAAATATCGAACGAAAATGTAATACCGGTTTTGATGGACTTATCTGAATCTTAATCAAGTGAATGAAGACAATCTGAATAAATATTTTGTAAATTCCTAGCCGATGTTATGTGACAGACACTGACAGCTATGTATTTGACAGTTTTTACACTCCTAGCATACAGAAATTTGTGTAGCAGAAAATTGCAAGTTACCCAATGGAATTGAGGAAATAATTTCCTCTCTCATTGTGCTCTCTCGTTGCAACTTTTTTGAGTTAACAAACAGGAATTTGTGAAAAATTGTGACAATTTGTGCAATTTTGCAAGAAATTTCACGTTGCCAAACACAGCTATTAACTCAAAAAAGTTGCAACGAGAGAAGAAATAATTTCCCCTCCATTGGATAACTTGTAAATCTCTGCTGCACAAATTTTTGTTGGAGTTTAAAAACTGTCAAATACACAGCTCTCTGCAGTGTCTGTCACTTGACGTCGGCAAGGAATTTACAAAATTTTCATTCAGATTGTCTTGACAATGTTTTACGTCTTGTACACAAAAGTGACATTGTATACAAAAAGTGGTTCAGTGCGTTTGTTAACTTTTGGACAAGTTCACCCTCCTTGAGAGTATTTTCTCCTTCTTTCAAAGGCGGCCGCGGCGGTGGGCGTTACAATTTCGTTCGACATTTTTCTGTATAAAAAAAAGTATGCGAAAAAAGTTTGATTTCACAATTATTTGGGTATGCCTGGTTAAGAGAGAGTCGATTTCATTTTCGAACTACGAAAAATACTTATGAGTGTGTGGTGAATAGCATTAATATTATTTAAGTTATGAGCATCACAAATTTGAGAGCCGTTTTTGAACGCTTGTTGAATACCGCCCTAGATCCTAATTTCAAGTCATTGATAGGCAAACAAATTAAATTCCAGACAAAGATCGTCATTTTTTTTTTTAATTGTTCCATTCGATAACTTGAATAATTTGACGTTTCTATTCAAACTATCGATACCAAAATGATAATTAGCGCCGGTAATGCTTGTTATTGATAGTTTGTATGGAAACTCCATTTTTTTCTGTAATGGCGTCGCTAATTCCCGATATCGTTTTTTTCAACCAGTTTCCTCCGGGATTGATAAAAAAACACTACCTACTACTGTTGTATTTACGCGTTGTTTTTAGCTTTATTAGTTCCGATGTCGTTTTTTTCGACAAATCCATATGGACTTGCAAAAAAAACACGCCTGTTGAATCAAATTCAAATGTATTACGTTTAAATCTGAATAAATTCCTACCTGAATTTTTATCTTAGCAAAAAAAAAAACTATTAAATATATTCATATACATATGTAAGTACCTATACATATGTATTGAATAACAAAACAAAACAAAACCACAACGCGAAGCAAAACAATATCCCCGTAATGATTTTATAATAAATTTAGATGGCAAATCGAACGTCCGGTTGGATGCCTTTGAATGCGTTTTCGTTGTTTTCCCAATTTTTTTTTTATTATTTTTTTTTTCGCAACTGATTGTTTATCCGCATAAACATCCCCCTATATATACAGATTTTACTAATTGACATTCGATTTTTTGTTCGCATATTCTGAGTTTTTGTTTTTATTTTCATTGTGAGAGGCGATTTACAGTGTTAAATAAAAGCGTGAAAAAAGGTATTTCATGCATGCTCTTTTTTAAACTAAAAATTGAAAGGGAAAACAATACAAAAAAAAATTTCCTTAGAGTTGTTGCTATGCAGAGATGCAATCAATGCAGGAAATTCGATGTATCAAATTTTATATTTTATGTTTGCTTTTCTTTAATCTAATCAGGCTATCAGGTATACCTAGTGTTTGATTATAATCTGGTCCAGTGGCGGATCCAGGATTTAGGTCATGGGTCATGGTCCTCAGTCGTAAAAATTGCAAATGTGGTATTTTTGTACCTGTTCGACTGTATCATTTTTTGAGCACAAAGCAGTACAACTTTAAGTTTTTAGAAAAACTTTAATTTTGGAAAAAATTTCATCTTTAACATTTGCAAATTTGCGAAGTTTTCAAAAAAACCTACGGCACAATGCAGTAAATTTTTTTTTTCAAAATCGAAAATGGCGGTGCTAACTCCTCACTCCTTACTCGTCACTCGTCACTCGTCACTCGTCACTCCTTACTCCTCACTCCTCACCCCTCACTCCTCACTCCTCACTCCTCACTCCTCACTCCTCACTCCTCACTCCTCACTCCTCACTCCTCACTCCTCACTCCTCACTCCTCACTCCTCACTCCTCACTCCTCACTCCTCACTCCTCACTCCTCACTCCTCACTCCTCACTCCTCACTCCTCACTCCTCACTCCTCACTCCTCACTCCTCACTCCTCACTCCTCACTCCTCACTCCTCACTCCTCACTCCTCACTCCTCACTCCTCACTCCTCACTCCTCACTCCTCACTCCTCACTCCTCACTCCTCACTCCTCACTCCTCACTCCTCACTCCTCACTCCTCACTCCTCACTCCTCACTCCTCACTCCTCACTCCTCACTCCTCACTCCTCACTCCTCACTCCTCACTCCTCACTCCTCACTCCTCACTCCTCACTCCTCACTCCTCACTCCTCACTCCTCATTCCTCACTCCTCACTCCTCACTCCTCACTCCTCACACCGCACTCCACACTCCTCACTCCTCACTCCTCACTCCTCACTCCTCACTCCTCACTCCTCACTCCTCACTCCTCACTCCTCACTCCTCACTCCTCACTCCTCACTCCTCACTCCTCACTCCTCACTCCTCACTCCTCACTCCTCACTCCTCACTCCTCACTCCTCACTCCTCACTCCTCACTCCTCACTCCTCACTCCTCACTCCTCACTCCTCACTCCTCACTCCTCACTCCTCACTCCTCACTCCTCACTCCTCACTCCTCACTCCTCACTCCTCACTCCTCACTCCTCACTCCTCACTCCTCACTCCTCACTCCTCACTCCTCACTCCTCACTCCTCACTCCTCACTCCTCACTCCTCACTCCTCACTCCTCACTCCTCACTCCTCACTCCTCACTCCTCACTCCTCACTCCTCACTCCTCACTCCTCACTCCTCACTCCTCACTCCTCACTCCTCACTCCTCACTCCTCACTCCTCACTCCTCACTCCTCACTCCTCACTCCTCACTCCTCACTCCTCACTCCTCACTCCTCACTCCTCACTCCTCACTCCTCACTCCTCACTCCTCACTCCTCACTCCTCACTCCTCACTCCTCAGTCCTCAGTCCTCACTCCTCACACAGTCCCAGTTTTCAGGTTAGGTTAGGTTAGGTTTATGCGGTTGTCAGCAGAAACGCTAGATACACTTAGACAAGGGGGTTGGCCCTTTGTGATACCACAGGAATCTAAGAAGCTTTCTTCCTACTTTTTGTACCATTTAGAAGTGAGGAGGGAGTGAGGAATGAGAAGTGAGGAATAAGGAATGAAAAATTTTTGGGCGTTTTAAGAATTAAGGTAATTAGTAGAATTTAGTTAAAAAAAACAAGGGGGGGGGGGGGGGGCGGCGCACACAACCGGGCGGCAGCAAATCTAAATCCGCCACTGACTGATTTTGATTGAAGCAGTTTCGAAATGATATTTATTTTGTAAAAAACTCGATGCAAGTTACTGTTTACAATATATTCGTTTATGCATTAACCAAGTTCAGTTGCTTTAAAACTTGAATTCTGAACTTTGAAATTATTGCACTGATTTTGCCAAGCCTTAGTCAAGTGCCCGCCTAGGCAATTGCCTGTTTTGCCTACAGGCAGGTTCGGCACCGGGTACCTATAACTATTCATTACAATTGAAGAAAGAACAAAGTTAGGTCGAAGAAAAATAAATATTTATTAAATAAATAAATTAATATGAAAATATTTGGTTTCAATGCTAATTTTCTAGACCCGAAAACCCTCAACGTGGATCCGCCACTGACCTGGTCATATTATATTATGTACAATTATATGTACATTCTGTACATAAAACATTACCATGTTTTAAATGGCGGTTGTATAAATAATTATGTATTATATACAAGTATTTGGCTTCAACAAATATACATAGATAGATACTTACATAAATATAAAGAGACTTCCGAACTTTGACAGTTTATAGCGGCCATATTGTTGAAGCTATATCAGTCAAATTGGCTGTCATTTATTGAGTCTGTTCAACAACACGATGCAAATGATAAAATTTTTGTATCAAAATGAAATTGTTCTGTTCGGGCAACGCTTTGCTATTCGCCCATTTTATGGTCTCGCCATAATCGTCCTACCGAGAGGACTATTCGCAGTGTGGCAGATAAATTTGAGTCCACAGGTTCAGCAAACGATGGTCGACGTAGGTCGATGAAAAGCAAGATCTGCCGAAAACATCGCCGGTGTTCGGTGAGAGTGTGCAGGAGAATCCGAGGCAGTCGATTTCGCGTCGCTCGTAAGAACTCGTCCTGTCGCAGACCACAATTTGGCGAATCTCGCGTCGTGGCTTGGCCCTGCACCCGGGCCTCTGGAGCAGTTGGAAACTGACCCTAATTTGTATCGAAAAATTATCTTCAGCGATGAGGGCCATTTCTGGATGTTTGGGTACGTCAACAAACAAAATTGTAAAATTTGGGACGATACCAATCCACATGATATCGAAGAGCGTCTGTTTGGATGTGGATTTTGGGCTGGTGGCGTCAGCGGTCCATATTTCTTTGAGGGGAGCGTATCAGAATCCCGCTTTTTAAAATCCCGTTTTTCGAAAATCCCGAAAAAAAGTTTTAAAATCCCGTCTACTAAAATACCGTTTTTTTAAAATCCCGTCTTCTAAAATCCCGCTTATTCATAATCCCAATGTATTAAAATCCCGCTTTTTAAAATCCCGCCAAATCCCGCCAATCCCGTTTTTCGCAATTAATTTGGGTATTAAACTTGGTTAATTATGAGCTCATTCCCAGCATTTTAGGAACTAACTGCCGACTACCAAAATGATAAAAAGAAATTTTGCATACACCCAACCTCGGAACTACCCCAAATCCTATAGTGTGCCCAAGCAGGGGGGTTGCAGGGGGGCAACATGCCCCCCCATACATACCTCACTGTTTATTAAAATCGTTGGGACTTATTTCATAATGAAATAAGTCCCAAATGAACTAACTCCCAAATTTATGAACTAAGTCCCAACGAAATTTTGGTGGGAGTTAAAACAAGTAGTTTTAATTGATAAAGCGGGATAATAAGAAACGGGATTATAAAAAACGGGATTATTAGAGACGGGATTATAGAAAGCGGGATCTTGAAAAAGCGGGATTTTAAAAAACAGGATTATAAAAAGCGGGATTTTAAAACCGGGATTTTAAAAAACGGGATTATAAAAAGCGGGATATCGAACCCAACCCTTCTTTGAGAAAGTCGTTGGACAGCCCATCACAAAAAAATTTTTAGTGAAAAATTGAAAAAACTTATGATGACGGCATCAGTTAAAAGTTTAAAAATCAGATTCCTTTCAAAACCCGAAATCTCCGCAAACAAGCTTCGAATAACTTTTACATATGTATTTAAGAATACCCATAAAGAATTAAAATACATGTTGAATCATAAAATAATGACCATCGCTAAAGTCACACTCGGAGATTTAAGACAAAATTACCAGTAATTTAAGCTGAACAATATCTTCTTCTAAACGTGACAAAAAGTTATTCGGGAATTATCTTTATTCCTTTTACGTAACAATGTAAAAGTATGACAGGAATCGAACATTATTTCATAACTTTTCTTTAGGATAATAATATAATTCCTATATTTATCAAGGTAGGAAATCAAGTTACTGCCCTATACGAACACATCATCAAACTTCAAATAAAGTTATAAGGACGAAGTTTGCCATTAAGTCCTTTCAGTTTTATATATTATGAAAGTATATTATGGGCGTAGGGATAATGCCATGTAATTATTACAGTTATTTAATCCCACTAAACTATTGCCACAACATAATTAATAGAACATGGTTGTGAATGTGATAATATCCATCAACCTTTATAGCATAATAATGAGCCATTATTATAAATACCACCAATGTTTCCATCGCGTATGTGTCGAGTCGCGTCACCTCGTCGGTCACAATAACCTAGCCGCGTCACACAGAACAATAAAGAAGCCGACAACTTTGGCAAACTCTGATTAATGCTCATTATCTTTGAACCGGCTTTTACGCTCAGGATCTCTCCATCTTGCAAGCTGTGTAAACAGGCGAGGCTTTCATGCCAAACCGCATTCCTTGAAATATACACAGCAAGGATTAATTATAATTTCAAAGTTAGTTTAGCATACATACAGAGATGCAAAGTATATTATTTCTATATGGAAGTGTGGTGTGCGGGCGTGGGTATTCAAGCTTATAATTCAGACTTTAGAATTTAGATTCGGTATAGGGCTGAGGAGGTTTTTGCGGTTTTGCTAATTGCATTGTGTGTTGTGCAGCATTATTTCAAAACCATATCTCTGCGCGACTATTGTACCTACCTATATACATATGTGGTAAATGTTTGCATCCAGATGATGCACAATGAGATACAACACATCGTTGCCTAGGCACCCAAATAATATTGTGGGACTATATAATATATGGGGTACATATTGATAAATGGAGCGCATTTTATTAGAGCATCAAGTTTGTTCTAGATCAAGGATGTGAACTGAGCGGATAGTCTCATATATATGTACATCAATTTTTGGGAAGTATTAATAATTATGTTTTAGTGGTAAAACTGAATCCCTTTTAGTTTTTGGCATAGATAGTGTTTAAAGCAATAAAGTCGGATAATAAATAACTATACCAATGCAAAGAGAAGCTGGCAACCTCAATTATTGGAAGGAAGCTGGGTATACTAAATTGGATATCGATATACCTAAATTTTTATCAAAGAAACAAATGTATTGTGAGCTTAATATATGGATTTATGAAGTTGAACAGTTTTGAATCCAGATATTATTGTACCCTTGTTAGACTTGAAAAGTAAGCAGTTTAGGGATCAGAATAAGCGACGTTGGAATAAGGTTAAAATTCGAATAAACTAGTGCTTAAAATTTAATAAATTAATTAATTAACTCAAATAAAACCTGAATTATTTAATCTATATTTATAAAATGAATTGACTTTTTAGTTAGTGGAAGCATAACTCGACTCGAACATCAACCGATAGGGAGTTTTTGTTGGATTCATAATAAATCAGAAAAGAACACAACTTATCAAATTTAGACAGGAAAAGTCAAAAATTATGAAATTGCAAATTGCATACTTTTAGGTAAACATTAATAGATTTTTTCGGAATCGTAACTCGGCTGAACATCAACCGATTTGCATAGGATTTTTTTTTGTATTCGTATTAAATCAGGTACGAACACAGCGAAGCTGAAAATTTGAAATTTCAACCGACAAAAATCAGAAAATGTCGAAATTGTATACTTTTAGGGGTAGATGGTGGCAATATTAAGAGAAAAGTTTCTAAAATGGTGCCAAATGGAAAACAAATCCGCAGATTCAGTTATCATAAAATGGTCAGCATAAAATTTTATTGCATCTGACCGGCGATTTCCGTCAAAATTTACCGGTCATCCTGCAGATGAACTTTAAACGCTTTTCTGAAATTATCCTATTTATGGCGATACGTAAAGAAGTTACAATTGAGTTGCGTTGCAGAACAATCCATCAGCCGCTAAGTTCTCATAACAACTGTTAACTTATTGGAAATCCCCGAATTCCGGTTGATGCTACAACTGGCCTGATTTCGTTCTGGTCGAATTCACATAATTGAAGGAAGAACTCATCAGCAATTAAGTGTTCCAGAACATTAGCCGAAATATTTTGAAACACGCTTGGCTGTGTGACTGAGAGATATTAGCTGCGATGCGAATAAGAAATCGTTCAAATCGGTTGATAGTGCAACAAATGATGACGAAGCAATAATGACAATCAACAAATCGCGAGGCCAATCGTAGCTAGTGTTTGGTCTTGCTTTTCGCAGGGACAATTTTAGGTACGTGTCGTGTTCGAGAGTCGAGAGTTGTCGAGAGTTGTCGAGAGTTGTTTATATTTATGCACCGGGCAAAAAAACAAAAAAAAATTGTTTATAACAGAGCGTTGGGGTGACCTAGTAATATGTGAAATCCCAAATAAACACACTACAGAGTTGATAATTGAAAATTTCGATCGAAAAAGTAAATAAATCGTAAAAACTGAAAATTGCATACTTTTAGGTGATATATATTTTTTTAAATTTTGTAGGCAATTTAGATTTCTATACCCGTGCAAAGCCGGGACGGGACGGGACGGCTAGTTCTATCAATAAAATAATCTTAAGTACAGAGAAGTTGGGTTTTAGCATCTAAAGAATGATTTCTCTTTGTAGGATGTTGTATAAATTATATAAATAAATATGCACCAATTTTTAATGGAATTGATTTTGCGTCGAAATTTTTCTTTTAATTCACTTAATGCATTATAGTCATTTATTATATTATTCATTGTTTAAATAATGCGTTTAACGAAGCTCCACGTGAGAATTATTGGACATGTTCAGGAAAATGAGATCTTCGAGATATCAGCAATCTCAGGATTCTCAGCTTTGCTGTCAAAATGCTGAGGATAAAATCTTGGATTCGTTGGCTCACTTTTTGAGTGAGGAAAAATCTCTGAGATTTAATTTTCTTATATTTGAAAAAAAAATTATAAAATATTTTAATTTCAATCTTATCAATCCACTGCCAAAACTTGACCTTACCTAAATTATCCGTCACAGTAAATTGTCAACTAAATACTGACAAAAATATGTACATAAATTGAAAAAGTCGAATTTATTACATTTTTTTAGAACAATGTTGGACCAGTGTCTTCAATCAATAAAATCAATCAATAAAAGATGTTTATAAAAAAGATTTTTGGAGTTGAAAAGTAGGCTAAAGTTAAAAAAATCTTTTATAGAATGCGATTTATGACTGTCTATTTTTTTGGTCTATTTATAAACAAACTGGCTGGCCTTCCCTTGCTTTGCACGAGTTGACAAATCTAAATTTCGTAAAAAAATAATGTAAGGTAATATTAATAACACAAATATTTAATTATAAATTTCCAGCATTTAATTCAATAACCAAATTATTTTAAGTTAAAACAGTTCTGTAAGCCACATTTTTTGTTTTCCTTATCAGCCAAGACATAGAGATTCCTCGGGCTAGAAACACGTGACCAGGCTACATTATGAATTTGCCCATTGTGAAAAACATGGTTTTTCTAAATGAACTTCGGCCACCTTAACTGTCTGTCCTTGAGCCTTGTTAATTTTCATTGCAAATTCTACTTTCAAAGGAAACTGTAATCTTTTTAAATGTTTCTTTGTTTTTATCTCCATTAAAATATATTTGGAAAAACGTATGCAGATGATCACTAACCGAAAGTAAAGAGCCAAATTTAAGCCAAAATAAAGAGTAAATTTCGACTTGAATTGTAAAAGTAGGTGAGAAACCAGGGGCCTATTTCACAGAACTTACATCACAGAAATGTATGTGAAGTAAAATAGGCCGCATATGAGTGGTCGTAAATTTTAATTTTTTTTTAAATAATGCGTTTTCTTAGTTGACGAATAGTTTTTCTAACAATTCAAAATTTACAACGAGCAAAATTTGGCGACTACTTTAAGGTACAAACATTCATGTATGTACAATGTATGTGATGTATGTTCCGTGAAATAGGCCCCAGACATCAAAATTTCTCTATCCACACCAAACGACGTCATTTGGAAGCTTGAATTATATTTCCTCACCAGTGATGAAAATGCCTTTTTTCCACTAACAGTTTCCTCTTTTCAATGCATTCTATTTTGCCTGACAGCATCAACTGATGATTGCCATAGATCTTGCTCTTCAAACGTCTCTGTATTTTTTTGTGATTTATTACCTTTTTTTTCAAATATTTGTATATTTTTTTATGATCAGAACTATTATCAGACAACATTATAAATTACAACAATAGGTCAAGTTCCAACATATGCATTATAAAATACAAAAAAGTACGTATACGCCCCAGTGTATTAATAAAGCAAATCTTTCCGTCCGAAACAGACAGACACATATACTGTCTTTTCTTAAACTTGTATCCATTGTCATTTTCAATGCCCCCGGTTAGTCAATTTTCATTACAATCACTAACGTATTTTGAGAGATTGAATGGAACAATCAGACATACAGCCAAACTACATAGATAACTGGGACTTTTTTTTTTTTTTTGTCTCAATTTTAACAAAATTTTTCGTCAACTTTCAATTTCTAGCTCTGCCAATTTTCGTTTTAATTAATTTAGTATTTTCAGAGATTAAGAGGAACAAAGAGACAGACAAACAATCTACCTTTCACATTTATAATATTATTAGTACATATTTAAATAGGTTAAATGAATTGGTTGTTGTGACAGCTCGTGTAGAACCAGGGCCTTGTGACTTACAAGTTACAACTCTCAACCATATTCATGTGTGTGTTTTATTTGCAGAAATGGAGGCGACTTACAATTTTCTGCTAAATCCAAACGGCTAAGATGAGAAACACTTCTTCATGACTTCTTCATCGCTTGACTAGCAACGCACTTTTAATCAAGCAATGCACTGACTTTCCAAGTGCTGTACCAATAAAGCAGCACGGATTTGACATTGAAGCGGAACAGTCGTAGCTTGGTCGTCTAATAGAGTTGTTTCTCCATATTTTGGACAGCATTCCAAACGCAGCTTTTGCTTTTCGGATTCGGCTGTTTATATCCAGTTCAGTTCCACCACCAGTAGAGATAATACTCCCAAGATATTGGAAATTCTCTACCATCTCTACCCGAAACATCTACTTGGATGGATGAGGAAATTCCAAGGCTGATCCTTTTAGTTTTTACATTTTTGATCTTAAGCCCCACGATTTCAGCTTCTCTCTCCACCCTTGATGTTATCTTATGGAGATCGATGATCTTACGAGAGAAAAAGCAAATAAAGGGTATATACGCATATAATTTAAAGTAACTTAGCAAATTTTAGTAACTTAACATTAATTTAAATAAGTTTCCACCATTTTACAGTTTTTTCTTTTGAAGAATTTAGGCTTTTTAAATATTTTAAATCCCATTTGTTTTTTATTCGTCGGTCGTTGGTCATGTGAACAGTCCTTAAATGTTAAAATTCTGGAAAGTGGTGAATAGTTTCTTTTATTTACAATAACAATTAATTTCCCTATAAATAATTTGATGCGACAGCAATCACATGAAACTCCATCAGAAAGCAATTTATAAATTTTTTCACAACAAATTGTAGATGGATGGATTTTTTAGAAACATTAAAACAAACAAAAAATGTATAATAATTCAAACAGAATGTTTAAAAGAAAAATAAATATAATATATCGAGTTAATTTACATTCAAAATGAAAGTCATAAAATAATTTGATTATATGCATTTGATTTATTTTATTTTTACATTGTGACCCGGAAAAATAGTGAGCCACATACACACAAGTTATTTCATTTCTAGGATGTCTATTTTGGGGGACACCAATTTCGAAATTGCATATAAACGAATAACGAATCCAACAAACCAACAGGAATAAAGTAGGTTGGAAGCTATACCCACATTCCGACAGTCGACAGCCGACCGAACGGACAAACTCGGACAACTGGAAGTGGAAGTGAATAAATCATGTCATCGTCAATTCTCCATTTCAATTACAGCCGCAAAATTTCATCTGAATTCCATTCGAAAACAGTGAAATAAATTTCACCCGCATAATATATAAATGTACCTATATAGACACACAACGAGTACTCGTTCTGCATTAATTTTAAAATAGAAGAAATAAATTATATTTGAAAATTAATTCAAATTTGCTATACATATAAAGTCTGCTTCGAAATTTCTGAATGCGTGGCTGTGGAATTGTGGATGTTCATTTATATAAGTATGTAGATATATTAGTATGTGTGGGTATATGCGTTTTTTTTATTTTATTAAACATTGTTGATCATTGCATCGTCACTTTGTATAACGAAATTTTCAGAATTTTATGTTGCCGCGCCTACAATATTATATTTAATCAAAATCATAAATTGTCTTGCATAAGTTTTGAGTTTTGGTTAGTTTTTTATGAGTATAAGATATACACAAACCAATTTCCCACTAAATATACAATATAGGACCGTGGAGTATCACATTTTGCCACAAAATTTATAAGGAATGAAAAATAAAGTGAAATAGCCTTGGCTCGTTGCCGTTAGTTTCTGCAAAATTGTAATTCTTCATGACAGTGACAAAGTCAAAAAATAGATAATATGCAGGGTGATCGTTATAAGGTGCACCAAAAAACTTGAACGAGTAGGTTGGGTTAAGGAAATTTTCTAAAAAATTAAGGTGCCCATTGAACCAACAGTTTTCAATATCCAAAAAAATCAAAAAAAAAGTTCTGATTAGAGTTCCCGATAGCAAACAAAGAGTACTTAACAATTTCCTTACAACTTTTTTTTCTAAAACAAATTTTTCAAAAGGTATTCGCAAATTCAAGGGTGAATCAGCTAAGGTGATAAATGATTGTCACATCAACCGTGGTCAAATGTCATTATCATTTAGTTTTCCGTCTGGGTAAGGTGATTCAACTCAATTCAATACAATTTGAGATACAGCTATTTCAAGGGGTGCCAAGCCCTATCATCAGTCTCCTTATTAGTGGTGCTGAGCTTTAATCCAATTTTGTTCAGAAATTCAATGAAATTGACGGAATAAAGAATGGTCAAGTCTAATAAACTGACATTCATGTATGAATTATACAATAAATAATAATAATAACTTAATAGTCTGGTCTGTTGCCGATCTTCCAACCTCTCCCCCTTTGATACGTACTACGAATTGTAGTCTATTGAAAAAAGGTATGGAGAAAAATGGAGGCGGAACAAGACAGCATAGGGTAATTGCAGGAGAGATGCCGCGCTTTTATAAAACCCGATTTTTTGTTGTGTTATTAACGAAAAACAATTTTTTTGACAAAACTTAAAAATGGATTTGTATTCTACCATAAAAAAACACTTAACAGAAAAAAAACTTATTGTTTAAATAATAAATAATTAAAAATAAATCATATTGAATTCTGGTCTCTCCCAACAAGTGAGGGAGAGATGCCGCAGTGTAAGATCATTAACAAAAAAAAAATGTATTTCATCTAAAATGTATGTTTTTACGTTCTTCTTGATCAACGGTCAGTATACAAAAGACAAATTTGTCATTTTTTTAAATTGTATACAATTTTCACGCAACCATTTCTAGAAATTGGTGCATTTTACCCAATCTTTTTTTTTTATTGAAAAATAGTTTTTCTAGAATTCTGTACTGAAATTTGGACCAACAACCGACTCAATCTTCCTCCTATAAACTTTTTTTTAAGTTACAGTTTCTGCGTCTCTGCGAACTGTTTTCTTGCTAGTGTTAAAGGGCACCGGAATTTTGGTTAACGGGAAATTTCAATATGCGGCATCGCCGCACAGTAGCAGACAAATTAAAAAAAGTCACTTGAGTATCTTCATTCAAAATCACTCAATCACCTAAAATACTTACTTACAACAAAACGGGTTTTAACTTCCATATGCAACGACTGCTGGCGTCGAAGTGAAAATTTCCAGGCTACGAAAGAGAATGAAAATCAAAACAGATTGCAATAACTCCCGATAACTTTAATAAGCAACCTTTTTTACTTCTCTCGTTTATGTTTTGAAACCAAATGAACAAAAAACTAAAAAATATTTTGACAGGGTCCGGTCGACTACAAATCTGACTTTTGGGCTATGCGGCATCTCTCCCGACGCGGCATCTCTCCCGCAATTACCCTACTTGAAGGCGCTTAGAAAAATGCTAATGCTCCAAATGCATTTGATAAACAAACGATACACATCTCGACCTGTGACGTCAGTGGTCTAAGGTAGTGGAATGCGTAGTGCATACGACTTCTAAGACTGAGCAAATCTGATATGCGTGGGTTCGAATCTCATGGTGTGCAGAAAGTTTTTCATAATAAAATTGGATTAAAGCTCAGCACCACTAATAAGGAGACTGATGATATAGGGCTTGGCCCCCCTTGAAATAGCTATATCTCCAGCCAAATAATTAATTAAAAACGAATTATAAATTAACTCGTATACCATTGGTGGTAGCACCTTTAAGTTGTTGTTGTTGTTCAGAAATTCAAATCATATTTTTGATGTGATAGCTCTTTAGCTATCAAATGTGATATCATCTTACACAGACTGAATTGCTTGATTGTGACTCTCACTTATCGCAAATCACCTTACACGATTCCACCCCAGGTTTGTTTGTTAACGGGAACTCTAATCAGAACTCATTTTTTTTGATTTTTTTTTTTGATTTTGAAAATGTTTGGTTCTAAGTCAATGGGCACCTAAATTTGCGAATAACTTTTGAAAAAATTAGTTTTAGAAAAAAAAGTTGTAATTGAATTGGACTTCCAATGTCAAAAAGAGAAACAAAAATGTTGCTTACCATCAACAAGAAAAGTAACACCTATACCTTATTAAGTTTGGGAATTTCAAAAAAATCTTGATTCATATCTTAAGTGTTGGACCGTCTTTCAATGTTGAATTGGTTGCATCATGAAATTCATCAATAAGAGCTATTTGATTGTAGTTTCCTGGTGGCGATTTTTGGATAATTTCGTAAAACATGTTGCGATGATCCACATCGGAAACAGGATCCTCTATTTCGTTTTGGCTCAGTGCAGGAAGATGAGAAGTGACCAATTTCGGAACAATTGTAACAACGAATAGCTGATCGGAATCGGAAGCTGAAGTGACCAGATCATGGATGGACGACCAGATTCTGAAACTGATTAAAAAATGCTGGTTTTTGATTTGGTGATACAATTTGGAACTCTGTTCAAAGAATGTATTTCCCTTAGTTGAGAGTACCTACGAGCCAATAGAGCACAGGATAGAGAACAGCAATATTAGTGGAAAGATCTTGAAAACCATCAATAATGAAATCCACCGTCTGCATTTCAAATATAAGTTATGACACAAGGCTGGTCACCCCAATTCTCTCACTCAATTTCACTTCTAACCTAACATCTTATCTTAAATAGAGAAGAACCGTAAATCCTCAACGAGTCATCACAATTTTATCATCGACATGGACCTTGAGAGATTGGATGCTGTTGTTACAGATGGGTAGTGAGTTAGTCTTTTCTTGCGAGCTGACTACTCAAAATCACTTCTGATAGAAGAAAATACAAAAATTAAAATATAAAACGCATTATTTTATTTTATACTCGCACGAGCAGCCAATTCCTGCATCTTAAAAATGTAACCCATTACACTTAAATAGTAAAGTTGTATATAAAAATTCCCAAAAAATTTGATCGGAATTCTTGGTATGTTTGCGAATTTTCAATGCGTGAAAACATTTCACCTTCGGATTCATGTTCCATTAATCGACGAATGCATTTCAAACGGAATATTTCATCGGAATCAACTGAATCACATTCACGTTCAAAATCAACAATCCATTTGTATGCATCGTATTCTTCGGAACTGGAAAAGGGAATTACAGAATCCCTTTTCTCTTTAAAATTCAATTTGGGATTTATGATTGTTATTTCTTCAGCCAAGTTTTTTTTCGTAATTCAACCAATCTTTTACGTTTATCGAACAAACGTAGCTCGGCGTCAATCGCAGCCTCTTCCTCTATACAAAATTTAATATGGCTCATTTCATTTCCAACATTTTCCGGAATTAATTCAACACCTCGTAAATGTTCCGCATCTTAATTGTTGAATTGTTGCAGTAGATGGAAATTGAAGCCCAAAATTTTTAAGAGCTGCGATAAGTTCTTCCTTATTCATTTTAAATGCGTCAGAAATTTCAGGTTATCCCACTTCTGAAGTTGTTAACATTTTCAATTATTATTATTTTATTAAAGGAAATAAATATAAACTATTCAGTATGAATACAAATATTTGAATGATAATTATTTTACATTAGATTAACAAACTTGATTTTAGGATTTAAAAAGATTATTTACTTTAAAATAGAAATTATATAAAGTAAAGTTAGTTAAGGTATTATTATTTAAAATCTCAAACTCCATATACTTACCCAAATTGATGACATACAAATAATTTTACCCAACCATAAATTATGATGTGTATGAAACAATGAAACAAGATATTAAATGCCAACAGTGTTTATATTTTCCATTATAAGTTATTACTTTTAATTATTACCTACTCTACTAAGAAATTAAATTTTAAGCATTCATTATATTTGATGAATTATTTTCATCACAAGAAATTGATTACCAAAATCTTGAAGACGCACGCTTACCTAATCTAATCCCCATACTCAACAAAGGTGTTAACAACAAATTTATTAAATCATGTAATATGTAAATTGTAAATGAAAATTCATTACATTTCAGCACCAATCCTTAATACATCGCAACATTTGAATGCAAAATGTAATTCGCACGACGATGCTTTTAAATTAATGAAATGTCAAATGGCAAACAAACAGGCGGGTGGTGGTGATGATGGAGGTTGGAAGAATATAATTTGGGGGTAGGAGGCTACTTTCACTATAAATGTATATGGTTGGTGGAATGCCATCTAAGTTTATAATATAACAGCAACATGATTAAATTCCGCAAATACCGATAGTGGTTATGTAAGTAGCGAACGTGTCCCCAGTACCCACACACATAAAAAAAAAAAAAAAAAAACAGCCAATATAAATTCCTAAACTCCGAAAATAGTTTCAAATTGAAGCCGAAGTGGTAAAACGTGTCTGTTGGACCTCAGTTACATGGGCCATTTAAAGTAACATCGTCACTCTAACTCCACCACTTCCTGATACTTGAATGCCATACATACATATAGAACTCCCTCTTATACCAAGAACAGTTCGGTCGCTGGAAAAACAACCAATTTTAACTATATTGAAAACGATTTTCAAAAACTTTCTGAGTGCTGTTATTCGCCATAATAGCGGGACAAAACGCAGATTGTTTGTTTAATTTCATATTGAAAATTGTGTAGTATACATATATGTACGTACATTCGGTATTGGAGGGGTGTTACTTGATGTGGCAACTAATGCAATATAATATGTAACGACAAAAGGACATTAAATCAGTGATGCCAGACTTTGGGAGCAGGTTTCCCCACATTGATATCCAAGAATTCCCTTTTATTTATTTATTAACAGAATTAAATTGCTAGTTATTCAATTACAATTTTATAAACATACATAGGTGTGAAAAGATATTATTTAATTAATTAATTGCAAATGAAAAAATGTTGATTTAAATTTACAAGAATTAGTTATTGATTTATCAAACAAATTGTTAAATTTATTATTGTAGATATTAAATAATTTCAACATTTTATTTAATGGACAGAATTGTTCATAATTGGTACGATAGCTTGGGATGTGTATGTTGTCCGGTATGTACCTTAAGTTTCTTTGATGAATATTAAAGTTAATACTAGACAGAAGGTGCAAAGAGTCTATTTTACCGTTGATTATTTTTACAATGAACACGAAACATAGATAGGAACATCTGTTCTCAAGACTAGGTAAGTCAATAAGTCTAAGCCTGTTCTCGTAAGGTGGGAGATCATAAGGATTGTTCCAACATAGTCCTCTGAGTGCAAATCTAAGAAATCGCCTTTGTACCTGTTCAAGCCTATTTTTATGGCATTCATAGTGTGGTGACCAAACTTGACAGGCATATTCTAAAATGGGACGAACAAAAGATATAAACACTTGTTTTGTAACGTAAGGGTCGGAAAATTGTTTTGACTCTCTCTTTATCCAACCAAGAATAGAATTGGCTTTATTGGTAATGGAGTTATTATGCTGAATAAATTCAAGTTTACAATCAAATGTCACACCGAGAACAGATATATCATTTTCACGAGATATTAATGTATCGTTAAACATATAATTAAACGAAATAAAAGACAACTTTCTTGTAAAACACATAGTTTTACATTTATCGACGTTAAGAAACAAACAGTTACGTGTACACCAGTCAAAAAACGAAATAAGTTCGCATTGAAGTTCTTCACAATCACGAGAATTCGAAATAGTTTTGAAGATTGTCACATCATCAGCGTAAATTAGACAGTTGAAGTATTTTAAAACATTTGGTAAGTCGTTTATAAATAAACTGAAAAGAATGGGACCCAAATGACTACCCTGTGGAATTCCTGAATTGATCTTGAATTTGTTTGATACGCAACCATTGAACAATATAGAGTAGGATCTATCAAACAAACAAGATTTTATCCATCTCACAAAGCATTCACTAAATCCCAATTTTTTCAATTTGAAAAGCAGAACACGGTGTGATAGCTTGTCAAAAGCTTTACTGAAATCTGTAAACACACAATTTAGTTGTTTTTTATTTTTAAAAGAGTCAATACAATTTTCAGCTAATTCTAATAAAAAAGTTACTGTTGTGCGACCTTTTGATAAACCATGTTGTTGAGGAACAATAAAAGATTTAACATAAAATCATAACGATTCACAAATAATTGCCTCACAGATAGTCTGGCAATAGGCCTATAATTTTGAACTTCATTTTTTTTCCTTTTTTATGAAGAGGAATAATGAAAGAACTTTTCCAGATACATGGAAATACACATGAAGACATTGAACAATTAAAAAGAATAGATAAAGGCAATGACAGTTGACGTACACAGTTTTTTAAAATAGTAGACGGTATACCATCAGGACCAGGTATACAGCTATCGTCAAGGTTAGATATAAACTTTTCAATGTTGTCAATATCAATATTGAAGTTTATATCAGTCATGTATGTAAAAGGTTTTAAATGGTCAAAATTTTGAGCCATTTCGTCAGATATATCACAGATTGAGGAATCACAGTTTAAGGTATCACAGCTTAAAGTATCACAGTTTGAAGTATCGCAGTTGAAGGCACTTTGAAAGAAGTCAGAAAAAAGTTGTGTTACTACCCGGGGGTCATGGCTTGAAATGTCATTTAACTTAAGAACAGACGGGTAAGGACAAGTTTTCCCTTGCTATTAATAAAATTCCAAAAAAAATTTGGATCCATTTTCAGATCTCTTTGCACCTTCTGAATATAATGAAGATACTTTAAACTTGATATTCTATTGAAAATATCCCTTGACTCACAGTAATTTTTGAAATTAATATCTGTTGGAGATTGTTTAAAAATTGACCATAACTTATTTCTTCGATTTTTTAAACTTTTGATTTCGCTATCGTACCAATCTGGAACATAATCCCACGTCTTTCTGATAAATATCCCACAATTATCCCTTGTCGAAAAATTTAAAAAAAATCTATATTTCTTTGTAATTTATAAACAAATTAATCATGCCGCATTGGCAGAAACATTAAAAATTTACATTTAATGCATAAGTTTAACCTTTTGCAAAAAAAAAAAAATAAAATCACAGAAATGAATATGAACAACAAAAAAAGCAATAAAACTCAAGTGTCATTTTATTATTCATGCTCAAAAAAAGAGAACAAACTTTTCCAAATATTGTGCTTGTATTATCAATTTCGTTTCACATCTGAAGCGTACTAGATTTTAGTAGATCAAATGCAAAAATCTAAATGAACAGATTCAGATATTTAGAATGAGTTCGTTATATGCATGACATCGTTTTATTCGACCATAGCTGAATACAATTTTTGTTTCTTAATAAAATGAACAATTTAAGAAAAAAAATTGAGCAAACCCTAAAATCCCTTTTTTTGTACTATGAGATTCTAAAAGTCCCTTTTTCCCTTTTAGCTTATTTTAGACGTGAAATTCCCACAAAAAGTGATAAATCCCACGATCTGGCGTCACTGCATTAAATGAGTGTAGGTATAGCACATAACAAGGTTATAATAATTTTCCTAACTTAATTTTCAACAACTCTTCTTACATATGAAATATTCAATTGAACTGCGGAGACTCTTGAGAGTTCATACGTGATTGTGTTATATTTTACGAGGCATAATCCACGCATTACGGAATGGTCATACCTATAATTATTCACAAAACTTTAACTACTTGAAATAAATTCCCAGGTGAAAAGTTTTTCGGATTAAAAACTACTGTTTCCAAAAATACAATTTTGAGAAGCTTCTTGAATCGTTCGGTGTATTTCATTTCCTTCACATTACAAAAATTTTTGACATCAACTTGCAAATAAGCAAATTGTGTTTTATTAATTTAAAAATAATAATGTAGTCTGTGGACTTGGAGAAAAATATCAATTTTGAGGAAAGGGAGTGAAATTAAGATTTTAAAATTCTCATTTTTACTTGCGATATATACATATGTAGGTATGTAGGAAGGTATGGCAAGTTATAGATTCGTAAAAAAAAAATCGAACTCGGGATTTTGATCAAAGTTGACATTACGATGATACCGAAGTCAAAAAAGTGGGTCTCGCAATTCTGTCCGTCTGTCTGACTGCTCTTTCGGCTGTAGCCTAAACGGGTCGGTCAATTTTCTTCAAAGTTGGTACCTACCTGCCGTACAAAATTTTTTAGCAGAAAATGAAAATCTTATTTTTCTCAAAAACGTGCCCACAAATTAAAAAAAAAATTCTCTAGTTAATTTTTTTTACAAAAAGGCTACCATTTTATAAAAACAAAATTTTCCGAAAAATGGTTAAAAATGGTACATACTTCCCACAGAACCATTTTTTTGATTTTCGATTTTCTCAAAAACAGTTGAACTGATATTGATCATTTTTTTTATGGAAAATGTTTTAAAAGTTAAAATTTTCAAAAAAAATTTGTTGAATTTTTAAAAAAAGTTAAATTTTTTTTTTTGAGAACTTAATAATTCGAAAGACTTGATCGAATTTTATTAAACTTTGTACAAAGCAGATTTTTAACATTATATATAAAAACAAAAATTTGACAACAACTTAACGGATTATAGCTAAATGTTGAAATAAATATTCACAAAGAAATCAATGTAATCCCTGAAGATGTGGTGAATTTGCAAATAAAAATAGGGGAATGAATTTAATTTGTTCACACTAAATTTTTCTTCAATTTTTTGATTGATTGTGTAAGGAGAAATTCGAATTTTTATTTTAGCTCATCATTTAAAGATTAAGGTTTAATTAATTTTTTTTCGAAAATGGCTCGAATGATTTTAATTGAATTTCGTACCTGTAATGAAAAAAGTTATTGTAGAAAAAACTGTTGAATTTTGATGTTCTTTTGAGAAAAGTGCCTTGTATTTTAATTATTCACGTGTAGATCGACTGTTTTTTTTATAATTTTTCTTCTAAATATTTTAACACCTTAACTGTCCCATATATAATATGAATACATTTGATACACAAATTTAATTTTTACTCGTGCCCCCTACGTCCATGTATCATAGGCATTTGATACATTTATAAATTCGGCTTCACTGTCCCCATATACAAATTGATATGGAAATATGTATTCATACGTCCATAATTTTGTCTTAGATATAAAATAGATCAACAATAAGTCCCATGTATAATTTTTGATACAAATAAAATTATTTTTTTCTCGTGCCGCCTACGTCCATGTATCATTTTTGATACATTAACAATAAACATGTATCGCCTTTGTTTCATAAAAAATTTCCTAAAAACTTAATTTGCATATAAACATGTATAGTCTGATACTTTACGAAACTTAAAAAAAATTGGAAAAATGTTTAAGTAAAAAAACTTTTTTCAAAAGTAAATCCTTACTTCTTTATGAACATATTTTATTTTATTTTGTTTATTTTATTTTGAAAATTATACATATACATAAAGTAAGGCTAAGATAAATAATATATTAATAATTTGACAATAAAAATATGTTTATGTGTACTTATGATGTAAATGGAAGCATATGTGAAGCAGAATGCTTTGCTGCATTGTTTGCACTCTGTTGAAACTTGCTTTGAATTGAAGGCTGTACGACCGTCTCTCATAGCACGCATAAGCCCCTGTTTCGATTTTTCAAATAAATTTCCAATGGCACACTATTAAATATAATCAGCCCTATCACAAATTCCATCGTAATCGAAAATTTGCTATACGAATCACGAAAAATGTATTGCAGAATCCATTCGTAGTGGAAAATCTATTAAGAATTTCGAAATTCGGGGAATTTGCTATTACAAATTCCGAATGAAACGGAAATATGACGTTCTTTTCTACGACAACTGAATCTTGTCGTAGCCAAGTGGTAAACGATTGTGTTTCATTAAAAAATAGTTTTTTTTACAAATTGTGTAAAATTTGCAATGGTTGCAAACGCAAATAAATCAATTTTTATTTTGTTAAAAATTCTTAAACTCTTAAAATAATTGAATACCACGCCAAAAACAATTTAAACAAAACTATGTTCCTTAAAAAAAAAAACAAAGGAATTAAAAGAACACATCACTTTTAAAACAAGCCGGGCTGAAATTAGTTCCTCAGTACATTTGAAACCACATTATTTATAACTTAAATTTATTTTTATGTTGAATCTATTTTCTTGAGAAAAAAATGCTAAAACATTGAATAAATAAACAAATTTCAACAAACACAACTTTTTTCACGATCTCAATCATTTGACAGCTGTAATAGTGCTCAGGGATTTTGGGATTTGTTTTTGCGATATTCATTAAAACAAAGAGTCTAGCCATACTTAACACAAATGTTCAGCTTTTTTTTGTGTAAAAAAAAAGGGAAAAAAGATGGGACTTTTTAAAAAGTTTAAGGGATTTTTTATTTTAAAAGCTCCAAGTATTGCTGTGACATAGGACAGCTGATTTCGAAATTCAGAATTAATTCTTTTAATGAGGCATTGCTTTTTTCGATTCCATTCGGATTTTGTGAATCCTTTTTTTCGGGGTTCGAAGTGGAATAATCCATTCGGAGATTTTCCACGATGGATTCTGTGATAGGCCTGAATAATTATCAGCGAAAATCATTCGCCCCTCACCTAAAAGTGGTTCACGTAATCACACCAGAACAGACGCTGGCTTGTCCAGACCTTCCATTGCCAAACTTGTTGCCGAAAATATCTGGTAGGACCACGTATAGGTATCGACTGTGCTCATTTTATAAATCCTTATACCGTATTTGTTTAATTTGAAGGGTTGTAAGTTTTTATTTGAAGTCGACCATTGAATTTAACCACATATTCATCTACCACCAATATTTTGGAAGGAGTATATACATTGAACGAAAGTTAACCAATAATTTTCTTATGAAAGGATCAATTTTGTAAGTCTAGTGTGTTCTTTCTTGGCAGAAGGGGACAGGGAGGGTAAAATGCCAGCAACGTAATATCAGAGTAAGCCTATTATATGACATTTGTATCCGATGCATAAGGGGATGATTATATAACGAATCGAGTTTCCAGTAGTGTTCAACTGTGGGTAATTGAACAATACCCATTAGCATTAAAATCCCAAAAAATGTTTTCATTTCTTCAACGTCCACATCTTTCCATCTGTTTTATTCTACTAAATGTAGATGATCGCGATGCGCTTAGGTAATGGGCGTAAGCATTGGTATTTTCAATCATGTTCATCATAATATCCCCAGATAAAAACTTTTCCAAAATCCAATTGGGTGTACACCAGAGTTGCCAGTAAATTGTTCTCTGCCGATTGGAAGAATTTCATCACCCCAAACTAAATCTTGTTGTTGCAGCTGTTCTGAAGTTTGCCGTGGGACCAATTAATAAGCTATGCATTTCAAAGGATCACTCCTGCTTTCTTATCTTCACTTTCTCTTAAGAAGATTCTGAGTCAATTTCAGATGTTTGATATTCACTATTACTGCTGGAACTGAAATCTTCACTGTTACTATCCATCACAGTATTACAAATAAATTTTTCAGGTAAATATAAAAACGGTTAATTATTTTTTCCTTTTTTTAATATTTTTTCAGAAATGCAAAAATTCAAAGAACGACTTGACAGTTGGAAAACAAATATTTTCCCTGAGTGTTGATACATAATAAATAATCTTTGCATTATAATTCTTTAACTTCAATGTCCCCATATAAACTTATAATCACCCATACGTACCATGTCTCATATTTGATACACAAAGCAAAGTTAGTTAGCATACGTCCATGTATCAAAAATGACCACAAAACTAAAGCCTTTTTTTAACAGCAGTTACCAATTATGTACGCAACCAATCCCTTCTATGTTGAATCTTACTTAAATATAATATATAATGAAAAAAAAACACCGGACGTATGGGCGTTTTTACATTATTTTGCATGGGGACAGTGAAGACGAGTTATGCTCATGTATCAAAAATATTACATGGACGAAGGTGGCACCGTGGCACGAGAAAAAACAAATTGTGTGTATATCAAATTTGATATATGGGACGTATTTTTGATGTCTTGAAATAGTAATGGACGTATATGGGCGGTTTTAAATCAATTTTTATGGGGACAGTTAAGGTGTTAAACAATACCTATATAACACCAAAATTCAGCTTTGTCAAAATTTTTTGACGTAAAACTCTGGGCTAATTACATATAAGTGAATCCAGGAATTTAACGTGTTGAATCTAAAAAAAGATATCGCATGTCTCAATTCAGTCCTGCAAAAAAAAAACTTTCAGCTGACTGAATTCTGTATAATAAGAGGAACTGTAGGTATTTTTTATAATTTAAATTGTACAACGTATGTATCTACAGGGTGGCGTATATTATGTAACGTTATGATTTATTTGTTAACTAGCTGAACCGCCCCGGCTTCGCACGGGCTTGCAAATCCAATTATCGTACAAAATTTGATAAAGAAAATATAAATAAATAATATCACAGTGGTCTTTGTTAGGCAGGCAATGACAATCACCCCAATGATTAAATCTGCCAGCTTATTTCATATTCGGAACTCTAGAATTCAAGCAGTAGGTAGGTACTCGCTATGCATACATTTATTTTACTTTTATATTCGCACCAAAAGTTTTGCAGTTCGAAAAAAAAACATTAATTTGGTATTCAAGTGCTTTGAAATAAATGTGAAAAGTCCTCGATTCCCCGGGAGTCAAAAATGTTATTATAATTCTAATAACACTGTTACCCATCCGCTTCGCTGAGCTTCTTGAGCCCGTAACCTATGTGTGCGTTAAAAAATAGTAGCATACGTTTTTTTATCGCCAATAACACATATGGTTTACCCCGTGAAAATAAAGCCATATGGATTCTAATGCAAACCGTGTTGTATGCGCCCATCTCGTTTTTGCTTGGGTTTCATGTAGATACTCTCTTTTTTCTTTACTTTCTATTTCGGACTACCTTACCATTTGCAAAACAGAAAAAGCCATCTACCCATAAAATTAAAAACTAATTTTTGGATCCATAAATAAAACTTCGATGGAAACCGAGATAAAACATGTTGTTTTTGTATTACGTGTTAAAAGAAAACCCCGACCCAGACCCGAGGATAATAAAACGCGGCTGGTATCCTATAACATAATCAGTCCAGACTTTCGAACATGCGGAATGACAAAAAATCCACACAGGCATACTTCACAATTTGAATTTCAAGTTGAAACTGAAAGAGAATGATACAACTTATTCTTTAAAATCGGAGGTTATTCTCTTCAATTCATTCCAACCGCGATCCAGCCCATGGCAATGGGGTTAGCTGTAATATGTAAGGTACCATCTATCTTTAGCACAGAGTGGTTAAGGGTTCACTCATGAATTTTGCTTTTCGCTTGACAAAAACAATGCAAAAACGTCTTATGAGGCTCTGCACTATTCAAAAAAAAAAAAAACAAATATTCCGCAGCAGCCTTTTTTGTATTTGAAATACCTTTGGTAAGTAGATTGGTACTCACTCGTAAACAGAAATCAAAAGGAGGTATAAATTAAAATTATAAACAAAAACTTACTTTTTATGAACTTAATTGCAAAATATAATTCTGTATCTTGGTTATATTGATTTATTTATTATAAGCTTAATACAAGCTGGACTTAAAAACTATACATAATTTCTTAAAACTAAACTTAAACATATAAAGGTAGAGTTGTCCTAAGTGGGAAAAAAGGACTAAAAGAAGGATGAGTTAAGGATAGCTTGTTTTAAAGCAGGTTTACTTATGTTGGCGTTGAAGGTATTTAAGGTATTGGCCTTACGTAGCATTCGAGTTAAAGGCTCGTTTATACCATAATCAGTACGGTGGTAGGCAATGAGGAAAAAAGGAACAGATCTTAACTGGTGGGCGTTTGGATTCAAAGAAATCTTTTGGAGTAGATTAGAGCAGTCAATGACCCCATTTAATAATTGGTGAACGAAAACGATGTCGGCAGTATCACGGCGTAAATTGAGGGATTGAAGGTTCAAGAGTTTAAGGCGGTCTTCATAAGGAGGAAGGTTAAAAGGGTCATCCCAGCCAAGACCACGTAAAACGAAGCGTAAAAATCTGCGCTGGACGGCTTCAATACGTTCTATGTGAACTTGGTGATAAGGTGACCAGACTTGGGAGGCATATTCTATTTCTAAGAGAGGTCTGACGAATGTCATATAAAGGGATTTAGTGACATAGGGGCAAGAAAATTCTTTTGACCAGCGTTTTACAAAGCCGAGAGTTGAGTTGGCTTTGCTAATAATGCTGTCGTAGTGGGAGCGAAAATTGAGTTGAGTGTCACAAATGACTCCCAGGTCGCGAATGGAGGTTACTGTAAGAACAGGCACACCGTTAATCGAGTATTGTCTTAGAGACAAGGGGGGGCGCTTACGAGTAAAAGTTATAGCTTGACATTTCTTAATGTTAAGCTCAAGAAAGTTTTTTTGACAGCAAGTAAAAAAGTTATTTAAGTCTGTTTGCAACATTCGTGTGTCGTTAGTGCTGAAGATTTGTTTTGAAATCCTAATATCGTCAGCGTAAATTTCCAAGTCAGATTGAGATAAAATCAGCTCAACATCATTAATAGTCAAAAGAAAGATAAGTGGTCCCAAATGGCTTCCCTGAGGTACACCAGATAATGCATGGATAGGTTTGGTGACACTCGCTCTGAAAAGCACTCGATACTGACGGTCAACTAGGTACGATTGAATCCAAGACGTGAAATAATGAGGAAAACCAATTTTTTTTAGTTTAAAGAGAATGATATTGTGGGAAATTTTGTCAAATGGTTCTAAAAGGTCCAATGTCATGTTTCCTCATTTTAGGGAAATCGTTTTCGTTTTTTTAATTTCTAAGAATGCTTATAATAAAAAAAATATAAAAAAAAACATATATGTAGTTCAAAATTTTGACAGCAAAACTTAAAAAATTTCTGAGTAATTATGTATATGTCTGAAACTGAGATCTAGAATAGCGGGTGTTTGTTTTCATGCACAACATATCTCACTGTTCTTTTTCCTTATTTTGAGTATGCACAAACCCGCTCGTATTCGAATACAACATTGTGTCAAAATTTCAAAGCAATCGGTGAAGAACTTTCGGAGATTAGCGGTAAGGAACAAACGTACATTTACATTTTTATTTATTGTATAGATAACATTTTTCTTTCATAGCTGTATAGAGAAAAATTGAATGATCAATTGAGTATTCTACGAAATTGATTTAAATTTAATTTTAAAAGTTCAATTGTCACTCAATTTTCAACATCAATCAACCTTTAATTTTACCTTCTCACCTATACATACATCATTGAACGATACCATAATAATAAATTATATCAGTGATGTCGATGACTTTCATATTCTCCATTTCATACGTTTAAACCTCACAAAATCCGGTATAAATACATAGATGCAAAGTGCAAAAAAATAAAAAAAAATACAAATTAAATTATCATAGAATGAATAATAAACCAGTACCTATATCTACCCGATGAAGACTAAATACGGAACCGGAAGGTTACATTTCATTTTGATAACAAACGTAAAATGTCTGTTGTATAATTTTCTTACTGTTTTATGCCAATTAAATCAAAAATGAAAATGTTTTTAACAGCTGCCGTTGACAATAATAATAATTGATGACATTATTTTGTCGAAGGACACAAATCAAATCATTCTATACCTACCTATTTTGTTGGTTAATTAATCCAATCAAATTGTTCGAGATAGATCCCTCAATCAGTGCAATCAGTCTACCTTCCTATTCATATATACCATGATATTCAAAAATTGTTCCTTTTAAACATTGTTCTATCTATCTAGGGTTGAATGTGATATATGTGTGTCAAGGATTAATGGACAATCGGAAGAGATTGTAAATCAATGTGTCCTTGATTTTAATCCTTTTCTGATTTAATGTGTCTACCTCTTGTTGTGTATACATATATGGATTATGGGGTCGAGTTTAGGTATGTATAAGTGTTTTCGGTCAGAATTGTATTCTAAGGCATATAAATAGGACAAATTACAGAGTGACGTGTGACTTTAGTTTATGAATTGTCAATTGGTATGTTATATGTATGCTTATAATTTAGTTGGAAATTCTTGATTTGACTTTGACATGCTAAGTAGGTAGTTCATTTGTGTATAATTAATTGCTCAAAATAAAAAATATTGTAGCGCTATTATTTTTGAGCAAGATAGATATGTATATTAAGTAAATTAGTGTTGATATGTTAATTGATTTTTTTTAGTACCTGTCAAAAGAAAATCGTTATAATTTGGTAAAGTTAAATTCAGATATAATCAGCCCAGGATTTACCCTTAGGCCAACCAGGCCCAGGCCTGGGGCATCACGAAAAAAGGGGCCACAAAAGTAAGTAGAAGCAACTGAATCTTTATTGCCTGTCATAAAGAAGCGATGATGGATTACATTACACGTAGATCTCACCGCGGAATTAAGGCAGATTTTTACAAACAAATGCAAGAGTCATGTTCATACTGGAAACATGTACTTAAAAGGGTGGTTGCTGTTATTTGCACATTGTCTGAACGTGGTCTAGCATTTAGAAGATCTGAAGAAAAATTTGGTTCATCAAATAATGGCAATTTTATGGGTCTTCTTGAATTAACAGCAAAGTTTGATCCTTTCTTGTCCATTCATATTTCAAAATTCGGACATCCTGGTTCAGGAGCAACTTCATATCTATCTAAAACTATATATGAAGAATTGATTGAAATAATGGCTCAAAGAGTTCGCGAGGAAATCATTAAACAAATAAATATTTCTGGGTATTTTAGCTTGTCTGTAGATTCTACGCCAGATTTGTCTCATGTGGATCAATTGAGTATTGTTATGCGGTATGTTAAAGATGGCCAGCCTATTGAACGCTTCTTAACGTTTTTGGAGATGCATTCTCATACTGGATCCGGTATTGCTAATCAAGCATTAAAGTATCTGAGTGAACATAACATATCAATTTTGAAATGCAGAGGGCAAACATACGACAATGCTCCAAATATGTCCGGTCAGTATAAAGGGATGCAACAGCAAATTCTTCTGACAAATCCATATGCAGTCTATGTACCTTGTGCATCACACTCTTTAAATCTTGTTGGTCGCTGTGCTTTGGATTGCTGTCCTATCGCAGTTGATTTTTTTTCTGTCGTACAATCGCTTTACAATTTTTTTCTGCATCAACTAGTAGATGACAAACGTTAAAATCTGCTCTTCAAAATGATAATGTGATAAAATCACTCTCAGATACACGGTGGGAAGCTCATGCTGCAGCTACTTTTGCCATCATTAAATCATATAATAAATTATAAGATACTTTAAACGACATTTCCGAAGATAATACATTAAAAGGAGATGCTAGGAGGGAAGCTGGTGGTCTACTAAACAAAATGAATAAACTAGAATTTGCCTTAATGCTTGTGGTTTGGAACGATATTTTACAAAGTTTTCAAAAAGTCAGTAAGGTTTTGCAAAGCGAAGACGTAACACTACTGACATGCGCGAATTTGTATAGATCATTGTCCGATCAACTGGAGAAAATGCGTGATAATTTCGACTCTATTGAAATGCGCTCTAAGGAACTTCTACCAGATGGCATCTACATGATTACACGAAAACGAATTTGCAAAAAAATGGCTAACGATGGTAATGCTCCCGATGTAGATTTAAGCCCGAAGGATAAGTTTCGAATAAACGCTTTTTATATTATTATCGATAAGTTAAGAATACAAATGGATTCCAGAGGTCAAATACATAAAGAAATTTCTGAACGATTTGATTTTCTTTGCACAAGCAATGAAAAAGTCAACGTTTTAGCCTGTGCCCAGCGTTTGGTGTCAAATTATCCGGAAGATTTAAATTCAGAACTTGCTGACGAGTTAATACAATTCCATCGTTATGTGATGCATAAAAATGGCAATAATTTTAAATTTTTCAATCAAGCTAATTTATATAAGATTATGTGGGAAGATAAAATTACATAAGCGTTTCCGAACGTAGACACGGCATTACGTTTATTTTTAAGTCTGATGGTGACAAATTGTTCTGCGAAAAGATCATTTAGTCAATTAAAATGCTTAAAAAGTCCTTGTCGAACAATGATAATGCAGGAAAGACTTGATGCACTATCTCTGCTCTGTATTGAGAGTGATTTCATGAAATAGATTTCGATGAACTTATAAAAGACTTCGCTGCTAAAAAAACGAGAAAACAATATTTCAAAAATTAAGTAAAAATCTGTAAAAAAAAGTCGTATACATATGTACATATTCTTGTAACTACCATTATAAATAAAATTAATTTTAGTTTTATGGAATTCGTTGTAATTTGTTTTCTTAAGTAGATATTTAATTTTGTATGAAGTAAACCATACAATATAAGAGAATATATGCAAAGGGGGCACCATTTACTCTTCAGGCCTAGGGCCCAAAAAAGCTAAATCCGGCGCTGGATATAATCTAACTAAGGTAGGTAATAATTATGAGGACGGCCGGCGTTTTAGAAACGTGCATCGTTTAACTTTCGTTTGGCGTCCATTTTTTTAATAAATTTTTTAAAATGATTTTGCTGATAGACCGAGAGCAGGCAGCAGATTTTTGGCTTGAAAGGGAACCAATCGATATTTATACCATATGTAGTCCTGGGGAAGGTGATAACGAATATATATGTTCGTCTACCAGTATGTATGTGGCAACGTTTCCGAGAAAAAGTGCATCGAAAGTACAACTTTTCTGAAAATAGAAATAGTGAGGAAACCACTTCAAATGCATCGCATCCCAACGCCCTCGATTCCCTGATTACAAATATGGTTTTGACAAACGTCTAGGTGGCCGCAAAAACACCGCAGACGTCGACGAAAATGCCTTCTTTTTTTTTTGCGTTTTTAGACTTCCGAAAGTCCTCGACTCGTTGAGTGCGAATATGGCCGCAGAAGACGTCTAAGTGGCCACCAAATCCTTGATTTTTGGCATTTTCAAAATTTTGGGAAACCACATGAAATGTATCTCAAATGAAATTTATTGACCCCCTGATTGCAAATATGTATACGATAGACGTCTTTGTGGCCGCAAACCCGCGACAGACGCGATTGAAATCGCGGATTTTTTATTCAAATTTTTATATGTATACCTAACTGGTAAAACACACCAAAAAGGATAGCAATCGGTAGGGCTTGCCAACAGGAGTATAAATATGTGAAATGAAGACGTTTTGGATTCCACCCAATAGCTGGAAAGCGCGATAAAAATCGAGTATTTTTTAAATTTAATTTTTTTATTGGGCTTTTGGAGGAAACCACTTGAAATGTACTTTAAATGAAAGGTATTGACTTCATAAAAATTAAAATATGAGGGACAGACGTTGGGGTGGTGACAAACAGAGGCGGCGGAAGGGGTGTGCGAAGTGTGCCACCGCACACGGCTCTGCTCTCTCTTCGAGGGGCCCCGCGTACCCATCAGCGTTAGAACCTTACTCCAATCGGAGTAAATTTGCTCCAATTATTGGAAAGAAAATAAATCTACTGCACCACTCCACTTTCTTGAGATCATACTCCTTTTTTTCCACACTGAAAAATTCAAAAAATCTATAGACAATCCACATGAAAGGATATGACAGCACTGTGGTATTCAATATTCTTGGCAAGATCGTATGGCACGCTCTTCCTATTTAAATTTTTTTACTTCAAATAAGCGAATGAAAATTGCTCCAAATGGAGTAAAAACTGACACAAAAATGTTTATTTTTTGACAATACACGAATAAAACAAATTAACTCTTTTAATTTTTTTCTTGTATTCCAAGTCATAACTAAATTATATTTCTTTAATAATAGAATTTGCGTTTTTTTCGTATTGCATGGAAATTGCACGGTTTTTTAGAAAATGTTTCATCGAAATTTTTTGTTTGGGTGGCAACGCTGCTCTGAATCTGAATTTTTGAATATAAAATTCTTTTCTGTTCTGAATCGAATGTGATTTATTTTAAAAAATACACTACACGATTTAGTACGATGTTAAAGCATTTTTATCATACTTAAAATGCTTTAACATCGTACTAAATAGTACGATTTAGTACAATGTTAAAGCATTTTTATCATACTTAAAATGCTTTAACATCGTACTAAATCGTTTAAAATTTTGCACAATTTTTTTTAAATACAGATTTTGAAAACTTGAGTTTTTATTTCGTTTTAAATTCTACTACGACAATTTTCTATTTACTCCACTTTTGCTCCACATCTGCTCAATCATCATTTTGTGATTCACCCAAAGCTTTTGTAAGTTCAATAGCAGTTGTAAAAGAAAAAATATTTTCTACCAGATAGGTACCTACTTATTATTTAAATTTTCATTTATTATTTTTTTTTGTTATACATGCAAATTAGGAAATGCTTATAAAGTTTGAAATCAAATATTGTTTTAAATTTGTTATTACAATTTTGAATTTAAATTAATAAGTGTAAGCGTAAGTTTGTATGACACTTGTGTAATATATTTTTTTCATATACATAGGTAATGATGCAGCCAGAAATCATTTTTCCAAGGGCCCCGCAAATTTAATCTTGCACACGCAAGATTTAATTTAATTTTGCTGAGGCCCCTTTCTTTGGCGTGGGCCCCTTATTTGAGGAAGAATTTAGTATACAAACCGATGCACAGTGGTTTTGAATTTCCGAACATTACTATAGAAGGAAAGAAAAGAGCTGACTGCTGAGGCAAAGTATTTCACATTCGTGTAGTTTGGCTAAAGAAAGAATTTCTTTAATTAACAAATACATCCGAAAGCATAGACTCAAGGGTAAATTTTTAAGTGAGAAATGCAAAAATCCATTTTAATGGACCAATGAGTTCAAAAAAGTATCATTAAAAAAGGGAGAAGCTGCGAACATTACGACGCGACCGCGGTCAGGAGACACATGCGATTTCGTTATTTTTGCTTTAAATTTGTAAAGCTGAATACGTATTTTGATTTTAGGTATTTGTGACAAATCCAAAAAGTTATCTTCCACAGAGTACTTGAAATGGCACCGTAAAAATGGTTTATTCTTATGAAATTATTTACTGAAGTATCTATGGGCATTTTTCTTTTTTATAGTTCAGAGTGAGCTCTGAATAGAGTCTGAACACTCCGAACATACTCTGAGCCACAGTACACATATTAAAGGCAATATATTGCGCAGGTTGTCAAAGTTGGAAATGTCAAAAAAAAATTAAAAATGGCTGTTCGAGTGCCCACAGGAACTCAACGAGCATCATTAGAAACAACAACAAAATATTGAAATTAGACAAGTAAAGGGACACTGAATCAATAATTTTACCACCATAATACCTCGAATTTGACAGATGCGCAGAACTGAACTGAAGAAAAATGAAAACGCTTATGATGTTACCTTCAATATGTGTACTGTGCTCTGAGTGATCTTTGACTGAGCGTGCTCTGCTCTGAACAAAGCGTGTTCTGAGCACTCAGAATTATATTTGAAACACACCTGAATACTTAGCTTTTTTTTCAATTTCACCTGTCAAATGCTTGTGATCGGCATTCAACTCGGTCTGCTCAGTTATTTTACTCTCAGCTCATAGAGCGCGCTCTGAACAAGCTAAGAACACGTTCAGAACGAAAAAAGAAACACAAATTTGAAGCTCTGAACGCTCAGAGGTAAAAAAGAAACACAATTTTTTGTTTGACAGTTTAGGCTCTGCTCTGAACTAAAAAAGCAAAACGCCTATTTATTTAAAGAAACACGCTTCACCAGCTGTCATTTTTGTATTTGTTCATAGTTGTCATTTTCTTCAGTGTTCTGCTCTGAACTAAAAAGAAAAACGCCATATATATAGGCGGATTGATGACACTTTCAGGCAACGTTAAAATGACAGCAAATTGACAACAGTATTTCCAATGTATTTCTTACCGACTAAAATTAGTTCCTCAGTACATTTTAAACCACTTTTTTTATAGCTTTAATTTATTTTTATTCGTTGAACCTATTTTCTTGGGAAAAGATGCTAAAACATTGAATAAATAGGCTTGTTCAGGAAAATGAGATCTCGGAGGTCTCAGCAATCTCAATTACCTGAACAGGATTCCTCAGCAAAATTTCTCAGCTTTGCTGTCAAAACTCTGAGGGAAAAAAAATATTTGATTCGCTTGCTCAATTTTTGAGTGAGAAAAATCTCTGAAATCTCATTTTTCTGAACACGCCAATTAAGTAAATATCAACAACAGTTTTTTTTTACGATCTTATAATCATTTGACAGCTGTAATAGTATGGGATTTTTTGTTTGCGAGAGTTTTCATGTTGAAAGCTTTATAGGACCAAGTTACGGTTATGCTGGATTTATTTAAAATTTTAATGCTTTTCACTCTGTGATTAATAATATTTTTAAATACTGTAATAAAACACAAGTAAAAGGTGTTTGCTATATTTAGAATTGTGTGCGTCACATATGACTCAAAAACTCTTTAAACGTAAATGATGGTAGGTACTATAACAAGAGATTTCTAATTATGTTAAAATTATGATTTATTTATTTACAGTACAAAAGTACATAAGTGTATAGCATATATTTACTTCATACAAATTAAAAACAATAAAAGCGAGAACTGATTTATGTATATTCCCCCTTTGTGAAGTCCCCTCCCTATATAGTTGCACTCAACAACCGTGACACCATATTTTTAATAATACGAGTCCTCTTTTCTCAAAAGAATTACAAAAAAAAAAAAAACACCTATAGCTACCCAAAAAGAAAGGCACCAGCACCACCGCACCGTCATTGCTTAAATTTTAATATACCTACATATATACATATACTTCCTCTGCCACCATAAAATCCCCCAACTTATGATTTATTAGACTCGAGTAATTGTCGCATTACAAAAAGATTACTCGCTTATATATTTTTAAATAAAAGTCGAATTAATTTTACGTTCCATGCGCATATTTATATTCTCGAGCATTAATTTTCTGAAAAAAGGAAATTCATTGCCATACTTTATTAAAACCAAAGGACTTTTTCCTTGTTGCCTATTTTTCCGTTTTCACTTTTGTTTCCGTGTGGGTTGTATATATGTGTGTGAATGTTTAAATAACTCAGTGATAATGACGACCAAAGGATAACTTAAATAGGCGTTGTATCCTACGAGCAAAAAAAAAAAAAAAAATGTTTGTGTTTTTCTTTGGTGAAATGCTTTTTTATCTGAAAGGATGTAAATCCTCCTTAATCGTGTTTAAAAATGAAATGAAACCAAAACGCGTTTTTACAAGGGTAATAGGAATCAAAATGATGTAGGTATAGGTAGGTATATACGAAACAGCTCTCAGTTATATAGCAGCAAAAAAAAAAAGTGAAGCATAAAATAATCCTTTTGATAACATTGCTTTGTATAGGCTTAGAAGGGATAAAAATGCTCTTATTTATGAAGTCTTGACACTCTTATTTTCCCTACTTACATATATAAAAAGTCGTGGAGAAAATACAATATTAGCTTTGCTATCGATATGAAAAGGGTTGACTTTTCTTTCGTAAGATATTACTATATACTTACAGTGCTGGGCAAACAAAATTTAGTGACGAAATTGTGCTAAGTTTGTTGATATACGATTAGTGAAAAAGAAATTGGGAAGCGAATAGTGAAATCCTTTTTGTATTTGTAGATTTCGTATTTTTGTATTTTGAAAAATTTAAATTTCATAAAATTCTGTCCCAAAGTTGTCGAGGTATGTTTGAATAATACTCGGAGTTGTAAATTCCAAATAATACTGATTTTATTAAACAACATATCTTCCTTAAATACTATTTTTACATGTGTATTATTTACATATTCCTTATCTCTATATTCTTACTTATCTATGTTTTATTGAATGGTTGATTTATCTCTAGATATAACAGTCAGTGCATGTCCACGATGATTTGTGTTATATTTATTTACCACACACATTGGGTTATCTGAAGATAAGTACTGCATGTTCATGTTTGGACAAGGTATACGATCGGTCAACGCAGAATAGGTACTCTCAATGCATTGACGGCTGCACTGATATGAATTTTAGGGTCAAAGCGTTGATTATTTTGTGTGACCACCTTTATAATCAACCGCTTTCAACCCAGTTAGAATATATTGACACTGCACTGTTTGTCAGCACATCGACGTTGACACAGCTGAATTTTTTACCGAGTCAACGTATGTAGGTAACCTGCGTTGACCTTTATATCAATTTTTAAAATTTTTGATTTTGTTGAGATTTTTGTAATCCAACGACATCGGAGTCAGATGTGCAATTGGAAAGTTTCTTAAAATATAAGCAACAAACTAGATTTTGACGTTTATTAAATATTTCGATCCAAATGTCATCCAAAAACCCTAAAACACATTTTTCCGAAGAAAAAATTTAATATAAATACATATTTCGATTTTATTTAAATTTTTCAATCCATCAACATCGTCGGCATTTTTCAATGGAATTTGGCAGTTTATATACTTTGAACATTTTAAAGTCGTGTGATCGTCACTGCAAAGAATGATTTAATTTACTTTTGTCAATTCGGCATCAAAACTCAAAAATTTACATGTCAACGCATTGCCTTGCCACCAAGGGATAAAAAACGATTTGACACAGATAACACGTCAACGCATTTAAATAAACCCAGCATTGACTTGACAGATGGGTGTTACCTGTGTGATCGTCAAAGTTTCATGCGTTGACACAATTTATATTGTCTGTATATATTGATGACATTTTTAGTGACGTCAAGGAGTCAACGCATTGACCTTTTATAACAGGGACTTCTAATCGTAGCTTAAGCGGGTACAATTTGCTGGATTACATAATTTTTTTTAAACTTCCAAGTAAATTGTGTTTTTTTTATACGTGTGATTTTAAAGAAGAAATAAAACGCATAAAAATTAATGTTATGGCCAAGAATTAAGCTTTATTATAAAGATAAGGGTTTGCCAAGGGCAAGTGGCCACCGCGGCTGGCTCGAATAAATTCCAGCCGAGAGGCCCAGAGGCCCCGACGCGCGACGGCGGAATGGACTCATTCGGGTCTTCTTCGATACTCTGCTCCACAAAATCAAAACCATATGCACTATTGCGCTGAACAAAATGCGACGGAGTCGCAGCCGAAATATCTGTCAAAATAGTAAATACACACAAAATCAATGCTACGAGCAGAATGTAACTCAACACTGCAGACCCAGCTGAAGTCGGAGCCGCAATGGTTCGCGAACTTTTAATTTTTCACGTACAGTACTTTCGACGTTTCAATTTATAAGAAGACAAAGTGCCGGACAAAATATCAAAGCTTTTAGTGTTTATTTGTGTAAGAGAAAAAAAAATATTAATTAAAAAAAAAATATTGGAAATAAAAAAAGTGAATAATAAATTCTTTTTATTTTCAATATACAAAAAACTGTAGGTACAGCTCATTGTGGACACATAAAAAAAATAATGCAAGACATTTCTTGAAAGCAGTTGCAGTTTCAAGTTGCAGCAGGGCATTGTGTTCAGCCAGTAAAATAACGGTACATAATATCATTACTATAGGGCTGGGATTTTCATGCACTTATAAAAATCGGAAATATGCGCTTAAAATATGCCCTTAAAAATGGAAAATATGCACTAAAAAATGGAAAATATGCACCTAAAAAAACATTATTTTACCTTATTTTTTCCAAAAAAAAAATATAAAAAAAAACACATTTTTCATTCAGTTTTTATTTATAAAGAATTCAGTCTTTAATTTAACAGAAATAAAGAGAAGATAACATTAAAAGTTAACAAAATAACAATTAATATTTTTATTTAAAACGAAACAATATATTATACATACATATCTTCCAAAATGTAACTGAAACTTACATAATATTTTCATATATTTTGTTCACATAAATAATGAAACTTTATTAAAAGTTTTCAAACACAAAACTTTGCCTGTTTGGCCTTTCAAAAGAGAAAAAGAACGTTCTACATCAACTGAAGTAAGAGGGGCGTTTTTTAAATAACAAATTTCATCAATTGTAAGATTAATAAAAACGCTTTCGTTAAGCTAAGTACACACGATTGTCAGATCCGTCAGTGAAAAAACTGTTCCAAATGTCTTACAATCGTCTGAACACACAATTTTGTCTGACAATATTCTCAGAAACGTCATTGACAGACGACAATCTGACAAAAAATTGTCAGGTATCTAACAATCGTCTGATCACACAATTTGTATCTTTGTCAGTCGATTAGGACATTGTCAGACTCATTGGTCATTGTCAGATGTTTTCATTGAAAACATCTTACAATTGCTGAAATTGCTGGAAATCCCAGCCCTAATCATTGCCTTTATAAATAGTTTATACTCATTGCGATGGGAAAATGAGACGTCAGCGTGACGGGGACTCTTGTAGTTGTCCGCTAATAAAAAACCTTTCTCAAACAATGAAATGATACACAATAAGCATTTCTCTTCGTCTCGTTGCGTCAGAATTTCGAAAAGTTGAAAATAGACACAACGTAACGACAAGAAATGCTTCATTATGTATAAAATTTAATTGTTTAAAATTTGTTTTTAAGAGGATCTCGTTACGCTGACTGACTTTTAGTTTTCGCATTGTGCTTTAGAGTTTTCATTTTTTTTCAGTTTTGAGAATCTGTCAAAATCGAAGAAAATGGTCAATTGCTCATTCACAGTGCGTGTTTTTTATCTATTTATTCCAAATATTCGAAATATCTGAAACACCTCTTTTGCGTTTCTTTATTCAATACTATATTCAGGGTGATCGGTATAAGGTACACCAAAAAGCTAGAGCGAGTAGGTTGGGTTAAGACAAGAAAAAAATCGTGGAGGTGGTCTGTTTCCTCCCCTTTTAGGTGGAAGTGGCAATTTTCTGAAAAAAAAAATGACTTAAAACAGAAAACAAGTTATTGAAAAACAACGGTAGAACTTACAATGCCATGGTATACTTTTTTGGATAATCAGAAATTTCTTCTTTAATTTTCATTTTAAATTGTGAAAAATTTTGAAAAATTAATTTTCAAATTCGAAATTTTGAAGAAAAAAAATTTAAAACTATTTTTTCAAAAAAATTTTATGTAATTAAGTATAATTTTTGTTTTCAAAATTCAATGCTCTTATTAATTTGCATTAAAAAAACAGAAAACCGGATGCTAAAATGTATCTTAAGCTAAGTACAGACGATTGTCAGATCTTACAATATTATCAGAACTGTCAATGGTCTGACAATAGCTAACAATTAGCTGACAATTGACATATTTCTTACAATGAAAAATTTTCCGTTCACACGGTTGGTAGATTTCTTCCTAATTTGATTGTCAGCTATTTTTTTTATCTAGCTTTAACTAACTCATTGACATTTCGAACAATGAAGAAATTGTCAGAAATTGTAAGATGTTTTCAATTAAAACATCTGACAATGACCAATGAGTCTGACAATGTTCTAATCGACTGACAATGATAAAAATTGTGTGCTCAGACGATTGTTAGATACCTGACAATTTTTTGTCAAATTGTCGTCTGACAATGACGTGCCTGACAATATTGCCAGACAAAATTGTGTGTTCAGACGATTGTAAGACATTTGGAACAGTTTTTTCACTGACAGATCTAACAATATTGTAAGATCTGACAATCGTCTGTACTTAGCTTTAGCTTTTGAGAAATTATAAAAAATGAAAAGTTGTAAAGGTGAAATCTAGTTAATCCAGTTAAGTTGTTTTTTTATTATTTGCTAAAAACCGTATGGTATATAATAAAAAATAAAACAGGGATAATCCACTAATTTTAAAAATTGACCTGAGCAGATCAAACTTGGGAAAACCAAAAAAAAGTGATTTTCTTGGAAAAAAGTACTTTAAAAACTGTATCTCTTTATGGAGGTGCCAGGGATATGAATAGGAAGAAACACGAGGAGCTAACGATGATAGCACACGCGATTCTACACATACATATTAAGGGTGTATAAAGTGTGTAGGTACTTGTCACTTGATAGTTCGTTGTTACATACATATATACCCAAATACGACTACCGAAGGGGTAATTTTTTTTTATTTTGTTTTGTGCTAAACAAAATTCAACTAAAGGGGTGAAAAAACATTCCAATAATCGAGAAAATGTGTTCGAGTTAGAGAGAGTTCGACTTAGAAAATGGTTTTTGTATGGAAAATTGAAGGGAATGATACAAATATGTGAAAAAATTCGAGTTAGAGAGAAATTCGGCTTAGAGAGATTACGATTTAGGGAGAGTCGAGTGTATGTGGCTATTTTATACAAATTGCATTCTAAATAGATATTCAGTTATAATGAAGGAATTTTGTTTCAATTGGTAATTAAAGAAATACAGTCGACTCTCCCTAAGTCGTATCTCTCTAAGTCGAATTTCTCTTTAACTCGAACTTTTTCGCCATATTTTATAATTCCCTTCAATTTTCCATACAAAAACCATTCTCTAAGTCGAACTTCCTCTAAGTCGAACTCTCTCTAAGGGGCCAGTTATAGCTTTCATTGAAACTGCATCATTGAAAATTTTAGTTTCTTATCTTGAGACACTTTGAAAGCAAAATCAGTAAATATTTTGATGCCAGTATAAAAAGCTGATAACTCAATTATTATTTCTAGCCAAAAAAATATTTCATTTTGGCCCAACCATTCACATAAAATGAATTCTAAGATTTCAATGATCAATGGTAATGTAGTTCAACCATTGAAATAAATAAATTCATTTCACGTGTTAACTTGGACCAAAACGGAAATTTTTTTTGACAAAAAATAATAATTAAGTCTGTAGCTTTATATTGGCATCAAATTAATCGCTGATTTTGCTTTATAAGTGTCTCAAAAATTTAAATTTTCAATGATGAGTTTCAATGAAAGCTACAACTGGCCCCTAACTCGAACACATTTTCATGATATTTGACATCTTTTTTCGAATTTGTTGAATTTTGTTTATAACAAAACAAAATAAAAAAAACATTACCCCTTCGGAATTCGTATTTGGGTAAAGTATAACTACGATCCATCAAAACCTTAATACAGATGTATATATATGTAGCATCGCGTGTACCATCATCGTTAGCTCTTTGCGTTTCTTCCTGTTCATAACCCTGGTACCTCTATAAAAAGATACAGTTTTTAAAAAGTTACAACGCAAAAACAAAAAACAGATTGTTATCCTTTTCTTTGTGTTGCTGGTTGCTTTATATGCATATATTAACCTTTATTTATTAAATAAACCTTAAAAGGTTTCCAAAAATGTTTCTCTCTATAACTCGAATTTTTCCAAAACTCTCTCTAACTCGAACAAATCTTGGTATCCCGTGAAAATTCGACTTAGGGAGAGTCGACTGTAATACTAGCAAAATCCATAAAAAAAGCATTTTCCCAACCCTTATAACAAACTGAGTAAGAGAAATACCATGCTTAACAATTTATGAGATCGATCTCATATATTCAACCATTTTCTCATCTTTATGCATACTGAATCAAGAATCAAAAAGTAAATATAGCTTATGCGATAAAAAATGTATATTGGGCAGTGTTATTATAAGAAAACTTTATTCGAAAATTCACAAGAATTTCAAAGAACTTTTTGCACAGCACTTTATATTATCACAAAATGTCTCAAGATCTCGAGGGAAATTTCAAAAAAATAAATAAATATATAGATGGTGACTGATGTTATTGAAAATAAATGTTATCAAGGTCCTTCCGGTTGACGTCTGTCATCGCAACATAACCTAGTTAAATAAAATAATATATAGCTAGATTTAAATAAATAAATAAATAAAAACCATGATTTCTTTCTGTTGAAATAAATGCATATTATGTTCTAATGAAATTACTTTAGCAACTGGCATAAACTTTATTTCCCAGAATTTTTCTAGAAAAAAAAAATCCTGTTCTTAAGATGAAATTTTGCAAAATATGCGGGTACATTTCACATGGATGTATATTGTACATATAGTATGTAAAAGCAAAACATAAAATCTTGTTCATAGAACTTTCTAAATGTACCGACATTAATTATGTACGCGTATATTATTTATAAATGTTTAATTTAGAGTCGAGAGCCCATTTGATAGTGTTGTTGCAAGTTTCATATAGAATAAGCTTTAGGTAGGGTACCTTATTTCGTATTTGTTATGCTTGCCACACCGTTTTGCCAAAATTTACCCTTCCGTCTTTTTGGCGAGAAAATTATAACATAAAATTCATAGCAAAAATATTATTTAGTTTTTAAGTATGTGTGTGAGCGACCCACAGGCATATTATATTATATAGAGAGTATTCCATGTTATATTTTGCTGGGTTTTTTTTTGGAAGGCATCACGTATCTGCGTAAAAGTATAGAGAGAGAGAGCATAAAGTGTATATCCTTAATATCCGACCGTCTTAACAGAATTAATTAAATATTTATGTGGTTTATGAGACTCATGTTATGTAGGTAAGGTATATAGGGAGGGATATTCTTAGTCTTAGTTAGTTAAGCTTCTTAGCAAATGATTTATAAGTTTTATGGTGAAAATAGTGTAGGGTACCTATATGTATAGGTGTTCTCTAAATGCATAGAAGCATTTTGAAATTTTCCTAAAAATTGTTTTCTTATATCCTTAGCATAATCTATGAGTTACTTTTGTTCCCTGGAGTGAACAAAAAAAATCTTTTGGCTGTAGGTAAATATGATCACTATGAGTACGTTCTATAGATCCATATCCATATACGGTTAAAATGCAGAACCTCGTAAGCCGTTTTTACCTGATTTTCGTTTTTACCTTGCAAATTTTCTATGGCGGTCTAAAAAAATATGTTCAGTGCAAAATTGTTACGATGAAATTGCCAAAAGATGGCTCTCTCTCTGCTGATTTTTTTTATCCGTCTATATACAAATAATATTTCTCAAAGAATTAAATTATTATGACTCAATATAGTAGGTATAGGTATGTAGGTACTTAACAAATCTCTATTTTTTCCTTTATCTGAATCCAAATTCCATAATTGCATTTAAATTACTATTTCATAAGTGCTTTCAATACTTAAATGTACTTTTGAATTTCCTGTGTCAAATGGGGGCAATGAAATAAAATTAGCGAAAAAGGCTTTAGAAATAATTGTTAAACTTTATGCCTGCCTTATAATTTCAATAGTCTATCTGCTCTGCATAGAATGTTGATTATAATGCGTTTCCCACTGTGGAAGTAATTCATATATTAGTTCATTTATTATTTCAAAATAAGTCTAAATGGTAGATGTACACTGGAAACCAACATGGACTTAAAAAGTTAATTGAGTTCTATATAAAGAGTTGGTGCGTGCTTTTATGAGGGTACAACCTAATGGCTACTTCTTCCTTGAACAATGGTTTAACAATTATGTAATTCAAATTTCAGTTCAAAATAATAAGTGCACAGCAAATGCCAGAATCATTAGATATTTTCGATTTTAAAATTTAATCGTTTTCATGAAAATTCTATGGGGATTGGGGTGTCCTTCTATTCAAATATAAAATATACAAATTAGTTGAGCTTAATTTTAGAGTTGTGAAAATACGCATAATATTAAAGTTGATTTCAATCAAAACTATACAAGGAATCAAAACATTAGTGATATGTCAACTGTCATGTTAGGATGGTCCTTTAATTTGACATAAAGTTAAATAGCTCTCATTTGGTTCGAAATGATTTGATAAAATAATGCTTTTATTTATTTCATCCATTTCGTTTCCTTGTTTTCACATAAAATCATAGTTATTGTAGGTACATATTGACAAAAATAAAATATGCACGATTCGATCGCAACTAAATATATTTTTTTGTTTATTTGTTCGATTTTTTTTTATTTTACATTTTAAAAACAATTTGAATTGGTTTTGACACCAAAACGATGTACGCCATCTGATTTTTTACATAAATCTTAATTTTTGAGAAAAAAATGAAGCGTTGAGAATGAGAAGGGGTCAAGTGAGGTTTTTGAAGTTTTGAGTTAAAAGCGTTTAAAGTTTTATGTTTATAACAAAACAAACGTGTATCTGAAACTAACTTTTGTAAGTATAATAACAATAGAAACACAAGAATTAGACTAAAATTTAAGTTGTCGCTTAACACCAGTTTTGGTAAAAAAACACAAAAAAAAATCGAAAAATGTCACTTGACCCTTCTCAATCTAAACGCTTCAAATATCAAAACTCGTTGGATCGGTTTAAAAAAAAATTACCTTTTATCGAATATAAAATTTTGAAAACATTTTTAAGAAAAAAAAATTGGTACACCATATTTTAGTGTTTATTAATGCGGAGTTAAAAACTAAATTTTGAAGAAAAATCATCGACCCATTTTCGTAATATCGAATTTTCAAAAAATTATTTTGAAAAATTTTTTTTTTGTAAATCCAAAATTTGTTTGAAAATGTTGATAAGCAATATTGTTCAAATTTAATAGAATCTCTTGTGTAAAAATTTTCATAAAAATCGGTTCAACAGGTTATGAGATTCTCGAAAACTGGTTCCATGGGAGGTACCTATACCATTTATACCCATTTTTCGGAATTTTTTTTATAAAATGGCAGCCGATTTGTTAAAAAATTACAGATTTGTTTTTAAAGTTGTGGGCACGTTTTTGAGATTAATTATATTTTCATTATCTGCCTAAAATCAAATTGTATGGTAGCTACTGTTTTTTTTTTTGGTCCTTAAGCCTAGTACGTTGCTGATGCGAAACGAAAAATCTCATACAAAAATGACACAACGAAATCATAAACTGAAAATTTCGTTCTGCTTTTCGTTTTGCAGTACGCTGTTCGAAGAGCGAAATTTATAATTGTAGCAGATTATTTGGAGAAGTCTCCGCTCCTTTTTCGCACTGAATTAATTATAGAGACTATTTATTGTGTGCGGAAAAATGATATTTTAGTTTTATTTGTGTTTTTTTTTGTTTATCAATTTTTTACATCATGGGTTTCTCTGAATTTTTGCGTTTATGTTTGATTTTGTTTTTGGAATTAGTCAAACTCTCCAAGGATATTTTCCGTTGTGTTTTCGCAAGCGTTTCGTTGTATATTTGGTACAAATTCTTAAAAACAATAACATAAATATTAAAGCAAAATTCAATGGCAAGAAAGATAATGATGCTTACGTACCCTAACCGCTTGAAAGAACGAACAAGATATCTAGTTTATCAAATACTCTTGCAGAAAGAGTTTTCTATTCGGGAAATCCCCTAATAAGCTTGCAACATAACATCGCTCTGTCCGGTTATTAAAACTTCACGTCCGGTTATCGAAGATTTTCTATGAGGATTTGCTTACAGAAACTATACTGAGAACGGACCTTCGGTTTTTCCTGTTTCATTAAATGTTGATACAAAAATAATCCCCAAATAAAATTAAGTGTCTGCGTATCGGAGGTTTTCTATCTAAAATGAGCAAAAAAAAGTTTCCGCGTCCGTTTATGGGAGTGTTTGTTTATAGGAAAGTATAATTTGTATGAGAAATTCGGAAAAGAAATTTGTACCTGAAAATGTGCCCGTTTACCTTCTATCAAGCTTTTTCGTTTCTAATAAGCTTCCTTTAAAAAAAAAAACATTTTAAATATTTTTTTTATATTTATGTCCTTTAATTTTCTAATTATTTAAATTATTAACATCAACAACTTATGACATAAAATTATTTCTTATATTCACTTCTAATCGAATCACAATAACAGCAACCAAGAAAAACCCAACAACAATAAATAATAAAGTCCAAAAGTCTTTGGTGAATACCAATAGTGCTAGGGCAACAATTCCGATTATTAGTACTGAACTTAAGAAAAATATCATTATTATTGATGAAACATCTTTGTACCAAGGTGGTGCATTTTTATAAAATAAATGTACTGTCATTTTTGATGTTGTTGGAAAATCTCTATACCCTTGGTCTGAAGAACCTTGAACTTCACCTTTCTCTTCCATTTTGTCTCACTATATTCGTTGTACGTATATAATTAGCACAAAGCGACCTATATGTTCTAGTAATCCAATTACACTAAATTTAAAACCATTATTATCTATCGATTTATTGTCTGATTGTTTTAAAGGTGATTTCGTCACTATGCGTGTAACCGAGATATCGGGGTCGATTGGTCAAATTTATAACAATGGTATTGCAGTTAAAAATATTCGTTTGAAAAATTATATTTATTAAACAAAACAAAACTGATAAGAATTATATGCAATAAAACTTTAATAATGATATTTTTTTATAGTACATATATGATAATAATGGAATCAAGATAAAGTTAAGTACTGTTAAACCTTTAAAACACGGGAGGGTGTTTCAGAATGAATTGTTATAATTATTAGAAATGAATGGAATTGTGTAAATGTGTTTTTTTTATATATTTTAATTTTGGTAGGATTTATATTAGGTTTGTATTCAGAGCCGAAATGAAATAAATTCACGAAAGTTACAGAAAAAGCTTTTCATGTTAAATTTAATAATTCCTTATTTAACTTCCGAAATATAGGTACCTTCTGTATGGCAAGTTACGGATTCTAAACATGACATTTCTGTGATACAGAGAAATCGAAAAAAGTGGGTCTCGCAATTCTGTCTGTCTATCTTTTCGCCTGCAGTCGATTTCTTTAAACTTGGTACCTACATACATAGAGTGTTTTTGTTTAAGCTTCTGTCGGGCCGCAATGCCCGACAGAAGCTTATTTTTCTCAAAATCTTGCACACTTAAAAAAAATTCTGTATTTTTTTGTAAAAACGGCTACCATTTTACAAAATAAAAAATTCCGAATTATGGTTATGAATGGCACCTCCCATAGAAGTTTTAAAAGTTTTCTATACAAATTTTCAAAATTTTTTTGTTTGATTTTTACAAAGGTTTACATTTTTTTCAGATCTTAATAATTCCGACTCGATCTTTTTTTTATTATACTGTTTAGTACCCAGAAGATTTTCAATATTAGCTAGCAGATTTAAAAAACAAATTATTCTTACAACCAAAAATAACGGTAACTTCGCATACAGTGTTTTAAAACGGGTAAAGGAAATCTCATTTTTATCAAAAACAACTCCTACGATTTTGATTAAAATTTTCATGTGATCTTATATCAGGTCTACAAATTTTACATATTGATTAAAAATGGTGTCACCCATACAATCATTTTTTTTCCATTATCTCATTATCTGTTTAACCGATTTTAAGGAAATAATGAAAATGAAGCCAGAGCTTCTAATTAGTTTGAATAATATTGCATATCAAAATTTTCCAAAAAAAATTTTGTTTGCATTTTTATTTAATTATTTTTTGAAAATTCTAAATTTCGGTACATGATTTTTTTTTCAAAATTTAGTTTTAATTCTGCATTAATAAGCACTAAAAAATGGCGTATACAAATTGTTTCTTTAAAAATGTATTTGCACGATCCAGTCGTGCATTTTATTTTCAAAGTTAAATGTTAAACTCGACATTAATAAATACCAACATTTTCCTTAAAAATGTTTACAAAATGTCAAACAAAAATTATTTTCGCTACTTATGTGAATTTTTTGGAAAAAAAAAACCGGAAATATTTTTAAAGATAATTTTCTGCATTACAGATAGCTATTAAATTTTAACAAAATCGTTAAAGAGGTTTTTGAGAAAATTATTACGAAATCATTGTATTATATGACCGTTTTAGATTAGTTAAAACAAAAATTCTAATTTTTCCTCTAGTTATTACTTACATATGTTACACGTTATGTACCCGATTTGAATCAGAACCATCAATGCGTTTAGGTTTTAGCTCAATGAAGATTTAACAGCACAGATATACAGACTAACGATGAAAAAAAAATGGAAACAATTACTAAATCTTTTTTACCTTTTTTTGAAAGCCAGAAGTCTGTCTTTTATTTTATTTTTTAATAAACTTATTTTTAATTAATAGATTTAGAAAAAATTAATTTCAAAATAAAGAATGTTGCAAAACAGAAAATTGTACATTGATTTTTTCAAAATGTTAAATCAAAAATTAAATTGATTTAAAGTTTAAAATTGGGTTTATAGTTTTCATTGTCTCTTTTACATAATTCCTGATTGATGTATTCTCTCAGATTTTCGAGAAAAGTGAATTGATAATTAAAAATAAAATAAAAATAATTGTTTTAAAATAAAATAAAATAAAATAAAATAAAATAAAATAAAATAAAATAAAATAAAATAAAATAAAATAAAATAAAATAAAATAATATAAAACAAAATAAAACAAAATAAAATAATATAAAATATAATAATTTAAAATAAAATAAAATAGTATAAAATAAAATAAAATAAAATAAAAAATAAAATATAGTAAAATAAAAGAACACACTTCTGTTAAGTTTTGCCAGTTATTTTAAATATTTTTTTTATAAAAATATTTTCGCGGTCGATTTAAATTTAGCTGCCTAAATCTGATGAAATAAGGTACTCTCCATAAGCTTCAATATGACATAAGTTTCATCACTATTGAGCTATCTTGAAAGCGGGCCACAGAGTCTATACTTAATTTCCTTTCGCGACAGTGGAATATTGCAGAATTAGCTAAAAATATGTATTTCCAAAATTGTGAAAATCTCCGAAAGAAAACAAATCCCAAGAATCAATCAGTGTTGTTCGACTTTTTTAATTTACGTTTTTTACATAGTTTTTTACGTTTTTTACATTAGTTTTTTAATTGTTGTATTTTTATTATCCTTATGTAAAAAACGTAAAAAAGTAAAAAAAAAAACACGGAAAATAATCAAAATTGATTGAAGATGACATTTGGATAAAAAAACTATCGGGTTTTTATTTTATTTTTGACGAGATGATTATAAAAAACAGATTCTCTAATAATAATCATTTTCATTATAAAACGCTTCAATTATTTATTTATTCTTTCGATTTTTTTGAACATCTGCCAAAATTTCTTGATTTATTTAAATTTTGGCAGATGCCTCTCATATTCTCAGTTATATACTTTTTTTTACCTCTTCTTTACCTTTTTAACTAGTGTTTTTTATGTTTTTACACTTATTTACGCGTTTTTTACCTACTTAAAGTAGAAAAAGTAAAAAATAGTTTTTTACATAGATTTGAACAACACTGGAATCAAGCCCGCATTTTCCAAGATTATGGACAAAAGTTCAATTGAACGTTTCACGATTCTCATAGAAGAAGGACTGGTCGAAATTTAACGATATAGAATAATAAAAAAATCAAAAAATAGTTGTGTTTCTTTTTTTTGTTTTTACACATAACATCTGTGAGACAAAAACCTTTCGAACGAAATGTTATACCTCCCGGGTAGAAAATTATCTAGGAAAAACTATTTTTAAGCGTGGCCCTAGCTAGATTGGCCATTATATAGTAAATCCTATGCTGGGCCTAGACAGGCGCAGGTCTGGGTGATCTTGACTAATTTATCTTATTCTGGCTTTATCTTGGCCCTGGCTAGAATTGCCTATTTATTGGCTTTGTCAGATGTAACTTAGACTGGGCCTAGATAGTTTTAACTTGACATAGCCTAGATATGAAAACTTTTGTTGGTGTCATTTTGGCCCTAGCTAGTGCCGCCACCTTATTGGCGCTGTCTCATAAAAACAGGAAGGGACCCAAATAGTTTTCGCTTGGTGTAGCCTGGATAAAGAATTGTATCTGGGCGTTATCTTGGCGTTAGACAGTGTCGCCTCTTTATTGGCGTTATCAGGTGTAACTAAGACTGGGCCTAGATAGTTTAGACTTGTGTAAGGTCCATATAGCAAATACGTGAAGTATCAACTCATAAACATTTTTACATCCCTAATCTGCATCGCAAATCAGCCTACCCGTGCTGGATCTTTAATTGGAAGAACGTGAGTTCAAATCTCGGAGAAACCAAATAAGTAAAAGTGAAGTTTTTTTTAAAATTAAATTAAATTCTATACATTTCAGATAAAGAGAAAAGCGGTCCCAAATCCCTCTTATATGAGGGGGGGGGGGGCTATATGGTTATCAATAAAAATCTACCTAGGCCCTAGCTAGTGCCTAAAAATGTCTCAATTTTTAGCTCTCCAAAGCCTGACTTGGAAGATCTATCTAGGGCCCATATGGGAACCACTAGCAAGGCCCACAGAATACAGAGCATTAACAAATTAGCGAGGGCCAAGCTAGTTACTGCTCGATAGGCTCATTCCTGACTTGGAAGATCTATCTAGGGCCCATATGGGAACTCCTCGAGAGGCCCATTCCTGACTTGGAAGATCTATCTAGGGCCCATATGGGAACCACTAGCAAGGCCCACGGAATACAGAGCATTAACAAAATTAGCAAGGGCCAAGCTAGTTACTGCTCGATAGGCCCATGACATAAACAAGGCGAAACTAGCTGGGGCCAAGGCAATACCGAGTCGCAAATTCTACCCGGGCTCCGCTTAACAATGACAATTATATTCAAATAATGTGTCGATATATTTATATTCTATGAATATACTACATAATCTGCAATGCTTACTAAATAAATTGTACCTACGCTTTATAGGTTGGTCTAGTTTATGTCACAAGCAAAAAGAAGAAAATAACAAGAAACATTGAACAAATGTTATAAAGATATTATAACAGCACATGCACACTGCACAGTGTAATAATAATATTCTGTATACCTATAAACATATTGTCCACGGGCATATGCAATGAATTTGCGGTTTTCGATTTTAGATTGGCGGATTTTCTATTGCTTCATAATAAGAATTTCTCATAATAAACAATGGCTGGTGGTTAGAATCTTGGATTTTAAAATATTTATGAATTATAACATTTTTGGTTTTTGTATAAATATTTATTCAATTTTATATAAATGTAACCAAAAATTATACTAAGACTCAGATTTAAAAAGTCATAAAGATTGAAGAGTTTGAAATTTAAAATGATGCCTTCATACAATGTCGACTATAAATAAAATGATTTGGTTCTTCCTGATGACTTAATCTGTGCAATTCAGCTCTGTGCCACAGGAACTTTTATATGTGATAATATAAAGTGCAAGCAAGTAACATATACCTAGGTACTTATTTTATAACCAACCCCCTATATCCAAATCCGGTTGTATAAGTAACATTGTAATTTAGTGATTTATTTTGCCTTAAAAAGGAATTCCGTACTATAATACAAAATCAAAATGCACTTTTTCAATGACATAAACACTGAAAACATAAAGTCTTAAACCTCATCCTATATTATACATAATGGTACACTCTCTTTCTACTTGCGCAAAATCATTTTTTCCAACCAACAACCAAAGCAAAAATTGTATTCACCTCGAAGCCATACAAGTTTATTTCCGACGCACAAAGAAACAACTTATTCAATTAGGGCCAGGTATAAAGAGAATGTACATATGACAGAAAAATTCAAAGTATTTAGCGACACGAAACTCGAACAAACGACTAAAAATATAAAAAAAAAGATTTTTTTTTTATTTTAAATACTTAATTTTGGATATTTATAACAAAAAACAAATTGAGAATAATACAAAAAAAAAACAATAAATAAATACAAAATACATATAATATTAATTTTTACAAAATTTCTCAGTGAAACAGGGTGACATTCCCATAAAAAAACATAAACAGCTTCATTATTGCTGTTAAAATCTAATTAATAAAATTAATTAAACCGATAAAAAAAAAACAACAATCATGGTTGTAAATTTTAAAGTTTTTAAAAAATGCTCCCCTAATTCAAAAGTCACCTTGTATATGGGACGACGAGAATTCGTTGATTCGGTGACCGTTATTGAACCTGTTGGTATGTATACACATATATGAATGTGTTTTTTTTTTAATAATAATATCTAATGTTGCAAAAGAGAAAATTCCATAACAATTTCAAATTCCAAACTAATTGGATCCTTTTATTAGTGCGCTATATCGTCATCATATTTGGAATTTTGATTTTAAATTAGATTTTTTTTTTTAAATATTGTAAAACAATTTTAATTAATTGCACAAAATATACGAGTTATTGAATTCATGATTAAAAAAAAAAAATTAACTTGAAAGGCTGTAAAATCGTTTAATTTGTGTGGATTTAAAATCATATTAAAATTGAAAAAAGAAATTTCTTTGTGTGTGTAATTAATTTTTATGTTGTGTCCCTAACTAAGAAAAGTGGAATAGTCACACCTTCAGGCTTTTGCAAATAAAGCAAAATGGTTTTAAGTCTGTATAAACCAATTATTATGGTCATAATTGAATAATACTTATATAGTTTAACAAATAAACGGTATTCAAAGTGCGAAATTTTTTTGAAAGATTGGAAGCAAATATCTAGTTAAAGAACAACAAATTTACACAAAAGAAATCACGTAATGAATAGAAGAGGGGATGTTTTCTCCAGAAAAGTTTTTTCTATTTTTTTTTATGTAAACACTTTTTTTTATGTTAAAACCTTTTTAATATGTTTTTTGACTTGAATACATGAACCAAAATTTTGTATTCAAAGTACCTACCTAATGACAAAAAAAAACAAACGAATTTGTTTAATATGTTATAAAATTTTTTCGTTTGAGCCGTTTTCGAAAAAATTAAAATAGTAATAGAATTTTGTATTCCCGGGGTATAGAAGTGGTATAGATTTGAAAAATCCTCAAAAAAATGGCAGCTCTTCCACAATTGTGGTAAAGAGACAACACTGGTTGAGGGCTTGTTGGCATAAACTTTTGGCTTCAAATAACCCGATAAAAAAAATTCAATCTCCCTGAATTTTCCAATTTCTGTTTTCATAGTTGATGAAGTTGAATCAAAAATTCAGGCCATATTTTGTACGAAATTTACAAACAGTGGCCGTCAAAATTTCATTTTGTTTTTGAAAAATTCTTCAACAATGAAAACACTTTGGTTTCTCGTGTAATGCTCCATTTGTACTAAACTGTCAGCTGTCAAATTGTTTTTTCTTTAGAGTTGTTAAAACTTTACTACATTACTTTGAAACACCCTTTATAATATGTCAGATTTGGACGAACAAATGCTTGGTAAAATAAATGCACGGCTAGATCGCACGAAATGGCTTTTGTAGTAAAAACTATAAAGTTGCTAAAAATTGAAGATGTTTGTAAAGGGTTTTCCATATAAGGGCGGGTCGATTTTAAAATTGAATAAAAGAAGTTGTATATGAGATATCAATAAGGTTTTATCTTTATTTGAGAGCCCTATCAATGACATTGTGTGTGAAATATAATATCGTTCAAATGGTCGCCGCGGCTTCGCTGGGTGGCGCGATTATGTTGTCTTTGAGGGCCTCCGTGTTTTGCGGTTTATTCGCATAGACCTGCGACTTAAGAAATCCCCACAAGAAAGAGTCCAAATGGGTCAAATCACACGATATTGGTGGCCAATTCACGGCGCGAGATAACCATTTGCCATGAAAACGCTCGTGCAGAATATCGATTGGGTCTTGAGCTGTGTGGCACGTAGCGCCATCCTGTTGAAACCATATGTCTTCGGTGTCCATATCATCCAATTCAGGCCACCAACCAACTACCAACTTCTGGTAATCATCGACCTATAGCGATCGCCGTTGACGGTGATGGCCTGGTCAGCATCATTTTCGAAGAAGTACGGACCGATGACGCCTCCAGCCCAAAATTCATACCAAACAGTAACTTTATTTAGATGCATTGGCACCTCGTGAATCTCGCGTGGATTGTTGTCGTACCAAATCCGGCAATTTTGCTTATTCACGTACCCATTCATCCAAAAATGGGCCTCATCGCTAAAGATGATTTTTCGACCAAAATTGGGTTTAACTTCCAACTGCTCCAAAATCAAAGTTTTACCATTTGTACGTGTTGCTCGAGCTGTAACTTGCCATGATGATTTGTCTTTATGTAATTGATTAAAAGACAATAATTTGACAGAAAGTAAAAGAAACAATATGGCCGCCACGAGCTGTCAAAATCAAACCGTCCCTATTGGAAAATCCTTTATGTATGTAAATAGTTCAATAATGAACAAAATATTTGGAACAAGGAAATGGTAAAAAAGACAAAAGTACTAAAAAATTTATTTTTTTTATTTTTAAATGCATAATATATATTGACATAAAGCTAATACATACCGTAAAATTTAAATAAAGTTTATCGCTGAGACCTTAAACAAAAATAACTTTGTTTTGCATCTAGTTTCAAACATCTTCAGACCGCAACATTTTTAGCCTATGCACACCGAATAAAAATCTAAATTTCGAGCAATATAATCACCAAATATCTTTAAAATCGACAAGATTTCCCATACATTTTCAGATTTCGTAATCTACCTGGTAAATTACTACGAAATCTTCTCAAAATCTTTTTGGAACAGTATGAACAAACACATATTTTAATTACTCAATTTTCTCTTCAGTGTAACAGTTCTGTCACAAAAAAAGAGACGATGAAAAGAGAGTTGGAAGTGGGATTTCATTCCGTTTTGTTGGATTTTTTTAACAGACAACGAGAGAAAAAAAGGAAATTTGTTTGTTGTGAAATTTTTTTTAGGAGTTTCTAGCAACATTATAATTTATTTGAAATTCTAAACAATATAAAAGTACATATGTACATAGTTTATGTGTGATGTTAACGATTCTACGAGATTTGGTAATCTTGTTGGCGAAATCCGATATTTTGGTTCGGTGTGAAAACTGAAAACCATATTAATCATTTTTGGTCCAAACTCCAAAGCTCTCACGAGAGAGTAAAACATTTCCCCTTCCTGCCAGTTTTAGTCCAAAAAAAATTTTTCGGGCTATGAATGTCTTTCCGGTTGTCAAATATCACGTTGACCAACCTTATGACACATAGATTATGTATGTATTCTCTTTAGCTTAGATACCTATTAGATAAATCATTTATTCACAAATATTCCTTCATTTCGATTTTTATTTTCACAAATCAAAGTTCATACACAAAATTCAATAATTACAGAATCAGTCAAAATTTTAATAGCTGTGTTTATTGTTTAATGAAGAAAAACCAAATGAGAACTGAGCAGAACTGCACAACTGTCAGAACATTTTAAAATTTTTAGGGCAAGGTTTTTACTCATGAAATACACAATTCTGTAATTTTATGATCTTTTCTGTTCTTTTATGTGCAGAATAAGTTCATTATCTATATTAAAACACACTTATGGCCGATTTCACGAAGGACTTCTAAACATTTAACAGGCTTCTAAACCTTAAAATGGGATATTTTGGTTTCACCAAGAACTTTTAAATTAAACACATTTTTAAACACCCTTATAAACTAAATGCCCACTTTTGGCTCATTAAATTTTAAAAGTGTCATTAAAATGACATAAGATGCAGTTAAAAAGGAGATACATATTATATCAGTTGAAATTTGCAGAAAATATTTTGAAACATTTTAATTTTCAATTTTTGGAGATACAATATCAATTAGCCCATTTTTTGTTGTGTAATTTTTGCCTCTTTCTCTTCTTTTTATATGCGCATTCATTGTTTAATTTAATTCAAAGTCACTTTATAAAAACCTTTCGGCAGCGGCCCAATGTTTTTTTTTTTTGATTTTGAAGAATTTTCCCGTTTTATTTTGCAATTCTTGGCATTTGTTTTAATACATGATGCTTTCTCTTTTACATACATTTCGCTTATTAGAAAGAAAAAAACCAATTTATTTTTCCAGGGATGTGAAGGGAACTCGATTTTAACAAAAATTTCTCTGAAATTTCCCTTTTATAGATTGGTGAAACTAAAAATATTTAAGGGCCTGATAAAATTTAAGAGGGTTTTCGAAATTGGACATTAATATTATATTTTCCAACAATTATGTCGTTCGTTAATTTTTGGCAGATACCTAATATAAACAAAAAAATAATTTTCTTAGGTGAAACTGGGTACCACTGGCATAAAATGCTTGGCAAAATTTTGGAGAGAATTTTGTATTCTTCAATTGGCTTTTAAAACTTAAAACAGAAAATAGGTTCGTACAATATTACAATTTTCAAAGGAAAAGAAACCATGTTTTAGTTTGCTTTTTTTATAAGACAGTGTTTCTTATGTGAGTGTTTCTTTCTACATACATATATGTAGACATGTGTGTATTTTAAAACGAAGAATGGATTAACCCCTCAGTATACGAAATGGGATTAAATTCTCCTTTTCGGCATGCAAATTTAAATGGCTTCTCGTAAATGGAACATTTTATCGATTTTTTTTTAGTTTTGTGATAATAATTTACTATACCTATTATGTAGGTGTAGGTGGGTATATTTACAAATATTATATTTGTTAACCTTGGAAACCTAATCTGCGTAAAATTGACTCATGCGAAAACTGTATTTATTTAATTAGTATATTTTTCAGAAGGTTGTAATAGTTGTTCCTTTTCTTTAATATGTCCTATGCATTTCTCTGTCTATTCCAGTATCCTATAAATGGTGTGATACGGATAGCTTTTTAGCTGAAAAATAAATAAAAAATGCTAAATTCAATCTTTAATTTAAATAATATTTACGTTTACCAGATCTTCATAATATGATGACGAACTTTAATGGACTGTGTCATCTTGCTACCCATTTCTTCGTTTCTTGTGGCAAAAGACTTAAAGGGCTTTTTTTTTAGACGTGTGGTTTTCAATCTGCAATACATTTTTCGGAGTTGGTCTTTTTAACAGCTGTCACTTGATTTGTGCTCAGTTTGGCTTGCCATTTGATAATGAATAGACTTACTGGCTGAACACAATGAATACGGAGCTGCAACTGGAATTGCTGCAACTGAATACATAGCTGTCAAAATATTGAATACAGTATACACACAAATTCAAAGTTACGAACACAACACAACGCCACTGCAGTCGGTGCTGCAGACGGTGCTTCAAAGGTTCACCAACTTTTAACTTTTTCACGTGCAGCACTTTTGACGTTTCAATTTATATGAAGAAAAAAAGAACCGGAAAAAAATATGGAAGTTTTTAGTGCTCATTTGTGTCGCGAAAAAAATATTAATTAAAAGAAAACTATTGGAAATAAAAAAAGTGAATAATAAACTCGTGGTTGTTTTTTTTACTTAAAATATATAAAAAGCTGTACAGTTCATTGTGGGCAGATAAAAAAAAACGACGTACGACATTTTTTGAAAGCAGTTGCAGCTGCAGCTCCGATTCCAGTTGCAGCAGGGAATTGTATTCAGCCAGTTACTCCTGAACAACGGGCCTTGTGAATAAAAAAAAAGCTAAAGCTAAAACTTGGATTTTTAAGTAAAAGCTAGATTTTTGTTGAATAAAAATAAGCTTAAGCTAGCTAGTTAAAGATGTTTTCTAGTCAAAGCTATTTTAAAATAGCCAACGCTACATTCATTTAGTTTTAGCTTGTTTTTCCAGCCTAAGCTTCAATTTGTGTGAATAAAAATAGCTTTAACTAGAATATTAAAGTTAAAGCTACAAAAATTTCAAGATTTTTTCTCCCTGTCTAGAAAGCTTTGCCTAGGTCTTATTTTCAGTATTCTCTATAGTTATAGTTCGATTATGGTAAGAAAACTAAAATTTTAGAAGAAACGGAAGTAAGTGATGAGGATTTTTATAGTTTATTTAGATTTTCAAAAGAAATGTGCAGTCTTGATTTCCTTATAGAACGGAGCGAAGAGGTGCACTGACCTCTGAGCAGAGAATACAGATATTTTTAAGATATCTAAGTGAATCTGGATTTCAGTATGGTGCAGTAGGACAAGATCTTGGATGGAGTTGAACGTACGTAGTTGTCGTTGACAGTTGCAGCATGAATTAGATGCTAGGCATTGTTGGTACATATATAAGCCATTAAAAGGTACAATTACAAAGTTAATGAAGAATTATAAAGCAGATACTTAAAAATTGTGCGAGCTGTTAATTAAATTAATGTTAGAGAGTAACTTAAAAATAAGATAATTTTCTTTATACTTTTTAAAATATCAAAACTGTTTTATTGGAGCTACTCAACCTATGTACAAATTTGAAACCAATTGGTCCACAGTGAATGAATAGACGCAGAGACTGACGGAAAATATGATAAAAACATTTTGTACCCAAAATCAAAACTTGCCCTATAGAACAGATAGTGGAAAAACAAAATCCAAAACAACCTTCCTTTCGGTCTATATATGAACAGTTCTAGCTAAAGTTACCTAGTCGAAACATGTGAATAAAAAACAAACTGCTTAAATTGCGAAGCTTAAACTAGAATTTTATAGCACAAGCTATTTAGCGTTATCATTTTTTTTATTCACATAAAACAAAGCTTAAGCTAGAACTGTCTAGCTTTAGCTGCTAGTAAAAGCTATGACTAGTTGGCTTTAGCTTCCTCCAAAAAAAAGCTTTAACTTTTTTTTTATTCACAAGACCCAACGTTTGCAAATCGTGCAAATTTATTACCAAAATAATGGTTCGGTTCGCGTGACGCATCGCGTCCAATATTCGGTCGACATAATCGCCCAGCAGAGTAATTCGAGCAACCATGGATCGGTTTCGCACCACGTTTACTCTAGTGGATAATGTGCATCCTCAGAGACGCCACGCTGACTTTCTTTAGTAAGTTCCAACAAGGTTACAATACCAAAGTTCATAATAATCAAAAATTTTTCATGTTTTAACCTCAAGAAATGGGCACTTATTTTCTCACTTTAGGTAGGTATCCTTTCTTTCGGATATAAAAGATTATTTTGAAATTCTGCACCTACTAACTATAATAAAACAGTTATACAAAAATGGCACTTGTTAATTTTATATTTAGTTTATGTGAAAGCATTTTTTTTTTATATTTCAGATGGAATCGTCGTCCTTGATGATGAATACATCAAACAAAATCGTAAGGTTTACGTCCAACTTCTATGCAACTTCCGCTATGGACGTGAAGAAGACGAAATGATGGGGCTTAATTTCCAAAAGGAACTAACTTTAGCCTCAATGCAAGTTTATCCTCAGCAAAAGGTTGACATGAATCTTACCAAATTGCAGGATCGTCTTCTGCCTAAGTTAGGTTCAAATGCCTTTCCTTTTGTATTATCGATGCCATTGAGCTCACCAGCATCAGTTGTGTTGCAGCAGAAGGCCAGCGAAGAGGGACAACCCTGTGGTGTCCAGTATTTCGTCAAAGTTTTTACTGGTGATTCTGAAGTTGATCGGTCTCATCGTCGTAGCACGGTTAATCTGGCCATTCGGAAGGTGCAGTATGCTCCAACTAAACCAGGTATCCAACCATGCACGGTTGTGAGGAAGGATTTTCTTTTGTCACCTGGTGAATTGGAGCTAGAAGTAACATTGGATAAGCAATTGTATCATCATGGGGAGCGTATGGCCATCAATGTTTGTGTTAGAAATAATTCGAACAAGGTAAGACAATTTTTCTTTATAAAGAGTTTGATAATTGATAGCAAAATATATTTCTCCCTTCCTTCAATTAAGGTGGTCAAGAAGATAAAAGCAATGGTGCAACAAGGTGTCGATGTGGTGCTTTTCCAAAATGGCCAATTCAGGAATACTATCGCTTTTGTAGAAACTAGTGAAGGTTGTCCAATACAACCGGGCTCAAGCCTGCAAAAGGTTATGTATATGGTTCCAAATTTGGCTGCAAATATCGATCGCTCAGGAATTGCCGTCGAAGGTGATGTTAAGCGCAAGGACGTCGTTCTAGCCTCAACAACTTTGTAAATATTTTTTTTTATAAAATATGTTAATAGAGTGAATTTAATTAATATTTGAGTCAATAATTTAGGCTGGCTGCCCAAGAAAGCCGAGATGCATTCGGAATTATTGTTTCGTATGCAGTAAAGGTAAAACTTTTCCTTGGCGCATTGGGAGGAGAACTTTGCGCAGAATTGCCATTTATATTGATGCATCCAAAGGTAATTGGGAATGTTTACATACAATAATATATTTTTTGATTTTTGTTTGTTTAGACCCAAAGGAAATAATAGGTGTGTTCCTTTACTTTGAAACTATGTAAATTTTTGTGAATTTCTACACATTTTATTTTTTTTTATATGAACTGACAGACTTTTGAGTAGAAATGCACAAAGTTTCAAAGTAAAAGAACACATCTATTGTCTCAGAATTGATTCTCAAATGGATCCTGGCACATCTTAATTTTGAAGTGGTTTCACCGCCTGAGTAAGTGGCTATTGAGTGGCCAAATATGGAAGATTTAAATGTCACTTATTCAAGCAAGTGTGTACTTTGAAATCATGGGCCTTAGTTTGACCTTAATTTCCAATGCATAATAATAACCGAACAAAATATATTTTTTTTACAGCCAAGCCGTAAACAGGAAGAAGCTGGCGTGGAACCAAATTCTGAGAAAAACGTCATTTAAATCTAAAAAATAATAAAATTAGTAATACAAACAAAAAATGGATGATTTTCTAATGAACGACTGACCGAGCTTTTATCGAAGGACTACGCACGCTAACGAAACTAGAATCCATATGAACTTCTTTTTTTTTTAAGAGTTTTATGGAATTAACTTTTTTTTATAATTATTTTGATTTTGAGATTTTATTTTTTGTTTAAAGCAAAACATATGTAATTTTAAGATGTCAATGCAAAATCGATCACATCATCGGTTTATTATTTAAAGTAAGAATGGTGACGTTGCATAGCAACTTTACTATATTTATAAATATTTATATTAAGTTGAATGCAAGTACCTAAATAGATATATTAATAAACATATTATAATATTACAAAGTATAATGTACCTACCTATATATTATATTGCATAGTTGTATAGATTCTATATAGGTAATACAAGTAAGAATGCAATAAAATCTTTTCCATTTCTATAATATTGAAAAGATACAAAAAAAAAATGAGATGAATATGATTTTTAAATAAATTTATTCTACGAAAATGTGTTTGTGATAAATATTAAGAAAATGAAATAAAATGTTGAATGATAGAAGAAAGTTTAATTTATTATTTGAATACAATAATAAAATATGTGCACGACTGGATCGCACGAACTTGTTCTTATGTGCGATCACACTGTTTTTTAAAGTTTTAATATCTCAAAAACTATATTTATCTCATAAAAGAAATAAATTAGTTACGGGAGCCTATATTGTATACCGCACCTGCTTAAAACGTAGTGAAGCTTAAGGTAGTATTATTCGAGTAAGTACATTTATTTATGAACAATATAGCACCGTGTTGCAAATATGCATAGAACTTACAGTTTGGACTGAAAAAAATATGTAATTAAACATAAATTGATTAAATAAGCTCTGAAGTTGTTTTGACACCAATCCGATGTACATCATCCGATTTCTTAAGGAAATCTCAATTTATGAAAAAAAAAAATCAGTTTAACTGATAATGAGATAGTCGAAATTAAAAAAAAGGTTCTATGAGAGGTACGATTTTTAAACGACAGATAATTTTTTTTCGATATGTAATATGGTAGATCGTACATATATTAATTTACACACAAATTTTAATCAAAATCGTAGGAGCCGTTTTTGAGAAAAATGAGATTTTCAATACCGGTTTTTAAACATTTGTATGGGAGCTGGTACCGTTATTTTTGGTTATAAAAATAATTTTCATTCAAAATCTGCTAGATAATATTAAAAAACTGCTCGGTGTTAAATTTAATAAAAAACGACTGAGTCGTTTACGAATTTTAAAGTTTTCAAAAATAAATTTTGGAATTTTTTTTTTAAATCCAAACAAAAATTTTTGGAAAATTTTGATATACAAAACTTTTCAAACTTTTTCAAACATTCTCGATAAGAAAATTAATCAATATCAGTTGAACTGTTTTTGAGAAAATCGAAAATCAAAAAAATTGTTCTATGGTAGGTACCATTTTTCGAAATATTTTAAAAATGATTGCCTTTTTGTACAAAAATTACTGATTTTTTTAAAAGAAGTTATGTGCACGTTTTTAAGAAAAATAAGATTTCCTTTTTTTACTAAAAAAAATTTGTACGTCAGTTCCTGCCGTTATTTTTGGTGGGAACGTTATTCTGTAGGTATTACAAAATTCTGTATGACCAAAATTCTGTAAATGGATTGAAAATTTTTTATGATCATAATTCTGTATTTCATTATTCGGTAAATCTTTTATTCTGTATTCCAAAATTCTGTAAATACAGAATTCTGTATATCAAAATTCTGTAAATCTAGAATTCTGTATATCAAAATTCTGTAAATACAAAATTCTGGAAAATTATAGTACTGTAAATTCTGAATTTTGAAATACAGAATAATGGTTGTACAGAATTTTGAAATACAGAATTTTGGAAACTGAATTTTGGCTCTTACAGAATAATGACCCCAACCCATTTTTGGTCTTAAAAAAATGAAAAAATGTTTGGGGGAATGCCTAAAAGTTAGTACTTTGATGAAAATTGAGCCACCCGTTTAGGCTGCAGCCGAAAGGACAGACAGACGAACAGAATTGCGAGACCCACTTTTTTCGACTTCGCTATCATCGTAATGTCAATGTTGATCAAAATCCCGAGGTAGATTTACGAATTTATAACTTGCCATATAGCATACCTACATACCTGTAGATTTATTGTTCAGTTTTAAAATATGTAGATTTAAGTTAAATTTAAGTATAATTTTAATTTAGTTAGTTTTAGTTTTAGTTTTCTTAATATTAATTTTCAAGAATGATATGATGAAAAATAATGGTATGGTGATATGGTGGGGTTTATCGTCTCGTCTCGTTGATTCTGCGCAGTTGGTGTCTTCGTGGGGAAAAAGAGACCCGCGCATGGTTTGCGCTCTCCTTTTATAGGTTACCGACTATCATATCAATTTACGTTGGTAGCAATACACTGGATTATACCAATCATTCAGTAATGCCGAGATTGGAATGATTAGATTGATGGAAAGTCTCGTAATGCCAAATATAGAGTTCCTACATACATATAAATACATATGTATGTCGCATGTAAAAAGACAGTATATTATATCTACATGAAAAATAAACAAACATAAGGAAAAAAAGGATGAGCATAGGTATTAGGTACAACACTGTTGTCATTTGGATCCGTATCAGTTTATGTTCATGTGATGATACTGATCCGTAGATAATAAAACGCGACTAATGCTTCGATGTATGCGAATAAAAAAAAATCTGATTTTAGTTACTATTTATTAAATAACGGAAAGGATTAGAACTCAAAAACTCCCTACATAACAATTTCCAGTTAACACATACATAGTACACATACCGCAAATAAAGTCAACTAGAATGAAAAATCTCATCCAAAGAGTGAATTGAATTAGGTTTGTGCATAAATAGTATTTTTCATAAGTCGCTATAAAGGCTAGGGCATGTTGGTTTTTTTCATACAAAAAAAAATCCTGTGAGAGGGAGGTCTATTTCTACCCATTTATGGTTTATGAAGAACTTTATTTAGAAAACAATTATTTAAAATCAACGGCAACACTTAAAATGTCGTGTTATATATTTTTTAAAGCCAAAAATCCACTCATTATTTTTTTTATGCAAATTCAGTTATTTTAAGAAATAGTTTTGAAAATATAAAAATAAAACAATTTTTTTTAAAAACTTGGCGTTATTAAGTAGAATTTTTGTCTACAGTTTTCTATAGTTTTTGATAAAATTAAAATTTTATTATGAAAATCCACTTTTGGTTTAGCCAAATTGTAATTTTCTAACTTTGAATAAACTTTAAATTATGAAAACCAATATATTATGTAGATTTGAAAAATAAAGTAGATACATATGTATATGTATTTAATGATTCATTATATATCAACAGTCCCGGACCAACCATATGTTCAAGATGTGCAAATGCACAGGGCGCAAAATTCTGGGGGCGCATTACCAGGAGCAAGAAAATGTTATTGGCGTTAGGCAATAACGCCCAAATTGATTTGATTGTTGTTGTTTTTTTTTGCTCGATTTTTTAATTTTTTTTTAAAGGAAGAGCGCCCAAAATACAAATTTTAAAAGTCAAATGGGAAATAATTCCCAGCGATTTTTTTTTAAGATTATTTTATCATTGAAATTTCACTTCGGAAATATCGCCCAAAATTTAGGAAAGATCGACCAAATTAAAAAAAATGTTTGATCGCCCAAAATTGAAGAAATAACACCCAAATTTTACAAAAACAATTAACATTGAAAATATTTGGCGATATTTCCAACTTAAGATTTCGAAAAATATAAATTTCGGCGATATTTTCATTTTTTTTTCAGCGATAAAAAAACAATTTGGGCGATATTTCCAAATCGATTTGGGAGTAATTTCCTTTGGCGTTTTTGCCTAACACCAATGTCATCTGATCTTGCGCAAACAAATTTGTACTACCATTTCCCATGTGTATGTATGTATGTGTGCACATATAAAACGTGGTGCTTACTACGAATCTTGCACAGGGCGCAAGTTTGGCTGAGGCCGGCCGTATATCAAAGGTAATATGTTCCAAATTTAATTTAATTATTACAAGAGACAAAAAAGTTACAGATATTTGAGACACCAAACTTCATTTCGTGAAACGAATATGTACTAAAAGCTACATAATATTATATTTATTTTCCCGGCTCCTTTTTCTTCATTTAGGTAATTTCAAATTTGAAACTTCAATAGTGTTGTAAGTGTAAATTTAAAAGTTGGTGAAATCATCCTACTCCGGCTGCAGCTCCGCCCGCAGCATCAATTGCATTTTGTTTGTATATTTAATATTTCGACAATCAGCCACGTTTGCATTGAGTTCAGGTATTAAATAAATTGGCATTTTATGTCTAGAGTCACTTTCTTAAACTAAATGCCCATATGGTTCATGGAAAATTTAACATGCCGTTCTCAATCCACTATTTATTTTTCTTTTCTTTTTAGTTATTTTTTTAAAGGTGTTCAATGTTCAAACCTGCAGAAACCAACGTGACATATTATTCCCATATATGTAGCTACGTTCCGTCTTTATGTTTTTTTTTTATCATCAAATAATTCAAAAATCTTGAATTCAAAAAATTAAATTACATATATTCAAACCTTTTGTTGTTGTTCCCACAAAATCCATAAAGAACCAACCAATTGAATATAAACAAACAAAAAAACAATAACAACTTTGCACGTCCTTAACCCAAGTTAACCGTCATAACATGGAAATTCCTTCAACAAAATAATATTATGATTATGACGTGTTATCATTATCATTTTGTACTGTGTTGGTGTATTTGGATGATGTTTATTTTAAGTGCATAGTAAAATATTATGCATGATGGAATATTAGGACAAATAATAACAATATAACGATATACACAAATAGCGGTATAAAATTAGAATATTTTAAGACAGTCATCTTCCGATTATGATGTATGTATCACAAATTGTGTGAATAAAAATTCAACTACCATTGCGTTCGACATAATATGTAGGTATATATGTATGTATATGTATGTAATATATAACTGCTATTTACGATGGGTCCCCGAATGTTCATATTGTATATAATGGGAAATGGCGGCACACACAGTCATAAAAAGTTGTAAATCAACTGGTAATATGCTTCCCCCAATGTACTGTGCTATAAATTTAAGAGCATATTATATATTTTGTGAAGATAAAGCAGAATTCTTTAAGGCGGTTATTTTGCCTGCTTTTTCTTTTGTAATGGAAATTCTATGCAACCTATTCAGTAGCGTATGCTTATAGAGGAAAGCAAGGGGACTCTTAACCCATCAATTTTGTAAGTCCTATTTTCTCAGAAACCAATAATCGTATAACAAGTTGAAATTTGGTGATGCACTTTACATTGTTCAGCTTAGCAAATATTACAAAGCTGATGTTTCTGACTTTATTGGAATTTAAGTTGGATATATTTCTTGATGTAAAAAGGGTTGATGCCAAGAACTTCACTGGGCACTTCCGGGCACTTTGATCTCTATACTTAAAAAAATACGACTGAAGTGAAGTTTCCAAACAGTGATATTAGCCGTGTTTTATTATCTACGGATCTGGATCAGGATCGTCCCATTAAAATAAAACGATACGGATCCATAATGACAACAGTGTTGTATGCTCATCTCTTTTTTTCTTATGTTTATTTATTTTTCATGTAGATACTGTCTTCTTTTTTTACACTACAGTTTATACTCCCTACCGACTAAAGAGCCGTCTACTCGCCAGAGTTAAAACTAATTTTCGGATCTTTAAAAATGTTTAAAGATGATCCCGATCTAGATCGCGTAGATAATAAAACGCGGCTATTCTATGCATATCATTCAAATGGCCACTTCGGGAAAATCGCAGCATGCCATTCTTTTGAGGTATTTTTTAACCACTTTTTCGCACATTTTGCGCTGCATCTCGGCCATAACTTGAGTAAATGTTGGTTTTTAATGCGTCTAATGTTCGGGGATTATTCGGGTAAACACGGTCTTTTCCGTAGCCTCGCAGAAAAAAATCTAACAGTGTCAAATCGCATGATCTTGGTGGCCAATTGATGTCTTCTCACGCAATAAAGCCATAATATGGTTTTGTTGTGTGGCTTGTTGCCCCGTCTTGTTGGAACCACATATCGTCCAAGTCATGATCTTCAATCGCCGACCAAAAAAAATTAGTTCAATTGCTGCGAACGCCGAGGCCGGGAAATCGATAAATTCGGATCATCAGCTACACTTGCACTTGCATTGCAGCAGCAATATTTTCGACTGAGCATGCATTACGATGATGCACAGGCCTTACGACATCAGTAACGCTTCCACTCTCTTCAAATTTCTTCACAACTTTACCGTAGTGCGCGAAAAGTCCCTACGCTTGAATCACCTCTTTGTATAGTAAGTTTAAATAATTTTAACGCGTTGTTCGATTGTTAAACGATCCATAATCGTAAATTATAAACAATCAGCTAATATTATGACACTTCAAATGACAGCTGAGTTTGACAGGTATTAAATTCCAGCGCTACGAACTCAAAACCACGAAATGAGTGACTCTGTATTAAAATAGAAGAAGATCTCAAAAAAGCAGTTTTGGATTAGATTATTTTCTTTCTTAAAATCGGAGTAAATCTAATCCTATTGGTTTGGTGTAAGGTTTGATCGATGGTTTCATATTCGAAGAACAGGAATATGAATATAAGCTCAAGGTGCTGTCGTGAGAAAAACTTTTTATGAATTAGTGGTTTCAGACAAAACACATATATGATTAAAACTGAGAAAAAAAAATTGTAGCCGGAAAAACGGAACCTTGAGGTACACCAGCAATTTATTGGTTATTAAATTAATCCAATGAACAAATGATTCGTCCATACCATTATTAATGTATCTAAGAATTTTTAAAAAGATATGCTCTAAATAAAACTCTATAGCTCTAAATAAAACTCTATCGAACGTCGTCAAAAATTGCTAATACTTTTCAAAAAGATATCCCTCCTAAAATCACTATTTGTTACGAAAACCGTACCACTCCGAGCCGCGCCGGCCCATATTTATGACTGAAAAAGTCTAAGAAATTACTATAAAAAATACATAATTTCTTTTTGTGATTTTTGATTATAAACAATTTTTTTTGCAAGATTTTGGAAAGTAATTTATTGTAGGTATACTTTCAAAAAATATCTGTTTGAAAAATTTGAACAAAATTGGTGGAGTCATGTAGGGATTATACGGGAATTACAAAAAAAAAGACAATTTTTTCAAAAATCGGAAACAGAGTTCTATTAAAATCATTTGACAATTTATTTTACTAAAACTTATGTCACATGACACCATATAGATAGTACTTAATTTTATTATATTGCAAATAAATTTAAATCGATCGCGAATATGGTGTTTTGGCAGGTTTTATAAAAAATATTATTTTAAATGGAAAAAAAGTTATTTAAAAAAATGGCAACATTTACTTTAAAGTGCTTTACCTTTTTTGAAAGCCAGGAATCTGTTCTTTTATTTTATTTTTAAACCAACTTAATTTGATCTCTTTATACCTAGTTTTCGAAAAAAAAACAAGTTTCAAACTCAAAAATGTTGAAAGAAAACAATAGATACTTACTAATTTTGTCCGCATTTTATTTCTCAAGAATTAATATAGCCAATTTAGAGCTTATAGCATAATTGTGAAACAAATTAGTATTGAATTTTGTTTTAAACATTCTTGAGTAAAAGAAACATACATACTTTTTTCTAAAAATATAAAATGCACAACTGGGTCGCACCAACTTGCTCTTATATTTCTTAAATAAATCTTAATTTATGAGAACATAATTTAAAAAAGTCAAAAGAGTAGTTTGAAAAAAAAAAATAATTTTTTAAATATAAAATTTTGAAAACATTTTTAAGAACTAAAATTGGTATGCTATTTTAAATTTTTTATTAATGTGGAGTTAAAAAAAATTAAAAAAAAATCATCTAGCCATTTTTGAAATATCGAGATTTCCAAAAAAATAATTTTAATTTTTATTTTTAAACCCAATTTTTTTTTTTATTTTTAATATGCAATATTGTCGAAAACCAAAAAAATGGTTTTATGGCAGATACCATTACTAAACGGTAGATATACACAATTTTTTTAATCGTAGCTCACACAAAATTTTGTATCAAAATCAAAGGCGTTTTTGAGAAAAATGAGATTTTCCTCATCGGTTTTTAAATACTTGCATGGGTAGTACCGTTATATTTGGTTATAACAATAATTTTTCTTAAACCTACAAATTAATATAAAAAAACTGCTAGGTGCAAGTTTAATAAATATCGATCAAATCGTTTACGAATTATTAAGTTCTCAAAAAAATTTTTAAACTTTTTTAAAAAATCAAAAAAAAAAAAAGGGAATTTTGTATAAGTACCTACATTACTTTTAAAACTTTTTAAAACATTCTCCACAAAAAAAAACAATCAAAATCAGTTGAACCGATTTTGAGAAAATCGAAAATCAAAAAAACTTTTACTGGGAGATAACATTTTATATCCATTTATATCGCTTTGTAAAAAAATTGCTGAATTTTTTTAAAAAGAGTTGTGGACACGTTTTTGAGCAGCTACTGTTATTTTCGGTCTTAAAAAAAATTAAAAAAACATGTCGGGGGAATGCCCAAAAAACGATAGGTATCAAGTTTAAAGAAAATTGACCCACCAGTTTAGGCTGCAGCCCGAAAGGACAGACAGACAGACGGACAGAATTGCGAGACTTCGCTATCATCGTAATGTCAAGTTTGATCAAAATCTCGAGTTTGATTTTTTTTAAATAAAAATTAAAGAAGATCTCCGGCTTTAAAAAAAAAGTTAAATAAGTGTTACCTTTTTTTAAATAATTTTTTTTTATTTTTAATACGAAAATGGTTCTTTGGCAGATCTTAATCCACCAAAACACCATTTTCGTTTCCGATTTCATTTAGCTCTCATATAATAAAATAAAGTACTAATCATATTATAATATATTATTATTATATTTTATATATATTGTTAATACAGTATTGCCCATGGTCCTTTGAAAGAACAAAATCTCTGTATGGCAGCTGACCCTTTAAGACAAGCTAAAATAAAAATTGGAATTTTTCCCTCTAAAGAATCATACAAATAATTAATCTATACTAATTTTCATTTAAGAGAAAATTTTGTTTGGACTTTTCAGTTTCATTAATAGATTAGATACTTCAGAACTTCTTTTTGTACAAACGATTTTCCTATGAGTTTATGAGTTTTTAATAGAAAGCGCCATCTGTGTGAACGATAGAAGGATGTCTAAAATTTTCAAAACAGAATAACATAAAATGTGAAATCCTGCTAAATTGGTTTTTGAATGCTGTGACAAACCTCCCTCAGACGAAATTCTGCATCCGCTCCTGCCTCGAATTTTCAGACGAATATTTTTTTTTTTTTGTTTTTTAATTTTATTGAAAGCCACCCAAACAATTTTGTCTTAACATACGTATACATAAGTAAAAGGTATGCATCAAGAATTTTTTTTCCAAAAATTGCTTTATTTTTTACAAACCCGCCCATGATCTGCATTCCAGTTATTGTGAATTCAAATGATGAAAGGGAACGAATTGTAGAACATCGTTCGAAATGCTAATTGTGAATTGAAAGTTCGAAAATGAAAATTGATTTTCTACATTTCGGTTCATTCCATTTTCAAATCGTTTTCCGCGTCCACTTTGTTTAAACTTTGTGAATTATTTGTAAAATTGGTCTAGTTGCTGTTACTTTACTAATTTTCTATCCTTTTTTCCCTAATACCAATAAATAACATTGCATCCATTTTCATCCGCATTATAATTTCACTTTTCAATGCAAACAATTAAACAATGGATACACCTTCAATTTTTACAGTTCAAAGTAATTGCGAAATTTTTTAAACCGAGTGAAATTGAAAATCGATTTCAATTCGATTTTTGTCGAAATAAAGATCATGGGTGTTTATTTATGATTTACGATCTTATATCTACACTTTAACATAACTTTATAATAAAGAAGAAATAAAACATTAAAACTCATCTCATTAAAAAAAATTATTTAATTAAATTAAACTTATCATAACATCATTTTCAGATTTTTTTATTCTGTCCTCTCCATTTTCGAGTTATAGTCAAATAAATACCTATTACTAAAATAATAGCACCAATAACTGTTAATACAATTCCACAATAGACTCCATAAGATGGTAGTCCAAGAGCAAGCTAAAAATATAAAGTAGGTTAAAAAAAATAGTAAGAATTATAGAAATTTTAAAGAAAATCAAGGCAAAAGAAACAATGAACACTTACCCTAACTTCTGCTGCAAGTGCTTCATCAATTTCAGCACGTTGTGAAATTGTAAAGAAGGGGGCATAGAATTCTTCATGAATATTTCTGAAAATCCTGAAAAAATAAATTCAAAATAAATTAGCAAAATAAAAACTATAAAGGCTGAGAACTTAAACTTAAAAAAGAAGAGAATGAAAGAGAAACTTAAAGAGAAGAGGTAGTTGAAGGTTTTGAATGAAACAACAAGCAGTTGTGGGAGCTACCACCATGTTTTTATAGGCTGGAGTATTGGTAATGTTAACAAAATTTTCGTTCGCGCTTTTTTCAGATGAAGACTATAACCAAGTTTTAGAGTTTCGCAGTTTCGAATGCGAAAAACATTTAAATCAATGAAAAATTTCTGCTTTTACGGTTTAATTATTAATAGATAGTTTACTGCTTTAAAAACCTTAATTTTAATATTTTAAAGTTATATCCCGTTAAAGAGTACCTACATGCCATTTGGACGGAAATTCTTTCGTAAATCTTATTTCACAAACATCAAAATGAATTTTAATCATCTCACAGTTGTTATTTCGCCTATTTTATGTCTTGGCTGAGTACAATTCATTGGGAAACTGAATTTTGTAATAAAAGTTTGCAATGTGTATATAATCGATTTACTGAGATTGTTATGAAAGGGGTTGAGAAATTCGTTCCGTTTTCTTCAAATAAAAAATATGGTAAACCTCCATGGTACAACAGACACCTTTCTCATTTAAAAAACTTGAGAACTAAAGCTTTCAAAAAATATAAATACTCTGGTAATGAACTTTTTTTGCACAAGAATTATATCATGGGCATTGAAAGTAGGCTTAAAGAAGACAGCAGATGCTTCTGGTCATTCATCAAATCTAAACGTAGTTCTTTAGGATTAGCAGAAATAATGGAGTATGGTTCAAGTGTAGCCAATGATACACAATCAGCTTGTGAACTTTTTGCTCAATTTTTTGAATCGGTTTATTCGAAATGTAACATTAATATTAACCAGGAAACTATATGCAATACACCAATGGACTTAGGTTCGATGGTTTTAGATATAAATGATATCACATCTGCAATTAAACAGCTTAAACCAAATGTAATTGAGCTGATGGTATCCCTGCTTGTTTTTTAACAAACTGTGTTGAAAGCCTAAGTTTTGCTCTTCTTATTATTTTTAATAAATCATTGCGTGAAGGAATTTTTCTTACTGAATGGAAAATATCTCATCTGGTTCCAATATTCAAAGCTGCGTCAAAAAATAAAGTTGAAAACTACAGAGGCATTAGTAAACTTTCAGCTATTCCAAAGCTTTTCGAAAGTATAGTGAAAAGTAAGCTTGAATTCGTGGTGAAAGAACATATTTCTGAACTACAGCACGGATTTGTGAGTGGATTTGTGTGACTTCAACAAACCTTTTATATTTTTCATCATCTGTAATTAATCTTATGGAAAAGGGAAAGCAAATTGATGTCATTTATACTGACTTCAGTAAAGGTTTCGACTCAGTAAATCATACCATACTTATAAATAAATTAAGGCACTTTGGGTTTCATTCAATGCTTCTGAACTGGATTGAATCGTTTTTAAGAAACCGCGTTCAATTAGTAAAACTTAGTAATTCTTTCTCTAGAATAATTCACTGTCCGTCTGGTGTACCTCAAGGTAGTCATCTGGGACCGCTTCTATTTATAATTTTTATAAATGACATAACATCCATTTTCCAATTTGCACAGGTCCTCCTTTATGCAGATGATTTAAAAATATTTTCTAGTATATCAAATATCAAGGATTGCTACAGTTTGCAGAAAGATTTAGATGTGATGTTACTTTGGTGCGAGGAGAACCATCTATTACTCAACATTAAAAAATGCAACGTTGTTTCATTTTACAGATGCTTTGTGCCGGTAATTCACAATTATTCGTTGGATTCTGCCATTTTGAGTAGGTTGGAAAAAGTTAAGGACCTTAGAGTCATCTTCGATCGGACTCTGTCCTTCAGTGATCACGTCGATTATATAACTTCAAAGGCAAACTCTATGATAGGATTTATTAAAAGAAATACAGGAGATTTTACGGATCCTCATGCTCTCTTATCCTTATACTTAGCCTTAGTAAGATCAATCCTTGAATACTGTGATACAGTGTGGTGCCCTGCTCTTCAATATCACACTAACCGTATCGAAAAAGTCCAAAGAAGATTTACGAAATTTATTTTTGCGAAAATGAGGTGGGATTTCTCACCAAGTTATGAAGCCAGATGCTTATTTCTTGGCATTTCTAGACTGGACACCCGCCGGAAATTACATGATATAATTCTTGTAAGAGACATATTGTGTTATCATATAAAATGCCCATCAATATTAGCTTTAGTCTCAATTTATGCTCCTGAAAGACCTCTCAGACAACGGAATCTCCTTTTTCTACCGTGGCATAGAACTAAATATGGATCAAATGAACCATTTAATAGAATAGTAGTAAATTTTAACTCAGTCTGCAACGATATAGACCTAAGTTTTTCAAGATCAATATTTAAAAATGCTCTGTGAAGCTTATCACTATAATATTATTTCATTCTATCTTTAAGTTATATCTTTAAGTATATTATATGCTCAATAATCTGTTAGCTTTAAGCTTGTAGATCAAATAAATAAATAAATAAATTTTCGTTTGATATTTGAATTAACTCGCAAACCGATAATTTCGCAATTGTTGTAGATGACAATTTTTTGTATTTGTTTGTATTTAAGTTTATAAATTTTTGGGAGATATTAACAGACATTTGAATAAATCATCGAAAGGCAAACAAATTTTAAAGCTAAATATGTATACTTAATAAAATGCGAAATAATAATCACCGAAGTAATATAATGCGAAGTATCAAAATGTGAAAGAAATAAAAACCGTGTTTAAGAATGCGATGTGAATTTTGAATACTTTTGCGAAACAATGATATAGCGGAATAAAAACTAGCTTAACAATTCATTGCGAAATGATCCAATTGCAAGACAAGAAATTGCGAAATTATTATTGCGAAATGAAATAAACAAACAAAGAAATTCCGCTAGATGTTTTTCATATCAACCGATAACATCCATTATTATTATTTTCTTTATATTAACAAATTTACTATAAATTGATTCAATTTATTTAAGCAAGACTCAAAGTTTTCAAAAATAACATTTTATATACAAAAACTTACTTGAAATCATTATCCCTTCGAATTCGCAAGCTTATCATAACATCCGCTTTCACTTCAAGTGGCACCCCCAAAGTTGGCTCCATTAGAATGGTAAAAGTGTGTTTCTCTGGATCAGGTGCTGTACCAGTTATATTTGCCGAATAACTCGGATCGGCTAAATAGAAATGAGAATGTGACATATACATTGGAGCTCCTTCCGCACATGATCCCAAATCAATGACACCAGTTTTTTGACAATGATCACTTTCCTTGGGACAAAAACACTTCATATTCGGATATTTTTCTCCACTATCAAATGTCATTTCATTGGTGCCATATTGAATAGCATCAATGCCCATCTTTCGTTTATTTTCTCGTGCAAACAAATTAATAAATCTACAAGTGTCAGGTATGAACATTGATATAGCTTCATCTCTTGGACGATTTGGTACCCATAAATCTCCTGTACTTCCATTCACTTTACCACATTCACCATCATAGTATCCGGTGTGTGAACTTCCATTCCAATGTGTCAATTCGCCCATTTTTGACAAATCACCTTGTCCCGTATGAACAGTGTATGTTCCTTCATAATCTTTTGTCCCGTTTCTACCCAAAAACAAACCAAAATAAGGTGAGTCAACTGGTACATCAGGTCTTTTCAATTTGTATGCAAAATCCAAGAATTTATCATAGAAACCCTTAAAGAGCCATTCTTCAGCAGTTTTGGTCCACGTCAAAGTTGCACCATTTGTATTGAGTAAAGTATTGAGAAGGAACTTCTTAGCTTTACCTTCAGTTCGCATCGTACTCGCCACTGACTGAAAAAAAAAACATGAAAGAGAATATTTTGAAAAATCAACAAACATTTTTTGGAAAAGATATTGTTGGTAAAACAATTTCTTAAAATTTATTTTTATGGAGTTAAAAATTCAATTTAAAAAAAAAAAATAATTTACTTGTTATTGAATTATCAAGTTTAAAAAAAAAAAATTGTATTGAAATATCGGCAATAAAACCCTAACGAAATGGAAAAAAATCCCAAAATTAAATAAAATAATACTAAAAATAATTTTTTTCATATTAAAGTTTATTTTCGCGAATGAAATACATACATACATAATACCCCACACAGTCATAGAAATAATTCCATTGTAACTTGTACAATTTGTCTACAGCAAGTACATTTTGTAAATAGTTCTCCTGCCCTTCAGCTTGAATTTTCATGTTACATTCAGCACACATTTTTTGTCAGCTATTCTGTTCCGTAACGGAACTTCCGTTGCATTAAAAAATGTTTGCTCAATGCAACATGAATATACTGGTTGAAAAAATTATTGCTGGGTCAACGATATGTGGTATTTTGAAAGCTCTGAACCCTCGATTAGAGAATTTTTTGAAATACTGTTTGAGAAAGACAATGATTTTTTAGCAAAATAAAATAAGACCCCAAAATGTTTTGTTTGCAAAATAAAATGAAATTTTACCCCAAAACTATATCATATTTCATTGGATCTTTGGGGATTTATTTCCTGGGACCTAAGTCCCCTTTCACACGAGGAAACAAGTTCTTTTAATTTCCACAAATCGTAGACGGTTCAATCCTCTAACTTCTCACCTAAAAACTGAAATTTGCTGGAAACACAGTTTCCTCGTGTGAAAGGGGACTAATTTTACAAATCTATAAAGAATATTCTGCCTTATTGTGAGTTTCACCCGTTTTTTTTTTTTTAGAAATAAAAAGAACGTCTCACTTCTCTTTCATCGTTAAGTCAAATTTGATCAAAATCTAGAGTTCAAGGGATGTTTTGGAAAAATATTGTCTTTTTTAAGAGTTGAGAAGTTATATATGCGTGTTGAGTTGGATTTGTGTTGAGAAACTGTTAAAAGATTTAAATAACAAAAAAGAAAGTATGTTATGTCAATATTAAAAGCAGTGGCGGATCCAGGATTTGGTCATGGGGGGTGGGGGGGGGTTGGTGTCCAAGTACAAATATAAGACTTAAAGATGAATTAAAATTGCGTTGGCTTTGTGCTTCATTATGACCGTGAAGTTAGCACCGCCCTATTTTCAGATAAAAATATTTTTTGGCCCTAAATGCTGTAAATATGCGAATAATTTTTTTAGCAAAATACAGCACATTTTTGATGTTTTTGAAAATCGTAATTTTGTAAAAAAAAATCGTCCCTAAAATTTGCAAATTTGGGAATTAAAAAAAAATATTTACGGCACATGGTGCTACAAATTGAGCACAATACCTACAAAATCGAAAATGATGGTGCTAAGTTCCTTCGCAATTCATTTGCGTTCGTTCGTAAAAGTTGCAAATATGCGATTTTTTTAATCTCTTCGGTTGTATCATATTTTGAGACCAAAATAGCACAACTTTAACTTAATTTTGGAAAAAATTTCAACCTCAAAATTTGCAAATTTGCGAAGTTTTCAAAAATATTTACGGCACAACGCAGCACAACAACATACCTTATAAGCCCTTGAACTAATAAGTTTCCTTCAAAAAACTGTAAAGCAATGTAAGTATAGGTATAGGTATCACCTACTCTTTTTTTCACTAAGATGCATTTGCAGTTTTTGAAGAAATTTTTAGTCGAAATTTTATAAAAAGTTGGGCTTTTTGGAATTAAGTAGGTCAAACATTGAACAAATTTAGGTCGAAGAGAAATGAATATTTAATAAAGATAAAAATATTTAAATGCTCATGGAAGAGGCCCGGACCCGAAAACCCCTCCGTGGATCCGCCACTGATTAAACGTCAAGCATCACTTTCACTGGTCAGTTTTTATGACGAACGAAATGATCGTCTAAATCTGCCACTAGTGTTATCGTTGGGAATGACATTTATTTATCATTTTTGTTGGGTTTTCCATTTATATCATAGCCATCCTGCGATAGTTTTATTACCACTCATACTTGACAGATAAAGAACGAACTGCATAATTATCTTCCTTTTATTCAATATACATATTTAGTGCGAATTGTCACTAGAAATATGCAAATACCGTTTTTGATTCGACAGGCCTTTATCTAAAAAGAATAGAAAATGCATCCAGATTTAATTTAGGAACCGAATCCAGAAGCGTTCACACGTTTACACAGATAACATGGCAACGCATCTATAGGAACATTATTGACATCAAGAAGCCAACGCTTTGATTATCACGCTGACCGTCATAACCTTAGCTTAATTTTCCAAACCAACACATTTTGGTTCTAATGAAAACAAAGCATAAACATTAAAAAATATCAACGAACACACCTTAAGGGCTTTTCGCCTAAATGTGCGAACTATTTGTAGAACGTTTGAATTGGTTTGTGTCTGAACTAAAATCTTGATAATATTCTTCGTAATTAAAGGTTTAAAAAAAATATTATTTTGTACAAATTTTTAAGAAATGTATTTCCAACACGTAGTAGCCAAAAATCACGTTTCAATAAGATTTCGAAAATATGTATATTGATAAATTGATATTTCTCAATTCAAATTTAATCCGAAAAATGTAATGAATAATTTGTTAATTATTCATTACATTTTTCGGATTAAATTTGAATTGAGAAATATCAATTTAATTATTAGTTAATTATTCATTACATTTTTCGGATTAAATTTGAATTGAGAAATATCAATTTATCAATATACATATTTTCGAAATCTTATTGAAACGTGGTTTTTGGCTACTACGTGTTGGAAATACATTTCTTAAAAATAAGACCAAATTTGTTTCAATAAAATTACTAGTTTATCTAAGAAGTTGCAAACAGAAAAAATCTACATTACATCCATTTTTTTAAATATCTTCTGGAGTGCGCCAAATATCCAAAAACCCAGACTACATATTGAAAGACAATAAATAGATCTTTTGTGTTCTTTTTAGATTATTGCTATAGATATGCTCACAAATGGCTTTGTGAAATTGTAGAGCTAATCAACATTTGTTTTTTTTTTCTATAAAAATAAAGAAAAAGGCCTCTTAAATACTCAAAGTCTTTAGTATGCTAACCTTCATTATAAAAATATTTTTCAGACACTCCAAAACTTTATCTCAACTACATATTATATTCACTTTTTTTGTATTGAATAATTTTTTGACCCTATTCGCTTGTTGCTTAAGGTGTAAAATTTTACTGCGCTGCCTTTAGAATTACCAATAAACGCAATAATTAAATTATATAACGAGAGACCTTAGTTTCCCGAGAAATTGTTTTTCTTCTCACAATAGTTATTCTTCGTTCGATCTCAGCACTGGTATATCGTTGACTGGAGTTGAAAGCGGAGACTAGGTAAACAAAGCGTTCTTTCTACGTCGAAATCCTGCAGAATCGATACTTAGACCAGGTTTTTGACAAACAGCTTTCGTTGTTAACTTAATACTTGTTTTAGGTGTTTTTAAGGAGGCCTCGAGGTATTTTGATGTGGTTCAGAGGATTTTCTTTGTTGAAAACAATGCTGAACACCTATTCATCGGTCAAGTTTTCTTCCATATACATTTTGCAGGTGAATTGGTGTATATTCCTAACCAAGTCATTTCCCACCGCTTTGAACAGCTTGGCAGCATGGTTATCAGCTTAACTCAAGGTGCTTAAGAAATGCCTTGTATACTTAAAGCGTGTTAACAATGATTTTTTTTTCCATAAAAATACAGATAAAGTTTTATTTTCATTAAAAAAAAAAACAATTCGGACATTGTTTTAATTACAACAAAAATTTTTGTTAAATAAAGCCTAGTACATACTTCCTCGTGAAGTGAACAAACATCAGTGGGCAAAGTGAATTTTTGACACAATTTGCTTAACTTTTGCAGCTTTTATGGTCAAATTGTCAAAGCTACACCAAATACACCGTACATTTTGCGCGGGAATTGGTTCACCGCTCGTGAACGCAAACTCACCACTTATTGTCATTGCTTCACGAGCACGTTCACGGATGAACAAAAATGCAAATTTGTATGGATTCAAGACATGATTCACAAGTATGTACTAGGCTTAACTTTGTTCGCCCCGAACTACACAATTCACCATTCAAGCAATTAGAACCAATATTATAGGAGTAGGACTATACAAAATTTATTTTCAACCAAGTTTATCTAATCAATCGTAAAAAATATTTTATCTGCAGTGATTTCACATTTCACTAGGCAACCCATGCAAATTTGTTTTATATAAACACTACCTATGTATATAAAAACTGCATACAACTCATCTGATAACTCGATGGTGACAGGTCGTCCTCTTGTGGGATCTCGTACACTATTTAATCCCGGTTGATTCGCATTGAAATTATTCTTTCTCACACATACATAAATTTAATAAATTTTCACAACTATTACTATCGAACTTACCACTGAACCAACATGTGGACAAGTTATCAAATCATCCAAAGTTCCATTGGTCTTCTCTGGCACAAAGAACCAAGTGCGTTTTCCAAAGTATGTTACTGTCTTATTTTCATGCCATTCGATGTCTTCTTTGATTTTTGCCTCACGAAAGACATAAGGTCCCATTTGAACGAAATTTGGTTTGACATCAGGATTGGTAGCTTGATCTGGATTTGTCCAATTCCACAAATACATATGCATGTATATGGGAATAGGTGTAATATACCATTTGTCGTAAGTTTTCGATGTCTTCGACAAAGGTAATTCCTATATATTTTGAATTATTTAAAAAAAAAAAAAAAATATATAGATTTTTGAAGATCAGAATATTCTTCTTTTAACTGACATTGTAGAGAATTGTTCGAATTAATCCAGGCCAAAAGCAAATTGTCAATATTCCAAGGACTAAGAAGCCAATTCCCAGACCGAACACCCATATTTTCTGTTGAAGAACACTGCAGCACTTACAACAACACATTATGCACAGATCGACTTTGCTGCCGAACTAAGACTTTGTTATGGTCAATTTGGAATTATTGTGGGAGCTACTTTAGGTAGAAACGACCAGGTAGGTCGATAAGAATTTTAAAATCCAGATACAGACTAGGATTATCTGAATGAAATTGGTATTTAATCGATGTTATGTGCATAGAAATACCTTATCGGATATGTGATAAGCTAAAGGTGAAAGCAAATAAACAGATTAATGAGTGTGTATTATATAAGATGATAACATTATTTCATATAGACCTACATCTGTATAGCGTATATAATTATATTGTCGCTATAAGGTTAAGCAATCTTGATGGCCTTTTTTTAAACAGCAAGGCATGTGCTGCAAAACTGTCTGTCTGCATCTGGCTGTCTGTCTGTCTGTCTGTCTGCCTGTCTGTCTGTCTGTCAGTCTGTGCAGTTTTTTAACATTATCTAGCAGATTTTAAATGAAAATTATTCTTATAATCAAAAATAACGGTACCACCTCCAATACAATTAATGTTTGAAAACCGGTACTGAAAATCTCATTTTTCTCAAAACCGGCTCCTACGATTTTGATTAAAATTTTTGTGTGAACAAATATTTGTACAATCTGCCATATCGTTTAAAAATGGTATCTGTCATAGAACCATTTTTTTGATTTTCGACTATCCTATTATCTGTTGAACTGATTTTAATGAATTTTTTTGCAAAAAAGCTTCAAATAAGTTCTAATAATATTGCATACCAAAATATTCAAAAAAAGAAATTATTTATGGAAAATTCCAAATTTCGATAATGGGTAGATGAAATTTTTTTAAATTAATTTTTTAACTCTGCAATAAAAAAGGCTAAAAAATTGCGTACCATTATTTTTTTTAATTTTTCAAAATTGTGCATATATATAAAAAACTACCCGGGTAGAATTTGCGACTCGGTATTGCCTTGGTCCCAGCTAGTTTCGCCTTGTTTATGTCATGGGCCTATCAGCAGTAACTAGCTTGGGCCTTGTTAATTTGTTAATGCTCTGTATTCTGTGGGCCTTGCTAGCGGTTCCCATATAGGTCCTAGATAGATCTTCCAAGTCAGGCTTTGGATAACTAAAAATTTAGAGATTTTTAGTCACTAGCTAGGGCCTAGGTAGATTTTTACTGAAACCCATATAGCCCCCACCCCTCTCATATTAGGGGTGTTTGAGACCGCTTTTCTCTTTAACTGAAATGTATAGAATTTAATTTAATTTTAAAAAAAACTTCACTTTTACTTACTTGGTTTCTCCGAGATTTGAACTCGCGTTCCTCCAATCAAAGATCCAGCACGCTACCCACCAGACTGATTTGCGATCCAGGGGAGGGGAGAAATAAAAATAAAAAAAAAAAATGATAAAGAAACCAAGTTTTTGTCAATTCTTTCTTGGTAAAAAGTAAAACCGACAAGGAATTATAGGATTAATTAGTTTTTAGGCCGAAAGGCATTAGTATTAAGTTATGATAATATAGTTTAACTTAGAGCGCCCGTTTAGGGCCAGTAAGTTAGTTGTAAGTTATTGATAAGTAGGCTAGTTTTATGAATTTTTGTCTAGCTTTAAGATAGTTATAAGTTTGAATTAAATAAAAATGAATTTAAAAAAAAAAAAAAAAAAACTGATTTGCGATACAGAATAGGAATGTAAAAATGTTTATGAGTTGATACTTCACGTATTTGCTATATGGACCTTACACAAGTTAAATTGGTCGTTGGGAATGCCAATAAAGAGGCGACACTATCTACGACCAATATAACGCCAAGAAAAAGTTCCATGTCTAGGCTACATCAAGTCTAAACTATCTAGGCCCAGTCTTAGTTACACCTGATAACGCCAATAAAGAGGTGACACTGTCTAACGCCAAGATAACGCCCAGATACAATTCCTTATCCAGACTACACCAAGCGAAAACTATTTGGCTCCCTTCCTGTTTTTATGAGACAGCGCCAATAAGGTGCCGACTCTAGCTAGGGCCAAAATGACACCAACAAAAGTTTTCATATATAGGCTATGTCAAGTTAAAACTATCTAGGCCCAGTCTAAGTTACATCTGACAAGGCCAATAAATAGGCAATTCTAGCCAGGGCCAAGATAAAGCCAGAATAAGATAAATTAGTCAAGATCACCCAGAACTGCGCCTGTCTAGGTCCAGCATAGGATTTACTATACAATGGCCAATCTAGCTAGGGCCACGCTTAAAAAATAGTTTTTCCTAGATAATTTCTACCCGGGTACATATTAGAAAAAAACGGCTCCAACGATTTTCAATTTTCTTTTTTCATAAATTGAGATTTTCTTAAGAAATCGGATGATGTATGTACATCGCATTGGTGTCAAAACAATTTCAGAAGTTATTTAACGAATTTATTTCTAATTACTTATGTACTAGACTTTTTTTACCATACCAATTATTTCACTGCCATCGTCTGTAGCTTCAGAAAGAATTAAATACTTTTACTAACAACCTAATAGGTATATTATCTATAATGTAATATCTGACTTGATGTAGGTGGGTATAGATACCTACCTACCAGTGGCGTGGCGTGAACAATTTCAAATGGTAAGTCGTTGTAATAATTAAAAGATTAATTATACATACCTGCAAAAGTAAATTCTTAAACATATTACCTAATATGTATGAATGTAGCCAAAATTAGACAATGTTTTGCAGTTCTGCTTTCCACAACAAACAATCGAAACAATTCAATTCCGCATTTTATAGGTATTTACTTCCAATCATTGATTTTTAAATTTACAATAATCTTAAAGCATAATGAAAGTGACCTCAAGAAAACAATACAATAGGGAAATTTAAATTAATGCTGCCTATGAAGAAAAAATAAGGAGCTTCCACGAATATCTATGTATACAAAATTAAAAATAAAATTTTCTATGAATTATTGTGCAACAAAGTTAAAAAATGTATAACATTCATGCTATTAACAATAAAAAAACAGCAAAAAATGCCAAAAAATAAAACAACAAAACCAACTGTGATACGTGTGAACAGTTTTACTTAAATAACCATTATTTAATAAAATTCTAAAGCCTTGCCAACTGAATTTTGCAAACAGCAACAAAACTGAGCAGCTCAAATAATGCAAGATTGCTGTTCTTTAACAGCCACTGTTGTTCTATAACAGCCGCTGCTACGAGATACACACAGAATTCACCAAATAACTCGAAAAAGATCGTGTTATTTTTTGCATACGAAACCAAACTTTGAGCAGAGACAGACAAACGCAGAGAATCATTAAGTGAAACAGAGAGCTGTATAACTGACCTCAATCAATCCACCATAACACAGCGATTGAAGATAAGGGTCGAGTTCATAATTGCAACATTGTTGCCCATGCAATGCAAAAAATATTTGTTCAATGCATTTATGAACAGAAAAACTGCTGCAAGTATGCGGCAGTTCTACATTGCAGAAAAAGAGTTCATAAATGCAAAGAATGACAGATCTAAATTATTTTTTTTTGTCATGGACGCGGTTTGGTTATTTTGTTTTCTTATAGATTTGTTTGAAAATGTCTAATAAAAACGTAGTACTAGGAGTGATTTTTAATCTCTTGAACGGAAGAAATTTGGATGAACAACTTTTGGCCAGAAAGACGAGCAAAATTAAAAGAATAAAGAAGATTTTCCTGTTCAAGAAGTACAACTCAAGACATATTCCAAAAACCAGAAATTTCCTGGAAACAATAAGTGAATTTCCAGATGATGTTTTTAGAAACCATTTTCGTATGAAAAAGTCTACATTTCAGGTTCGTATTTATACAATTAAATTTTGTTGAGTTTTAAAATTGGTACATTTTTGAACAGTTAGTTAAAAATGCGCTTTGTCCACTTTGGAAAAAATCTAACATTGGTCTACCCAAAACGACTTTAAGGATGGCTCTTTTGTTGACAATTTGGAAACTCGCTAATAACTGCTCTTTTAGGGAAATAAGTAATTTGTTTAACGTTTCTAAAGGGCTGGCTTTTAAGTACTTCATTGAGATAACTAAATTAATATTCAAGCAAAGGAAGAAGTATATAAAATGGCCAGGTTCGAGCGACGAACAAAAAATAGTTATGGACAAATTTGCAAGTTTAAGGAATAATCCATTCCCGAACGTTCTCGGATGTGTAGACGGTACTCACATACCCATAATAGCACCCAAGGAAGACCCCACGAGCTACTTTAATCGAAAGGGTACATTTTCAATAAATATGCAGGTCGATCATGTTTAATTCAGTTCTATAACGAATTCCATCATAATCGAAAACTTGTTACGAATCCAAAAAACACTATCAAAAATCTATTGTAGTGCAAATCTCAAAAATTCTGCGATAGTTTTGCAATCTTTTACAGTCTCTTTCGGTATGTGTAACAAGTTTACGATTATCATGGAATTCGTGAATGGCCTGATTATTATTATTTAGTGAGTCACATACAGCAACTAATTTCTTTTCAGGCTATATGTGATCATAGGCAAAAGTTTATTGACATGTGTTTTGGCTATCCTGGTAGTTGTCATGATGCTTCCGTTTGGGAGCGCAGCTCAATTGGAAAGGCATTGAAGACTGGCACCAAAAGAATAATTCAAGATGGTAATATTTTGGGCGATTCAGCTTATCCATTGAATACTTATCTTATGGTACCGTATCGTGACAACGGACATTTGACTACCACACAAAGAACATTCAATTATATACATAGCTCAACTCGAGTATGTGTTGAACAAGCATTTGGACGATTGAAATCTATGTTTCGAATTCTAAAATTCATCGATATAAAAAAGTTAGAATATGCTAAATACATTGTACTTGCTTGTGTTGTCCTCCATAATATAATCATTGAGGAAGAAAAGGAACTAGAGCCTTACTCAGGTACCCAGTCACTAGATAATGACGATTTTATCAACATTCCGGAGGAACATCAATCAACTGTTGATGCCGCTAATGAAGCTAAAGTGAAGAGAAACGGGATTGCGATGCTATTCTCTTCATAAGCTAGTAGTACCTATATTACGATACTTTAGAATTTATAAAACCCTTCAATAAACAAAAAAAAAAAATATTTTTAAACGATATGTACTAGTTTATTTATTTATAAGAAAATTTGTACATTTACAGTTCTTGGGAATGTAATTTTTTTGTTTTTATACTAAAGATAATAATTAAATAAATTAAAAGTAAGCTCTTTCTTCAAGAAAAAATAAATTAATTTAAATTCACAGCAACTTTTTTAGGAACAACAAAAAATGATTAGATCATTTTCTCTAAAGTTTCTTGCAATGACTGCAGGATTTCTAATCTTTTTTTCTCAACTTCAATTTTATCGCGCTCCACTTTTAAAACCTCGTTGTGCCTTCGCTCGTCTTCTTCAGATTCTTTTTCTAGGAATTCCATTATTTGATTGTTGGAAAAATTTGAGCCACTTTTTTTAATTTTCTTTCTTGGAATCTCATCCTGTTCTTCGTCACTCTCACCACTTTGACCAAATACTTCTGCCACAAGCTCATCTGGGAGTTTAACATTATGACGAGATCCATACACTTCGTCAAATTGTTGGAAATAATCCCACGAACAGACTCCTCTTCCACTTTCATTGTTCCTTTTTTTAATCCTTTGGTAAGTAATTTTTAAATTTTGAAATTTCCTTGCGATGTCTTCTCTAGTGTAGGGAATCAATGGTGAAACAGATTTCATATCCGATAAAACTTTTCCCCAAAGAACAGATTTCTTTTTGCGACCTGCGATGAACTCAGACTCCATTCCCAATCGAATTGAGATCAGAAGTTTGGTGTCAGCATCTGACCAGAATTTTTGGACACTTTCATTCCTATGAAACATAAATTATATATTTAAACTTTTTAATATAGTAACACATCAATATTTTCGCAAAACATATAAAATATTCAATTATTTTACTTACACTTTTTCTCCCGCCATCTTCATGCAACGCGGCAACAAAACAAAAACTACTGCAAATTTGATCGCATTGTGACTGTCATGTTGATTTTATGAACAGGGATGTCTACTGCTGTCATGCAAAGATAATGCAGTTTTTTTTTTTATTTATGAACGCAAATCTTGCATGACTGCTGCATTTCTACATTTATGAACTCGACCAAGATACAAAGATACACACAAAATTCACCAAATAAGTCGAAGAAAAGCGTGTTATTATTTTGTATAAGACAGCAGGCGTTGAACAGAGTCGACCCAAACTAAGAAAATCATAAGTAAAGAAAGAGAAAGGAAACAAATTTGCTCTATCAGCGAGAAATTATATAACCCGACATATTTCGGCCTTCGGGTTGCCTTGCCTTGGCTTGGCTTTGGCTAATGCACAGAGAGTGTGGACTGTGGAGTGTAGAGTGTAGACAGTATACGAATACTAATAATATTGACGTGTGTGTTTCCGTGTGTGCTTGAAAATAGTTCAATTGAGTTGTTGGAGTGTGCAACTTGTGTAGGATTTAATGAATAGATACATATTAAGTATTGCTCGTGGGTTCTATGTTGCTCTTTATTTAATAAACATTGTTGTGTGGCAAGGTTGTTTGTTATTTAGTAAACATCGTTGTTTAGTAGAAAATTTAATAGGTAACCCGGTAGGAATCAGGTTATATGGACGCCACGCCACTGCTACCTACCTACTTAAATAATATCTAACTAAAAACCTATTGAAATATAAAAATGCATGTAATAAAAACGTTATAACTACATAGGTAGTTATATATAATAAATTATAGGTAAGGCTAAACGATTTTGATGGTAACTAGGTCTCACCTGACTACGTAGGTACCTTACCTACCTATTGACTATCGATAAACAAAAGATTTGCTTAAAAAGCTTGAAGAAAGCTTTTAAGAGTTTTAAACATTTCTTGCAATCTTAGAGTCTTAAAGCAAAGTTTAGGCATTACAATATTTTACTGCTTTTAAGTCTATTTTACTTCATTTATTACATTCGCAGTATTTTCAGTTAAATGCATAGAATTTCAAAGAATGAATTCTAATATCTACTTCTACATTCCTACATATTTACCCCCCAAAACGCCGAAAAATATAAAGTCGAAATTCGAATTCGACCAAACTTCGAAAGTACGGCAACCCGATATTTTTTTTACAATTTTCAGTCTAAAATATAAGTCCATGCATATTTACAACACGGTTGTATATTGTTCATAAATAAATGTATCTACTCGCATAATACTACCTTAAACTCAACTACGTTTTAAGCAGGTGGTAAATATAGGCTCCCGTAACTAATTTATTTCTTTTATGAAATAAATATAGTTTTTGAAATATTAAAAACTTATAAAAAACACAGTGTGATCGCACATAAGAGCAAGTTCGTGCGACCCAGTCGTGCACATATTTTTACTTCTTCGTCATTGTTTTGTTATATCTTTTGGGGGACGAGCTCTGATAAAATATTCCATTATCTTATCTATATTTTAATTGAAAGGGAGCACTTATAAATAATGTAACTGTTTGGATTTACTGCCTATTGGAAATTATATTAGGTACAATTTTTTTTTTAATTTTGACGATTAATCCTTATCTTGAGTTGTATATTTATTTATTATTAATATATAGCTGACCCGTGCTCCAGTTGTATTGCTGCAATTTTCTTCATGACATTAAATAATTATGATAAGATTGAAGTCCTCATGTTCTTTATTCTTCAAGTACCTACCTACAAGGTGGTGCAAAAGTTATATCACCGGTTGCAAATGGCCGCAAAAGTAAATTCTACTTTAACATTTGTGTAGTAAACAGATAGAAAATACATGTCAACAAGACAAAAATGACTATACTCCTAAAGAATGCGGAATAATTGTTTCGTTAAGCCGCTGATGCGAAACGAAATTTTTCTGTGATCTCCAAACAGACAACGAACCGCTTGCGGAAACACAACGGAAAATATCCTTGGAGAGTTTCACTAATTCCAAAAACAAAATCAAACATAAACGCAAAAAATCGGAGAAACCCATGATGTAAGAAAATGATAAACAAAAAAAAACACAAATTAAACACAAATGTCATCTTCTCGCACACAATAAATAGTCTATATAATTAATTCAGTGCGAAAAAGGAGCGGAGACTTCTCCAAATAATCTGCTACAATTAAAAATTTCGCTCTTTGAACACCGTACTGCAAAACGAAAAGTAAAACGAAATTTTCCGTTTCTGATTTCGTTGTGTCATTTTTGCATGGGATTTTTTTGTTTCGCATCAGCAGCGTACTAGGCTTGGCGTGACAGCTTTTGCGCCACCTTGTAAATGCATACGCCTGAAGGTATGCTAACTTTCATGAATCTTGACAATAAACTATCTCATGACCTTTTTTTCATTCAAAAGATATAGAAGAAGATCCCACCTGGAACCAATAGCGGACTGGGAGTCAAAAGGGCCTCCCAGGACTTTAACAAAAGGGCCACACAATAGTAAAATGAGTAGAAGAAGTGAAAAAGAGAGCTCCGAAAACGAATTTTATCGTGGTGTAATTGAAGCTAAAAATAGTCTGCTGCGAAATTTGTAGATATTATGTTATATTATAAAATTTAACTAGAGTTTTGAAAACATTAGGTAGGTCCTGTTTACTGTTATAGTTCAAATTTTATAACTGATGTTTTCCACTTCTACCGACACTTCGAAAATACTCACCTACTTTTCTATTCTGTTTCTGCGGCCCTGACATTTTGTGTGAAAGATTTCCTTTAAATGAACTGAAAGTACTGAAACTTATACAGCCCTATTAATAAAAATACACCATCCGCTCGTAAATACACGTTTTACCTAACACATGGACTAGTGGACTTATCCGTTTGATAAAATAAAATATTAATCAACTTATTCGGTCTTCATTTTATCTGTTCACTGAATAACACCGAAAAGTAGGCAGCACTTCCCTCAATTGTACTAAATATTAAAGTACTTCTTTCATTTTTGAGAGCTATCTGTCATATCAGTCAGCTTTGAATTGAATTGTGAACGGTTAAGTTATCCGCTCGTTGAACACCAAAATTGGTGAGATAAGTTATCCGCTCATTGTCAAATGTCATTTAAGGCTAAAACACGTTTATTATTAAGAATTATAAGTTAAAACATGTGTTAGTGTTGTTTCATATCTATTTTGTGATTATTAATAGGGCTGATAGAATATAAGGTTTACTAGGTGTAATTTGGGGGCATCCTTAAGTTACCAATGAAGCCAGAATAACTCAATAATTAGTGTGGGGCCCATTCGCGTCACCTTAACTATAGTTTTCGTTAAAATAATCTTAGGATCCAACAGCTTTATGCTTATTGTGGGGGCACCTAACATGAGATGTTTGGGCTTCCTGAGATTCCTTTGGGGAAACAAAAGCTGTGTATTTACTGTAAGGCCCTTAGCCCTTTACCGCATACGAAGCCAAATATGGCTTTCTACAGTTATGTCCTCTTTTCTCCTGACTTCAATAAAAAAATGATCAAAACGCAACAAGATCCTCTTCTGTGCACTTCTGAGAACAAATAGCTGTGCTTTTGCACACGTGCACCAAACAAGAAGGAAGATATTCATGTTTGCAGGTCAGTTGTTGTCAATGAAAACGGAAGTGTGAAAAATTTTCTTATTTCAAATAATAATAACTTTTCTGTTAGGTGAGTTAAGTGATCATAAAAATATATTTCGGATTGTGTGTCTAATTCTCTTTGAAATGAATACATTTGTATTAAAAAAAAATTATTAACTTGCTCGTCTGAGAGGTAAAAGTGTACAATACAAGCCATATTTGGCTTCGTATGCAGTAAGGGGTTGAAAATATACATATTTGGTTGAGTTTTTTATCTAAACGAAAAAATTTTTGTTTGGTTTTTAATAAAAAAAACCTCTTAAAACAACCTAAAGAAGTCATTTTAAGCGTATTTTATTTTTTTCCTCTTTAAGCAATAATTCATACGGTAAAGGGTTAAAAAGCCAATTTCATAAGAAAGTTTTCTTTTAAACAAACAGACAGTACTGCAGAGATTCTCATAAATTTTTTTATTTTCCCAGGGGCCCACCGGGAAAAATACTGGTTGCCCGGTGGCCCAGTCCGCCCCCGCCTGAAACGACCTTCCCTCATCGAGTAAAGTCTAGTACGCTGCTGATGCGAAACGAAAAATCCCATACAAAAATGACACAACGAAATCATAGACGGAAAATTTCGTTCTGCTTTTCGTTTTGCAGTACGCTGTTCGAAGAGCGAAATTTATAATTGTAGCAGATTATTTGGAGAAGTCTCCGCTCCTTTTTCGCACTGAATTAATTGTACAGTCTATTTATTGTGTGCGGAAAAATGACATTTGAGTTTTATTTGTGTTTTTTTGTTTATCATTTTCTTACATCATGCGGGTTTGTCTGATTATTATCGTTTATGTTTGATTTTGTTTTTGGAATTAGTGAAACTCTCCAAGGATATTTTCCGTTGTGTTTTCGCAAGCGTTTCGTTGTCTGTTTGGAGATCACAGGAAATGTTCGTTTCGCATCAGCAGCGTCCTAGGCTTTACCAGATAGGGAGTATGTATTGTCTAGACTAACATTTTGCGCAGCCCGCAGGGGTTGCCTTGCCTGGCGAAATGTGGTCAACGCATAGGTTTGCCATGCTTTTAAGGTGCATTTTTGGGTTTTTTCAATTTTCTCATAGATAGACAGATTTTTATTTCGTTATAATTGTTTTACAATGGATTGTTACCGCACATTTTAGATTTAAGAGGTTCGATATACAATATATCTTTCAACTAAAATATTATTTTTTAAGAGCTTCTATAAGTACATTTTTTAATTTAAATTTGGAGGGTTTAGTGATATAAAAAAATATTATGTGAAAGGAAATTTTATTTAAAAATTTTAAAATACAAAATTTTTTTTAAATCGGAATTTCAGTAGGATAAATTAGGGTAAAAAAAGAAAATCGTCTCGATTCTATTTTCTAAACCAAAAATAATATAGAGGATTGAATTTTTTTGTAATCGATAGATCGCTTTTTAATATAAAAAAGTCGTAGGTACCTACACATAAGAAAAATTTTTAGAAAATTTGAAACTCGAGATAAAAACATGTGAAAGCACAAAAAAAAAAATTAAAAATAGACGTTGGAGAAAAAAATCACCTAAAATCAGGGTTATGTTTTCTAGAAATAAATTTTATATTTTTGAAAATCAAATAAGAAATTAAAAGACCCTTATTTGCAATATTTTCAATTTAAGTTTTTTTCTTGGCTAGGTGAATTTTTGAACTATATAATATACATATATTTATTTCATCAATTTGTGTTGGATTTTGATTTTTTCTTTTTTACTCTCAATAGCATTTTCATTTAAGACAATAACAACATAAAGAGAATTCTATTACGAGTACGATGGTACTTTGTTGTTTCCAAAACATTAGCCGTGTTTTTTTGCAACCCCGGGGGGAATTGGATGACAGCGTGGATTAGCCACGCCATGACAGTAAAAAACATGGAGTTTTCATACAAACTATCGATAACATGTATGTAATTCATGCCGGTAACACAGTTTTTCTGTGCGCTTAAGTTAAACCCCGAGAATTCTCTGGGATTAGTTGTTGTTGCATTTAACATGTTAATTGTTTAGCACTGACGTCATTTTTTTCATGCAATTACCCCCGGGCTTGCAAAAAAACACGGCTATTGTCCACATTCGAAGTTTTCGATCTTTTAACCATCCATATTTTTTCTAATAGTCTCAGAGAGGTGACAGCAAATTTGGGGGTTGAAAGTATAACCAAAATATGAGTAAGTGGGTACTAGTGTATCGATAGCGAGTTCAAAAGTCTGGCACTTTATTTTCTCAGTGTGTGGTAGATGTGGGGGTTTAAAATGTGTGATTTTTCCAATTGTTGTGTTAGAGGTATAACCACTTAAATTCATAGATAAAAAAAAAGAACTGATTCTCAGTTATTTTGCCTAAGCTTAAAGATCTCAATCATGATGATCTGATCAATAGAATCCAAAATCTAATATTATATTTTATTGTATTGTTGAGAAATTGAAACGATTTAATAAGCTTTAAAAATAAGGGACATGTTTAGGCCAAGTTTCCCAGTGCACAAATTTATCTATGCGTATGGGATTCCCAAGTACCCCAAATTAAGTGGCATAAGATTATATAAACTATAAAACTATGGCCTAAGATCTAGATATATTGTTATAGGGGTTGCTTGATAAAATGTTAAGGCAATTGTTTTACCTATATTAGTCATGCAATGATAGATATCAACTTCATTCAACTGAGCTTGCTTGTTGGCGAAGTTATTTTCGTTTTTGAAACAAATTGAAACATTATTTAATATACTTTACCTATATTATGTAAGTTGCTTGTAGTGGGTGCTTCAAGTTTTCATTAAAATCTAAAAAAAAAAAAAGATTAACATCTTATCGAAAAACCTTGAGCTTGTTAGTCGCACCTAAAAGCGATTAACGTATTGATATATGAGATTAATTCATTAAAATATATGATTATTTATGATTATGATTAAAAGTGAATCATTCTCTATTACAATGATCAAGCAATTTTTTTTTGTTTTGTTACTTATGCTCGTTTATACAGGAGGTTTGATATAAAAGTAAGAATGTATGCTTATGGTAGATATTTCCCATGGTATTAAAAAATTTAAAATTAATCCATAACTTTTTTGATAATGAAAAAAAAAATTAAGTCTCAAAGTCTATATTCTGGCTGACTGATAATTATATCTTTTTGCTAATATAAATATTTTACCTTAAAGTCTACATTCTTACCGTACATAATTGCTGATATGATATACAAAAGTACGATCATACTGTACATATTGTTTTAAAGTCTGAGTATAATCTATTCATATCTTATTCATGAGAATGTTGCAGTATTTTTCTCGAAGATAATTATAAGGAAGGGGCTATAGAATTAAATGAAAAACTAAAAAAAATACTTTTATCGATATTAAAACACAAATATTTATTACAAAATAATTGGAAAAAATGAAAAATCGTTTGCTCTTCTGACGATATTGAGTTTGGGAATAATGTTGGCAACAACAACTGTCAATCAAAACAAATGTGGGTGGAAGAGGGAGAAATATATGTACAATATATGTACACTGTCAATTTCTGCAGCAAAGTACCACTTTTATGTTAACAATTTTTGACTGTTTACACTAATTGCTGATGAAAAGTAGAATTTCGAAAAATTAGGTAAAGTGAATTAATTGAAAGAAAATTTAGTCAAGTGGATTAAAATTACTAAGTAGGCACAGATGCGCACTTACGATTAATATGGGCGCCATGGAATTTTCATTTAAAATTCTTAAACCAGCTTATAAATCCTTAAATAAAAAATTACGAAATTTTGAATCAGAATTCTTTTAATTTAGAAAACCTTCCTTGTTTCGAATTTTAGTCATTTCGAGTTTAAAAATCATTTATTAAAAAATTAAGAACTAAAATAACGTAGTTTAAAAAAATAATTAAAGAATAAATTACTGGCTTTAAAAAAAGTTATAACATATTGCAGGTGTTGCCGTTGTGTTTTTATATTGATTTTCTATTTTCAATATTTTTTTTTCAATTTGCCGCTCCCACTTAAAGGGGTGCACAAATAAAGTGGTCTAATATCTTAAAATCATGTAGGTAGATATAATGTACCAACAACAAAAAAATTATGCTTTTATCACAAAATGCACAATTTATGAACTAAAGCAGCAGAAAAGTAAAACCCTTTACTTTTCCGATGGGTTTATTTTGAAAACGGTTATTTTAATGAAAAAAAGTATGTTAATCTTTTTTGTAGGAAATTTTATAAGCTACAAATTAGCTTTTAACATATTTTGTGTACAACTTACCATTTGGGAGTTATTCTTGGAAAACCATTTTGAAGATCCTTCAACCCGCCATAAAATTGTAAGTGGCGCTCTTATGGGTAAGGACTTTTGACAGTTTCTTAAGAACGCCATGAGAAGGCTATATACCAAAATCCAGCTTTCCAGCTATTTTTCCGATGTCAAATGCTTTATTGACTGGACTAAATTGTTTTCTGTTTGATTTTGATCAGATTTTGTATGCCAAAAGATTCGAAATTTTTGACTACCTACTATTTCTACCAAAATGTTTCGGTAAAATATTATTGAGATTTTTAAAAAAGTTTAACTTTTTTTTGTTGAAAACTTAATTTTGTATTTCGAAAACGACTTAGTCGATTTTTAAAAAATTAAAAAAACCAAAACTAAATAAAAAAAATAAATTTTTTTAAATTTGATATGTAGGTACATATATTTCAAAGCAGGTAGATTATTTGTTTTCAAAATTAATTTTTTAACTCCGCACTATAATAAAAACCTAAAAAAAATGGCGTACCATTTTTTGTTCCTTAAAATTATGTTACATATTTACAAAATTATTTTTTTAAAACAACACTTCAACGATTTAAATTTTTTTTTTCTTATTATTAATGATTTGTTTAGAAGGTGTTCATCGCACTGGTGACAGCCAGACACATTTTTTTCGCATCAGCAGCGTACTAAGCTTTAATTAAAATACAATACTGAGTGTAAATTAAATGCAAGAAAAAATTATTTTTTATCCAAAAACATAAAATAAAAACAACATCATCTCTTGGGTATAGGGTACGAGTTCTTTTATAGTTTTTATTTTTCACAAATAGGAGTATTTTCTTAATAAATATAAACAATTTACTTAAATTTTAAGTATCACACAAAGTTCAGATTTATAGTTTTTAACTAACAATTATATATCGTCGGCTATAATATGTAAGCTAAGTCAGTTTTTACTTATTTTACAAGAGAGCAAAAAAAATGTTGCATATATAAGGCTCCATATAAAAACTAATTTTCTCTGTAAGATTCTGCAACAACTATACGTTACATTGGAGAAAAGTGATTAAAGCAATTTGTGCAAAATGTGTTTCTTAAGAAGGTGGCATCAAAATCTCAATTTTGGTCAAAAGTGGACTTAGCAGCTCTTTACGCATTTAGCCGATATTATTATCATCAAAATGAGTATTAAGATTAATTTTTTGAGAAATTATCTTTATTTCTTTCTCCTTTCCATTTGTTACTATGAGTCAAATATATTGCTACTATAAGGAGAATTATTCCTATTACCAATAATGTAATTCCACATCCTAATCCAATTGCTGGGGATTTAAAAAAAAGCTGAAAAAAAAAATAAAAAAATATTATAAACATTTAAACATAAATAAAATTTTAATTAATACAAAAAGGTAAGACAATTTTTGAACACCGACACTTGATACAGTTCAACTGGATAAAAAATGTACGAGACTAAAGAACAGTTATAATTACATTACATAATATTAAAAAGTGTGTGGCCGTTTGATGGGGGTAAGCGTTGTTTTGTGGGGGAAATACACGTTCTAGAAGATTACATAAAAATCATCTGTACCAAATTTAAAACCATGGAAAGTTATAGATTGCTAAAAAAAAAGTTTCTACTTGATGCAGAAAAAGTAGAATTTAAGAAGATAAAATTTCTGGCAAATATTTTTTTTGATTCACAACTTTTTTAGATTTTGTTCTCGAACTTCCATTATATTTGAACTGATCGGAAATGATCTTTTTAAACTTATAAAATGCAAATAAAAAATGATCCGTAAAAGCTAAACAAAATTTTTTGCACAACAAATTACCATTTAAAAGGCTACAATTTTGGACTCCAAGAGAATTATTATTTTCATTCGATTACTTCAGGCTTATTTTAGTAGAAGCTTTAATTTAATAGCTCAGAAACTATGTGAGCTACAAATTTTTGGTTTGCGCAAGAAATTAACATTTAATTACCTACAAATTCAGATATCATAATTTCTTGATTCCGCCAAAAAGTGTCTGTCAAATTAAGGGACGCCAAACTTGACACTATGATGCGATAGCGAAGTCAAAAAAATGGTTAACTTCTTTCTTTAAACTTTCTTTGGAGCACTCCAACGACAGATTTCTTCATTTTTATTATACGACCAAAAATAACGTAAAATTTTTTTTAACAATTTAAGAAATCTTATGTTTCTCAAAAACTTTTTTTTTACAAAAAGGCTACCATTTTCTTAAAAAAATTGCGCAAAATAGACCAAATAGAACAATTCTTGCAAACAAAAATTTATAATTTAAAAAAAAAAATGATATTTTTGAAGCAGGTATACTTAGTGTGTGCATATGTTGACTACATTTTGTAATGGCTTCTAGTTAGGTATATATCTCTCGTTTTAAAAAGTAGACAGCTATGTAGATGCTGTAGATTTTAAATGTAGATCGTATATTTATTTTAGCATCCAACAATTTTTTTTTTATCAAAATCTAAGGACCTGTTTTCGAGAAAAACAATACATTTCTATAGTAGGCAACGTTTATTTTTTTTTTCTTAAAACCTATTTCTCTATATTAAAAAAAACAAGTTTCAGAAAATGGTTTATTTTCGTTTCAATACATCGGTCCTTAAATATCGAGTTTAAGAAAAAAATCTTGAATTTTACGGGGGGTTGAGTGCCCCTCAAAATGGTTTGTCAGGAATAACTCTCAAATGGTAAGTTGTTCAAAAAAAAAAAATACCCAAGATTAAATTGTAGCTTGGAAAATTTCCTACAAAAAAGAAAAAATACTTTTTTTTTCAGTAAAACAACCGTTTCCGAAATAAACCAATTGGAAGAGTTAAGGGTCTTACTTTTATATATATGTAATGCGGCTTAGATAAAAAATTGTGTATTTTGTGATAAATGCATCAATATTTTTACTGTCGGTAAAATACATTAACATGATTTTAAGATATTGGCCCACTGTATTTGTCAACCCCTTTAGGTGGGAGGGGCAGATAAAAAAAATACTGAAAATAGAAAATGAATATAAAAACACAACGGCAACACCTACAACACCATGTTGTAACTTTTTTTAAAGCCGGCAATTTATTCTTTAATTATGTTTTTAAATTACGTTATTTTAGTGCTTAGTTTTTAAATAAATAAATGATTTTTGAACTCTTAATTTTTCGAAAAAAATTCGTTATTTGATATTTTCAATATTCGATATTTTTGTTTTTTATTATTGTAGATAGAGAAACCCAAAAATATTGTCAAAATATTGAAAAGTTGAGATGAAATTCTGTTAAAAAATCAGTGTATCTAAATATGTACTTAAACGCCAGTGTATGAGAATTATAAACATAGCCCTCTATGTTTGTTTACTGCATGCTGACATTCTTTTTAACTTTGATGAAATAAACGATGTTAAAAAAAATATTTTTGTCATTTTGTTCTTAATTAAAATTTCGCCTTTTTTTATAAAGTAAATACATTTTTATAATTTCCGACCTTTTTAAATTATACCTATTTTAAATTTGTTAGAACTGGTCCAGCAGCAAAAAATAGCAAAGGTCTTTGAACAGAAAAAAAACATTCTTTGTAAATAAATTTATGTATTTATTATTTTGAAGAATAGCGATTTTTTTATATTTTGCCCGCACTAAAGGGGATATGAATGAATACCCTTAAAATGTTTTAACACAGCACAAGCGTTTAGGGAAATGGGAAAGGAATTAAAAGGAGATACCGATGCACAATGGTTTTGAATGTCTGAACATCGAAATGGTTAGGAAAAATTGAGCCGGGTAAAGCATTCTACATTCGTGTAGTGCGGCTAAAGAAAGAATCTCCGTACTTAACAGTACATCCGAAGTTGGGTTTAAGGGTAAACTGATGGGCATTCCCAGCAATACGAGTATTACGGTATAGAATAAGGAATTGTTTTAGGGGAGGAATGCAGCTGACTATTTCACTAGAAAGTTGTTTATTGAAATAGCGATAGAAATATAGATAGACAGGAAACACTGCGAAGGTATTAGGAAACGAAAATGTTTCCATTATAGTTCTATCACCAATCATTTTCAACACTCTATTTTGGATTCTATCCAAAAGACTTAAATGCGTGATTGGAACACCTGCCCAGATATGCGAGTTGTACTCAAGCCTTGGACGGATGAAGGCTTTATAATTTAAAGTCAGATCAGAAGCGGAGAAAAATTTCTTGCATTGCCGAAGAAAACCTAAACACTTAGCAGCGTTTTTGACGACGTCGAATATGTGATGATTCCACAAAAGGATGGCCTGTTATGCATCATACCGAGAACTGAAAGCAAGTCCCACTCATGGATAGCGGCATGGGAGGTGGGTTCCGCTTTAACGACAGTAAGCAGCAGTTTTAGAAGCATTAAATTCTACGCGGTTGTTGATTCCCCATTGGACAATATTTTCAAGATCAGAATGTAATGAACTTATCATACGCTGCCGTTCTAGTTCTACATCTGAAGAACAGGGATGGAAATCTGAGAACGAATATAAAAAGCTGAGTGTACTATATGGTCAGTAAAACAATTTAAAGGAATAGAGGTTTGAGACAAAAGATCATTGATAAAATAAAGAACAGAGTCGGAGACAAAACGGAGCCCTGGGGCACACCAGCATTTATTTTATGAATATCAGACTTGAAACCATCCAATACAACTTGAACTTTTGATAAAATAGCGTGTCAATTTATTCATGTTGAAAAGAAGTTTATTTTGACGTTGACCAAGAGGAAATTTAACTGTTGTTTTGTCAGCCGCAATAGCAATATAATACAATATGAATGTGGCAATAAAAAAAAGTAGCTTATGTCGACATAAGTGATTTTTCGGTTTTTCGACTGGAAGTAGTAGGTACACATTTTGGGAGCTACTTTTCTGTCCAATCCCCATTTTGAAATCATTACCAGTTCAAAAGCTATCTTATGTATAATTCCTAAAAAAATTTACATTCATTGCTATTACAGATTGTAGACAAAAATGCGTTTCTCTCGAAAACTGTTTTTTTTAACATAAGCTACTCTGTCTTACTGCCATAGAATTATTATACCCTGAGATGGCTTCTACTAAAACAAGCAAATAATTTATTTTCAGTAATTTTTTTAATTTTTGGGATTAAATTAAAGTTATTTGGTGTTGGATTTAAGAGAATGTTCCTTATCTATAAAATGTAATGAATATTTTTAATATCTAGTTAAATGAAATTTGCAAAAACTAAAATAAAAACATATATAGAAATAATTGTTTTATGGTTTATTTTGAAAGTTAAATGTACTTAAAAAAGAACACACACCAAGTTTATATGAAGCAACAATAAATGAGATAAGATATTTAATATACCTACAAAGGGAATTTTTTTTAAGTTTTATATTGTTTACGAGTATGTACTTCAAATATTCGTAAACATTATAAAACCTTAATCTTATACTTATAATCTAAATAGAATTGCAAAATGCAATTATAATATTAAAAAAAAAAATATTACTTTTATTGTCACTGAATGTCTATCGAATAAATAAATAAATGTCTTACCCTGACAAGTCTGGCAAAGCTCTCATCAAGATCTCCTCGTTCTGAGAGTATCACCATTGGTGCATAAAATTCATTAACATCATTGAAAATCCTTAAATTGTTTAAGTACTATTATTTAATTTTAATTTTTTTTTTAAGTAAAAAACTTACTCAATAGAATCGTGTGGCTCAATAAGCATATTAATTTGCATATTTGCATTACCATCTAGCGGAGCACCCAACCTTGGCTCTAGAATCATATAAAAATCATGCTCCTTTGGATCTGGTTTCATTCCTGTTATGCCCGATGTATAACTAGGATCAGCATTTAAAAAATGTGGCAATGACAGATATAATGGAGCTCCAAATACACAAGGCCCTAAATCAATAGCTCCCGTTGGAGGACATTTTTTATTATTTTCTGAACAAAAACATTTCATATTCGGATATAATTGTCCGCTGTCAAATGTCATGTCATTCGTTGAATATCTTATTGATTCTATGCCACGATAAATGATTTTTTCATCTGATGGAAATAAGTTTATGGAACGACAAGTATCGGGTATAAATACCGAAACAACTTCTTTAGGACTTCGTAGTGGTGCAAAAATATCTCCAGTACTTCCATTTATATGGCCACATTCACCTTTAAATGCATATGATTGATTGCTACCACGCCATTTGTCAAGTTCACCCATTATAGTTAGATTTGTTTGTCCAGTATGGATGGTATAAGTTCCTTCGTAGGTCTTGGATGCATTTCGTGCATATAATAATCCAAACTTATCCAAACCCATTGAATTAAGTTCGGTTAGAAAGAGTCCAGCTAATTCAGTCAAAGGATCATGGAAACCCTTGAAAAGCCATTCTTCAGCTGTTTTATTCACTCCTAAAAGTCCACCTTCATTCTTAAGAGTATAGTTGATTATTTTTTTCATATAGCGATTCATATTTTGAGATAGTTTTGCTGCTATCTGTAAGTTGAAATTTTACATTTGATTTTATCGTGAAAATAATTGAGTCAACGAAATTCAGCTATCTTTTTACGACTCCAGAATTTCGTTGTTGTTTTTATTTCGACACCAAAAAAACTCAACTTCCAAAAAAGTAGGGCATGATTTTTTTTTTAAATTATCATACAACTTATTCGTTAACACTTGAAAAACTATCTATAGGTAACACAGCTTACCACAGTTGGTGGATGAGGGAGGATAATAGCGTCATCCAACGAACCACCAGACATTTCCTCTTCAAAAAACCACGTCCGACGATTGTAGTACGTCATGGTATCATTGTCATGCCAGATGATATCCTCTTTAGACCTATATTCACGAAAAACATACGGGCCTTGTTGAACAAAGTTTGGTTTAACATTGTGGTTAGTTGCCTCATGCATATTTGTCCAATTAAAGAGGTAAATAAACATGTAACTTTTCATTGGCGGATTCAGCCAATGTTTGAACATCCATGAATTCGGACTTAGGGGAAGATACTGAAATAGTAATTGGTATAATTATATAGGTTAAGATAATAGTATACCATTTAAAAAAAAAACCTTACACTATTGGCGATATATTCCGTAGCAGCTGGCCATAATGTGATTAAAGCTACTCCACTCAAAACACACAAAACTCCAATTGTAATAACCCAGATTTTACGCTGAAGCACACTGCAACAATTGCAACACATTTTTGTATAAATACAAATCTTATACTGAAATTGAAATTGAAATTTGCCAATTTTTAGTATTTTAATTAAAATTTGAAACAAAAAGAAAGACTTTCTGATATAAAATTCCAATAACAAATCACAGCTTATCATGTAATTTATAAAGCAGCCAATCTGATCAATATGATCGCATGTGTATGTTATGATTTTTTTTGTTGATATAATTTTATTTATTAAATTGTCAAAAAAATGAAATAATTTTATGCAATGTCATTAGTATACACAGGTCAATAGCTTATATTATGTCGTTCTAAATTAATCCTTGAACACTTTTTATGTGACACACTAAATTAATAATATCTTTGAGATGCATTTTGGTTAATATCTTTTTAATTTTACGTACTTTTTGGAGTGTATATATATAAATTAAGGTTTACGGGTTGTGTATTTTATTTGTGGTATTATATCGTAAAGAAACATTTTTAAGACTAAAATTATTTGGGATCGATTCAGCTGTACATTATGGACACTCTATAGCTAAATAATTTAAAACTGATAGCATTTTAGTAAAAGATAAATATTATATTAATGAGGTTAAGTGATATCATCATTCGTCACATAGCCAAATTTTTTATTGAAGCTATTAATTGTATAGTTGCTTATGTGTGTACCTTAACTGATTTGAGTTACCTAAATGGATTAAAGTTCAATTTTGCCATTGCATTGTAATTAATTATTAAACAATTTGTTTGTGGGTAGGTAGACATTCAGAACAAATTTCATATCACCAGTATATGATTTGTTGACTGTTATCAAGGATGGTTGGACGAGATAAAAACTGAATTGATACTGCGATTTGATCTAAAAGGTAACATTATTTAAATAATTATCACGTGTTCTCACCCGGGTATGAATTTGCGACTCGGTATTGCCTTGGTCCCAGCTAGTTTCGCCTTGTTTATGTCATGGGCCTATCCAGCATTAACTAGCTTGGGCCTTGTTAATTTGTTAATGCTCTGTATTCTGTGGGCCTTGCTAGCGGTTCCCATATAGGTCCTAGATAGATCTTCCAAGTCAGGCTTTGGATAACTAAAAATTTAGAGATTTTTAGTCACTAGCTAGGGCCTAGGTAGATTTTTACTGAAACCCATATAGCCCCCACCCCTCTCATATTAGGGGTGTTTGAGACCGCTTTTCTCTTTAACTGAAATGTATAGAATTTAATTTAATTTTAAAAAAACTTCACTTTTACTTACTTGGTTTCTCCGAGATTTGAACTCGCGTTCCTCCAATCAAAGATCCAGCACGCTACCCACCAGACTGATTTGCGATACAGAATAGGAATGTAAAAATGTTTATGAGTTGATACTTCACGTATTTGCTATATGGACCTTACACAAGTTAAATTGGTCGTTGGGAATGCCAATAAAGAGGCGACACTATCTACGACCAATATAACGCCAAGAAAAAGTTCCATGTCTAGGCTACATCAAGTCTAAACTATCTAGGCCCAGTCTTAGTTACACCTGATAACGCCAATAAAGAGGTGACACTGTCTAACGCCAAGATAACGCCCAGATACAATTTCTTATCCAGGCTATACCAAGCGAAAACTATTTGGGTCTCTTCCTGTTTTTATGAGACAGCGCCAATAAGGTGGCGACACTAGCTAGGGCCAAAATGACACCAACAAAAGTTTTCATATCTAGGCTATGTCAAGTTAAAACTATCTAGGCCCAGTCTAAGTTACATCTGACAAAGCCAATAAGTAGGCAATTCTAGCCAGGGCCAAGATAAAGCCAGAATAAGATAAACTAGTCAAGATCACCCAGACCTGCGCCTGTCTAGGCCCAGCATAGGATTTACTATATAATGGCCAATCTAGCTAGGGCCACGCTTAAAAATAGTTTTTCCTAGATAATTTTCTACCCGGGCAGTTCTGTACAAATTCCAGACCGTGACCGGCTTTTAAAGTGCGTGTGCAAATTCAATTGTTTGCTTCTGGGTATACTTATAGCAGAGATAAGTACAGTGAATTTAGAAATTTAACAGTCTCTGTAAAATTGTTAAACCAATAAAAGATATTAATTAAAATTATAAGGTGTTTTTGTGCGATAGCATACTTGCAGTTTGGCTGCCAAGCTTTTGCACCATCATATTAATATTAAAGGTTTGAATGAAACAACAACACTTCAGTGAGCAACCATCAATTTTATTACAGGCTGCAGTTAGTATAGCTATTTCACGACTGCCATGCCAATCATCAAACTTCTTTTATTGGTGCTTGGTCTTTTGTATTGTTCGAATTGAAAAACTTTTACCCAGCTGGGACTTGAACTCAGACCAAGCTCCCTCAGATAGTCCTGGAAAATTAGAGATGAATTTGGCCAAATTTCAGAAAATTATACTTATACTAAAATTTTATTTTTGAATAAGCTTTGTTTTTGTGTTCAAAATATTTTGTGAAAGTTCTCCATCGATCCAAGCTCCAAGTCATTATTTTTCAGGGGGTCAACAGGGATTTTCGCTGATACAGTACTGGTAAAATTGAATTCATTAAAAATAAATTATTATGAGAATGAAAAATGAAAAGACTCCATAAAAATATCTATTGGAAAAGATGTTTTTGGGGGATGGGGAAGGGGGGGAATGTGAAGTGGGTTCATATATAATAAAGAAACAAGTGATTTTTTGAGATTCTCTGGTACAGACTTGAGAATGTTTGACATGACGTTTGAACCAATCTTAAGTACACCAATTCAATTAAAACTCAAAAATATTTATTCATGCCCAAATTGGCAAGTAAGAAATAAATCAAAAACTTGTTTGATAAAGTTTAAAAAGAATTGCAACTTTTTTATTTTTAAAAAAAAGTTTAATTTTTTTTTTAATAACTTTATAATTCGAAAACGGCTCGGTCAATTTTATTAAATTTGGCACCCAGCAGTTTTTTAACGTTATCTAGGAGATTTTAAATAAAAATTTGTTCGTATCACTATAAACAACGGTACCTACCCACGGCCGCATTAAGACCTGTAGAGGCCCCAAGGCAATGCTAGTCTCGGGCCCCTTACTATCTAAAAAAAATTGATTTTTCTAAAATGAAAATTTATGAACAAAATTGTCAATTCAAAATTAATATTTTAAGAAATCAATGGGAACATTTCCAAGATTCAATCTTTTATTTTTTGTAATTTTGTTCCTTCTGTCATTTTTGTCTGGTTTGAACACCTATATCAATTTTTCTTTTAATTTATTTATTTTCTTTGTCATTGACCTTATTTTGTTTTTATTCTTCTTTTTATTCTTTTCTTATTTATTATTTTATTGTTTTTTAAAAATAATGCAATTTTCAATTCGACAATTTAAAAATTGTAATCAAATTGGCAATTGCGGTTTTCAATGGTACAATCGGGTTAGGGTTCTAATTTTGTATGTACCAAAATTTGGTTTCCAAAATTCTGTATTGCAAAATTCTGTATTTCTAAGTTCGGATACCTATCCAGAGGTAAACAGCTGATGCAACAGCAACTCAAAATTACTTCGCTATCATCGTAATGTCAAGTTTGATCAAAATCTCAAATTCGATTTTTTTACGAATCTCTAACTTGCAACATTTTTTGGTATTAATTAATGTAGAAAAATTATCTACTCATTTTCGAAATATAGAATTTCCAAAAAAAATAGTTTTACATTTTTTTTAAATACAAAATTTGTTAAGGAGTTCTTATATAATAAAATAATTTAAATCAAAAAATTTGTTCTATATGAGAAGTATGTAGGTAGGATACTGTTAAAAGTAACTTATTGTAATTTTTGTTTCTGTGAATTGGTAGATGGTACTAATATCAGTATGTACAAATTTTATTCAAAATCGTAGTAGCCTTTTTTGAGAAAAATAATATGTTCTTAAACGCTTTTTTAACAGTTGTATAGGAACCGTTAGATTTGCATATATGTATAAGAATATAATATATTATAGATTATGTTAAAAAATCAATTGGTATTAAATTAAATTAAATTCGACCAAATCGTTTTAAAAAATCCCAAATTTTCGAAAAAAGCAAAAATAAAAAAAATTATGATATGGGAAGAGCCATTAATAACCATTTTTCATCTAAATGCAGCCTTAAACTGTTAAAATCAATTATTTTTTTTTTGAAAAATGTATATGGAGCCATTTCTGAGAAAAAGTAGTTATTTTAATTTTTAATTTTTTTCAAAACTAAAAAAACTTAGGTACAGCTATCTGGTTTTTAGAATTCGTCTAAAAATTAATAAGAGCATCGAAAATTATAACCAAAATTAGTACTAAATAACGCAAATCAAACAAAACAATTTCTAGTTTTATTTTAAAATTTTTGAATTTGAAAATAAATTATCAAAAACTAAGCACTAAAATATCTTTCTTTAAAAACATAATTAAATAATGAATTCCTATAGCTTTAAATAGTTATAACATAATATTGTGTGTGTTACCGTTGTTTTTTTAATATTTTAGTTTTCTAATTTAGATATTTTTCTTTGATATTGTGCTTCTCCCACTTTAAGGGGCGGACTTATAAAGTGGCCGACCAATATCTTAAAATTGGTATTAACAAGTTTTTTGTAGAAAATTTTTTAAGCTACAAATTAGTCTCTGACATTTTTTCTGCACAACTAACTATTTGGGATATATTAATAAGAACCCATTTTGGGGAGCCCTTAACCCCTAGTAAAACAGTTTCTTAAGAATGCCATGGGGATTTTTTTTTGGAAAAAATTGAAAGGTAGTTTTCTCACAATGACTTTAGTCATTATGGGTATGAAGTTTAAGCGGAAACGATTGCAACGATTTGGCAGTTTCGGAGAAATTTTGAAAAAAACGAAATCGTTGTATTGCAGCTACTTATTTTAGATAAGCTAAAAAAAAGCGATTTTTCCTCTAGGGAATCACATAGAAATGCTCTTTACCAAATTTGAAGCAAATCGGGATACCCGTTAAGACTCTAGCTCAAATTACAGTGAAAACAAGGACGCCGATACACATAGACACACATAGCTATGCACAGAAGACGCAGGAATGTTATCTATGACGAAACACACTTTTTCGGATTTCGGCGACTTCGGCATCATCGTATAGTTTTATTTTTCATTATCAACAATCTCAATTTTCTTTTTACACGAAACTATATTTGCCCTATAGGGAAAATAAAATTTTCATTTTCATACAGTTACTGCAGGTAAATCCCTTTATTTTTATATATCTCTCCTGAACACAAAAATGAATGTGACAATTCAGTATTGTTTGAAATCTGTTCAATTCTTAATTAAAATTGAAAGGGAAACTTTATAAATATAGAATATCCCTATTTCAATCTGAAGCATTGCTTCATTGGCATTCCACTAGTTCATCTGTGTTTGAATTTGATAGACTCACGTAAATTTTGAATGCAGATGAATTCATGTGAAAGCAAAGCAAATCTATATGCAAAAGATTAACCATCCATCAATCATTGGAAAGTCAAAAGACATCGATTAAGTGCGGATTCAACTTTTTTAATTGGCAATACATATACCTCTCTCTACTCCTCTTTGGTATTTTCTGTCTATATCTTTGTATCATGGATAGCATTTCAAAAACTCATGCATTTGAAATCGTTGGCAAAAGAGTCTTCTTCGTACCTAATAGATGAAGGCTTTCAACTGCTGTAATTTGATAGTCACTCTTTTTTACTCATTTTTAATCGAAATGTTAACTTCTTTTTTTTTTGCCTCTATGCATGTGGAGGACTTATGGTAGGGTGATTTTTTTTTTGTTGCAGTGGTGTTTTCGAAGTAATTTCAAAATGGTTTTCTTGGCAGACACACTACACTATCCATATTCATGGTCTGAAGGACTTTTGGAGAAAAAACGTTACTCATCTTCAAGCATGAGTGATTTTTTTTCTTTCAATGCTTTTATATTCGAGTTCTGCTTCATGCATATTAAGGATATTTTTTTTGTTTTGTTTCAATATAATGAAGAGTGTGGGTAACTCGTTTTATGAAAGTTTTGCAGCTTAAGGTTTCATGTTTGGATTTATATACCTTGGCAGTGACAGAGATAAGGAAAAGTTAAAAATACAAAAAAGATGAAATTCTGTGAACTAAACCATTTTGATTATTCACCAGACTTTTTGATTAAAGGTGTTTATGATTTTTTTTCAATATTTGTTTTCTTCATGATAAGATTAGAAATGTTCGTTTAGTCATGGGCAAGACTGTAAGTATCATAATAGTTGTTACTATAACTTCATTGTTACTTACCAATAACTTCGATTATAAATAACACTGCTATTGAAATTGCTGTTATCGAAAAAAAAAATTTTTAAAACCTCAATTTAAGATTGTATTAGAACATTTTTATATGCAATGTGAAAATAAGGATGCATTTAAAATTCCGTCAGTTGATTTCATACTATCTTGGGAACTGATAAATGATTTTTTAACTCTAAAATAAAAATCATTTATTCAAAAACTAAGCGTATACTAAAATAGCTTTATTTAAAAAAATAACAAAAGAATGAATTACTATGGCTGTGAAAAAACTATAACATGATAACATGATATTGTAAGTGTTGCCGTGGTGTTTTTATATTCATTTTCTATTTAGGTATGGGCAAGTAGGTGGGCCAATATCTTAAAATCATATTCATATAATTTTCCAACAATACAAAATTTGATACTTTTATCACAAAATGCAAAATTTTTTGTAGGAAATTTTCCAAGCTAACATTTTTTCTCTACAACTTACCATTTGGGAGTTATTACTGAAAAACCATTTTGGGGGGCCTTCAACCTCCCGCAACATTGTTACTGGTGCTAATATCGATGGGTACTTTTAACAGTTGCTTAAGAACACCATGAGCAGGCTATATATATCCATATAAAATAGCTTTCCGGCGATTATTTCCTAAGTGGGCTGTTTTTATGGTTTTATTGCCTGAACTATTTACCATTTTTCAAAATATCGAATTTTCAATTTTTTTTTAAATCCAAACTTTTTTATTGTTGCTGAAAATTTTGATTTGTAGTTTTATTTTAACTTATTAATAGCCTTGACATAAAATGTTTAGTTTATATATAACGGGTGATTTTTTAAGAGGTTTAGAACTTTAAAAACAAAAAAAAACACAAAAAATTCGAAAAAATGAATGAAATATTTATTTGAATCGATAGTTTGAACCTTGCAATTTAATGTTTAAAGATAATTTCATGCAAATGTTGACCGCGGCTGCGTCTCAGGTAGCCCATCCGCTGAGTCCAATTTTGGCATACTCTTTCACACATATCGGCCGGTATCTCACGAATGAATGCATGGATGTTGGCTTCCAGTGCGTCAATCGAAGCGGGCTTGTCCCTATAGACATTAGCTTTGACATACCCCCACAAAAAATAGTCTAATGGTGTCAAATCGCACGATCTAGGCGGCCAATTGACCGGCCCGAAACGTGAAATTAACTGTTCACCAAACTCGCCTCGCAATTGCGCCATTGTTTCGCGTGCTGTGTGGCATGTGGCACCGTCTTGTTGAAACCACATATCATGCAAGTCAAGAACTTCCATTTCGGGCAAAAAAAAGTTTGTTATCGTCGCTCGGTAGCGTTCACCATTGACAGTAACGCTGCGATTCGCATCATCTTTGAAGAAATATGGCCCAATAATGCCGCCGGCCCATAAACCGCACCAAACAGTGGCTTTTTCGGGATGCATTGGTAGCTGTTGCAATGCTCCTGGCTGATCTTCACTCCAAATGCGGCAATTGTGCTTATTTACGTACCCATTCAACCAAAAATGAGCCTCATCGCTGAACACAATTTTTCGATAAAAAAGCATTTCGAACCAAGCACGAATTTTGATAGTAAAATTCAATAATTTGCAAGCGTTGTTCATTTGTAAGACGATCCATGGTTAAATTGCAAACCAAACTGAAGCTGTTTGACAGTGACACAAGGTACTAAACACACGTCAGCTGTCAAAACCAGTGTTGCCAAAACCAAACCAGCTAACCCGAGTAGCACAGACGGGTTTTCATTTGGTAGATATAACAACAGTAAAACAATCAAGTTGTTGTCCATTTATTTCAGAAACATTTTCTAGTACAATTGTGTAACCCAAATAGCCGCATTTCCCCTCTCATTTACAACAAACTTGTTGTAATTAGGTTTTATAGAAGTTAAATTTTGTCGTTTCTCAGTTTTATAAAAATTATTTGAACTAAGAAATGTTACATGTAACTTAATCTTACAATTGTGAAACTTTAATTGAACTCGAAGATGAGCTTTACTAATATTGCAGAAATGTTCTATTACTATTACTTTAACTTTTTCTGTTCTCTTATATGTTATAATATAATGATAAATAATGTTTCCGAAAACATTGTAAAAGTTTCTGAAAAGTTATTAATCAAATTCTTTTAATATGTATAATAACTTTGAGATGTTATAAAAAAGATAAACTTCAAAGTGTTGAAAAAAAATGAAAACTTCTAATATCGTGATTTAAAATGCGATTTTTAGTTATTTATGAACGGAAAATCTAATACAAATGCCATTTTTATCATAAAGAATGATGTTTTACGTCCAGAAAATTCACGCGCCACCCAAAAAATTTAAATTGGCCGAAAATTTGAAAAATAGAAAAATATTCATGTTTGTATTTAGGCATTCAAGTTGCAAAAATATTTGTGATTTACATTGCCAAATGAATATTTCAGCGATTTCCATTGAAATTTACTATGAAAATAGTGATACCAACTGGAAAAAATAGTTTAAAAATTTCGCATTTAAGATCAAATTCTAATAAAAAAGCAATAAATTGTGAACAATATGGCGCTTGTTGCCAGAAATCTCAATAAAACATTGTCTTTTAAATTTAAAACTTTCATATTATTACACCAAAGATACAACGAAGTAGAAACTTAAGGCTATAAAATCCTTATTTTAACCAATTTACACTGTTTATACAACAGAGAACAGTTTTTTATCATATTTTCTAATCTTCGTTACTTAGAATTCTAATGTTAAAAAAACCATCATTTTTTTTTCTGGCGGGAAAAAATTAAGCAAATTTGTCCGCCAGAGTTGCCGCAGTTCACTTTTTGTTTATTTTTTAAAACACAAATTTTATTACAGAAATTACGTTAAATGACAAAATATCAATTTTCTCTTTATTCGAAACCCCATTAAATGTCAAATTCTAGAAAATAAATTTCTTTTAGGGGGTTGTTTTTGTAAATGGCTACGATTAAAATGGATTAAAAAAAACCTTAAAAACATAATTTCGTTTGCCTTTTTCTTAAGCTTCATAAAATCTCGATTTCTAGGCAGCCTGATGACATTTGGAACGAAATATTCATGAAACTTTGAAATATAGTTTGTCTTCTATATTTCAAGACGCCAAACGTCAAATTCCATCTAAAGATGGCTACGATTAAAATGGATTTAAAAAAAACCCTTAAAAAACATTATTTCGTTTGCCTTTTTCTTAATGCTTCATAAAATCACGATTTCTAGGAAGCCTCTTGACATTTGGAACGAAATATTCATGAAACGTCAAAATGTGTTCTATATGACAAGACATGCAATATAATTTTTTTATTTTTATTTTCGCTGTGTTTATTATGGTCATCTTAAAATCTATGGATTGTTTAATCTGACTTGGCACAATTTTTCAATCCAGCGGCAACTCTGCCAAGTATAGTAACTCTTTTCATGTCCAAGCAATAATTTTTGTTTGTTTACTTTCAATGGTTAATAGTTAATAAAAATATACCATTAACAGTTATAAAATATCATTATAATTTATTACAACTTTTATACCCAAAAGGTCAACGTAAAACGTAATTGCAACGTTATTAGTTCTAGAAACTCAACTTCAACATCACTTGAATCTAAAGAAATGTTGAAGTTTTGTTTTAAATACAAACCAAATGTAATGTTTTTTTTTTGTCAATTCTAGTACTTTGGTTACCTATTTGTTTTAATGTCCAAAATATAACAAAGTCTCCAACCATAAAAAATACAAGCAGCTATGTTTCAACTTAGTTTAAACGATGTTTATTTTAACAATTTGTTTGTTGCATTCGTGTTATCCCAAATATAACAAAACGACAACATAACAAAACACATTTAGAGTTCCATCTTTGTTTTGATGTCGTTAATAGTAACAAGATGTTTGAAATGTAATTAAAAAAAACAATGGTGAGATTTATGCAAACTTCTTTGAAAAAAAAACCATGTGCTATTCAAGGAATGATGTATTTCATTATAATATACATCATTTTGTTCGTATTGTGAATAGACAACACCGAATAACTTATTGTTATATATATATTGTATAAACTTGTTCATAGAAATTCTGTTAAAATAAACATTTTAAGAGTAAAAACGTTACAAAAATGTTATTGTTATTTGTTTCCCCCTTCTTAATTGTAAGTTATATTAAAGTTACCCAAATGTTTTTATAGATTGTCGCAAGAAAGTTATTTTAATATTTACGTTAGAAGATGACGAAACAGAAATTAAATAGATGTAATAATAACTTTTTATCAACTTTCAAATGTTTGACTTGCTTATAACCTTTTAATAACAACTTCAGTTTTTTTGAAACAAGTTCAAACCTTTGCAAAACCGATTTGTAGCATTTTAATTCACAAAGTTACATCTGTTTTTCGGTAAACAATTGAGAAACTGAGTAACATCAAATAATGTTGCAGATTACTTCAACAAAACACAAGTATAACAAATTTTTGTTATAAATCGAATTCTGTGCTACTCGGGAAAAAATCACCCGTTATTATAAAGAAAAAGTAAAAAAAATGGTTGTATATGAAAGGTACATGTTTAAAATGGTTAGATGTAAAATTTGTTTCTGTAAAGTAGTTATAGACCGTACCAATATAAGTAAGAGAAATGGTCGTTATTATGTGTTCCAAAATTTTGTATGACAAAAATTCTGTTAATCTCTCCTCCCATCCCCATATCTACGCCCCATATCCCATCACCGTCCACACCAGTGTAATTCACAAGCAAGTAAGTGACTTATGAATTAAAAATTTTTAATTCAAAAACAAGTAGGTAAGTGACTTATGTAATTCACCACCAAGTAAGTGACTTATGAATTAAAAAAAAAAAATAATTCATAAGTTAATTAGTGAATTGGAATTCATAAGCTTGTTTTAACTGCATAATTATTAACGATAGTGGCTATCAACTATCAAGCTTTTGAATAATTTTGTGTGATTTGCCGCTTATGCATTCTCATAACCCAATTGAATAAAAATCAATATTTATAGAATACTTTTGCGGAGCAAATGTGTTAGCATGCTGAATGCTTTCTCTCTCCAATTCTAAATTGCTTTTGGATTAAAAATTTTTAATTCATAAGACCCTAAATGGCTTACGATTATTTTTTTTAATTCATAAGTCACTTATTTGGTGGTGAATTACATAAGTCACTTACCTACTTGCTTGTAAATTAATGTTTTTTAAATCATAAGTCACTTACTTGCTTGTGAATTACATTTTTTTAATTCATAACTCACTTAAATGTTTTTGAATTAAAAATTTTTAATTCATAAGTCACTTACTAGCTTATGAATTAAATTATTTTAATTCATAAGTCACAAACTAACTTATGAATTAAATTTTTTTAATTCATAAGTCATCAACTAGCTTATGACTTAAAGGTTTTTTAATTCAAAAATGGGAGGTACCATTATTTTTGGTTATAAGAATAATTTTCATTTAATTATTATTATTATTATTTATTAATTTTAATTACAGGGTAATGTTATAATTTATAGAGCCTAGCTGCGGAGACTATTGGCTCAATTTTTTTTTTTATTTAAAATCTGCTAGATAATGTTAAAAAACTGCTGGGTGCCAAGTTTAATAAAAATTGACCAAGTAGTTTTCGAATTATTAGGTTCTCAAAAAAAAAAAATTTGAAACTTTTTTTAAAAATTCAAACAAAATTTTTTTGGAAAATTTTGGTACCTATACAAAACATTTAAAAAAATTTCAAACATTCTCCATACAAAAATTGATCAATATCAGTTGAATTATTTTTGATAAAATCGAAAATCGAAAAAATGGTTCTATGGGAGGTACCAATTTTCGGAAGTGTTTTTTATAAAATGGTTGCCTTTTTGTAAAAAAAATATTACTTAATTTAAAAAAAAAAAAGTTGTGGGCACGTTTTTGAGAAAAATAAGATTTTCATTTTTTGCTAAAAAAAAATTGAACGGCAGGTACCGTTATTTTTGGTCTTAAAAAAATAAAAAAATGCCCAAAAAAAGCTAGGTACCAACTTTGAAGAAAATCGACCGACCCGTTTAGGCTACAGCCGAAAGGACAGACAGTTAGAATTGCGAGATCCACTTTTTTCGACTTCGCTATCACCGTAATGTCAACTTTGATCAAAATTTCGAGTTCGATTGGCATGTACATATATAGTACCTATGTATATATCGCAAGTAAAAAACAGCTTGGTGACAAAGTATAATAAAAATCGACCAAGCGGCAGGCTTGTAAAAGAATGAAATCTTTTGTGAATGCAATCGTTAATGACTCCAATAATAAGATTGCATTCATTGATTTCACTTTGAGACTTCAGACTTCAATTTATGCAATTACCATTCACTTGAATCGAAAAGATTACAATAATTTTTTTCCCATTCATTTTCCAACAATCAATTGAATGCAATATTTTAAGAATTCAATAATTCATGGATTCTTTTGCATTGCCATTTCCCTCCTTAAACCCTTAGTACTCTGGCCCTTTAAGTTTTTCTTCGGTTTCCACAGGGAAGTGACAATGCAAAAAATGCAAAAGAATGCAAAGTATCCATGAATTCCCAAAAGATTGCATTGCATTCAATTAATTGTTGTAAAATGAATGGGAACAAAAAATTATTGCAATCTTTTTAATTCAAGTGAAGAGTAATTGCATTATTTGAAGTCTGAAGTCTCAAAATGAAGTAAATGAATGCAATCTTTCAATTGAATTCTATAAATGATTTTAAAAAACTGCCAAGCGGTTTTCTAAAAAAAATGTTTATAATTTTTTTTTTTAATTATTTTTTTTTTTAATTATAAAATTATCTAAATCAGTTGAAGCGTTTTTAAGAAAAGCGAATCGCAATTAATTGAGATTTTTTGGAAACAAAAATTTCACCAAAATGATTTATAAAAATTAATTGAACTTGTTTTTTTTTAACCTATAACCGTAGAATCTTCTGTTCCGGAAAATAACGAAAACGAATTTCACTTTTTAAATCAAGAAGGCGGAATCCTTCCATGGTGCAGTTTAATCTCGAAAATGCGAATTTTCCTTTAAAGAACTCATAATGTAGGCAAAACAAAAAGTTCTTCACAAATGAAATATTCAGTTCCCAATGGAATATTTTTTTTGTTAAGTATGATATGTTAATTTTTAAATTTGTAAACACTAAGTTCTATTTAAAGTAAGCAAACAATGCTTTTTGAACGCACAAAAATCTCTTATTATATGTGTCTATAAATGTACCTATCTATTTAAAAAAAAATGAAAAAATATAATTCAAGTTGTGTGCCACAAACATTCACATATACCAAATTGCCATCGTGACCACCAAAGCAATTGTTTTTTTTTTTTTTTACTGCAACATGCGCCAACACAAAGCACTCAACCCAATGGATTCTTTTTACGTTTGCTCTGTTTTCGAAGTCAATAAAAACTAAAATTACATCAACTCTATAGTAGGAATAAAAAGGAACGGTACACTTAAAAGAGTCCACAATCCATTCCATTTCACTATTTAAACATAAGATAAAAGTAACCTCACCACATAACAATGTGCTTGAATGTACACAAAAGTTTCGTTCCTTCAACAAAACCCGATCACGTCGCCGAGTCGAATTTCACCGAAATTACTGTTCTGTGCTGTGTTATTGTGTGAAGAATGAAGGGGGTAAGGGGGTAAGGAGGGCATTGGAATTCGCCAAGTGTGACTGAGCGGTCAGAAGACATAATTTAAGTTCTCCCATGAGGGTCAGAACAGAATATATAAAAGTAAACCACACAGCAAAACTGCGAAATGGAAAATGCTATTATACCATATATAGCCCAACCAAACCAAAACCAACCCAACCAGCCCAACCACCCAGAGCCTCCATCACCAACAACCGCGCTGACCTGCTTCTTTTGGGTTACATATATAGCAAAATGCAGCTTTGAAACAAAGTAAGTTGGTGAAAGGATGGACTGGACATGGATAGTCGCACAGCACAGTATAGATGGGCAAAAGAGAATTGAAAGCCCCAACATTTTATACAATATATACAATAAAACTGGCCACGCGGGTGGTAAAAAGATGATAAAAGCAAACAATGTACTTTGGACATGAAAGTACCATTTGGTGCCTTTGAGTTTAAGCTGGTGCGGTTGCCCTTAAACTCTTTGTGTACGGAAATCCAATGAAATAGCTTAACATTTTAATAGAAAAAAAAAGGACATGAGTAAAATATGTATTGTTGTGCTGGACCATAATAAAATTTTTCTGACCCTTATTTATTTAAAATACAATTTTCCGTAATTTCAACTAATTTCTCTTTTATAGTCGCTATATTGGGAAGGTAAAATCATTCTTATTCATTGCTGTGAGGGAGTGCATTTTATATAGGGATCAATTTTTAACATAAAAATACTTTCCTTTCGAAATATTATTTTTTGTTTAAACTAATTGAAGAGAATGTTTTGTAGTTTCCTCTCTCTCTCTATCTATTTTGCCAAACATCTGCACCACAATTCAGCTAGACTTGATGGATAAAGTGGAAATTTTCTACCATCTCTCTATGGTTTAGTTTGGCGTATAGCTTGCTCGTATATATTATGTTTTAACTGAATTTAGTGCAAGGAAGGAAATATTTTCAGGTGAATAGTCAAATATATTTTCCCACTGAGACTAGGTATAGTTGTGAGAATTTATAGTTCCTAAAACTGTTTTCCTCTTAAATTTTAGAAAATTTCAAAATTTATTTTATTTTGTTTTGTTTTAGAGGAGTCAAATGGCGTTTTTGTTAAAAGTAGGTAAATAGATATATGTAAATAGAATTGCGAACCTGCCTTCTGCAGTACCAAAAGGTCTTGAGTGACCCTTTTGTGCAGCGAATTCTCATGGTATTAATTCTCTGAACCAAATAATATGTGTTGTTTGTAATTCGTGTATAGTAACGGGTGATTTTTTAGCTGGTTTGGTTTTGGCAACACTGGTTTTGACAGCTGACGTGTGTTTAGTACCTTGTGTCACTGTCAAACAGCTTCAGTTTGGTTTGCAATTTAACCATGGATCGTCTTACAAATGAACAACGCTTGCAAATTATTGAATTTTACTATCAAAATTCGTGCTCGGTTCGAAATGCTTTTTTATCGAAAAATTGTGTTCAGCGATGAGGCTCATTTTTGGTTGAATGGGTACGTAAATAAGCACAATTGCCGCATTTGGAGTGAAGATCAGCCAGAAGCATTGCAACAGCTACCAATGCATCCCAAAAAAGCCACTGTTTGGTGCGGTTTATGGGCCGGCGGCATTATTGGGCCATATTTCTTCAAAGATGATGCGAATCGCAGCGTTACTGTCAATGGTGAACGCTACCGAGCGATGATAACAAACTTTTTTTTGCCCGAAATGGAAGTTCTTGACCTGCATGATATGTGGTTTCAACAAGACGGTGCCACATGCCACACAGCACGCGAAACAATGGCGCAATTGCGAGGCGAGTTTGGTGAACAGTTAATTTCACGTTTCGGGCCGGTCAATTGGCCGCCAAGATCGTGCGATTTGACACCATTAGACTATTTTTTGTGGGGGTATGTCAAGGCTAATGTCTATAGGGACAAGCCCGCTTCGATTGACGCACTGGAAGCCAACATCCATACATTCATTCGTGAGATACCGGCCGATATGTGTGAAAGAGTATGCCAAAATTGGACTCAGCGGATGGGCTACCTGAGACGCAGCCGCGGTCAACATTTGCATGAAATTATCTTTAAACATTAAATTGCAAGGTTCAAACTATCGATTCAAATAAATATTTCATTCATTTTTTCGAATTTTTTGTGTTTTTTTTTTTTAAAAAGTTCTAAACCTCTTAAAAAATCACCCGTTATAATTGTTTAAATACCGAATTTCAAAAGAACTTGTGTGAATGGAATTAAGAACATAAATTTAATTTAAATTTAATTTTTGTTTAGTTGAGATGAATTGAAGAAGTTTACACAAAAACTACAACTTCCCTTTTGTAAATTGTAGCTAGTTTCCCTTTGGAAGTTGAATTAAGCTTCTCTGTCAAAATAAAATCTTACTGCAGAAGGTATCTGGTATACAATTTTATATACGTACTAGCTGGCCCGCCCCGGCTTCGCATGGGTTAACAAATCTAAGTTTAGTAAAAACTTAACAAAATAAAATATATATCTATATAATATAACAGTGTTTGGTGTTAATTATAGCTATAATTAATTGAAAACTTGGAGACATTTTTTTTTTTATATGAAGTACCTAATAATTAAAACCACGCGCAGCTTTATTTTTCATCAACATAATCAACGATTAAAATGTCTCAAAATTAAAATTTCCAACGATGGTTTTTAATGCTATCTCAATTGCGGGTGGCAATGGCGGAGTGGATGCAGTGCTTGTCTGCTAAGTTAGAAGTGTGGGTTCAAGCCCCACTCTAGCCAGCATTCGTTTATTTATTCCCTGAGTTTCAACTGAGCGCTACCCGTGGGATTTCATGAGATAAATAACCACTTTATTTCTAAGTCCACACTGTGCCAACAAAAATTCTTTTCTAATCTTCTACTCCTTTAAACTAGTATCGTGCAATTTAGGTGGCAATTAAATGAACTTAGGTCTTACAGGCATCGTATGCGATAACATCTAAACATTGAATCCCCTAGCCATCCTACTTTCCGAAATTATAGGAAAACTGACTGACAAATATCTTCTAAGCCCTCCCTCTAATATAAATGAACTTGACAGCAAAGTCAAAAATATCACTTTAGCCCTTAATAGTTCCATGACAATCTCATGCCCTCTTACTCAGGTAAGGGGGAAAAAGAAACCTCATTGGTGGAACTCAGGGTTCGAGTCGATTAGAAAATTTGTAGGAAACTATTCAATTGAGCTAAAAGCACAAGATTAGCTTCAGACTGGGACTCCTATACGGAATCCCTAAAAATTTATAAGAAAGAATTGAGAAAATACAAAGACCTTCTTGGAAGGCCTTCTGTACCAAAATACAGAAGAAACCTCCGAAGCATCTAGATTAAGAAAAATCCTCTCAAGTAGATAATCCAGTTATGCCTAGTTTCCTAAAAAATGTTGACGGCACATGGACCCACTCTGGCGAAGAATCCCTCAATCTGCTACTAGACACTCATTTTCCAGGAAGCTCCCAATCTGTTTATAATATTGACCACCTTAGGTCCAAAAATAAATTAACTTCTCCATACGATCTCATTACAAGGAACAAGCTAAAATGGGAATAGCTTTGCACCATACGTCAGCTGGGCCAGACGGCATAATACCAGCCGAACTTCAGATGACTTTTGATATTATTGTGCAAATTATGGAGGTACTTTTTGTTTGGAGATGGCTCACATTCCCTTGTCATGGAAAGAAGTAAGAGTTGTTTTTATCCCCAAAGTTTGCAAATACTCCCATGTAAACCCAAAAGATCTCAGACCTAGTAGCTTATCATCATTCCTTCTTAAAACTTTCGAACGATTGATATCCATTTTAGAACAAGCATTGACACAAGACTTTTTTCTTCGGTTCAACATGCTTACTGCAAAGGGAAATCAGAAGATACGGCTCTGCACACACTAGTGCGCACCATCGAACACTCCTTCCACCATAAAGAGTACACTATGGTTGCATTTCTAGATATAGACACGTCGACACATCTGCAATCTTATCTGCGCTGTCATCTCTGAAAGTAGGTGGTTCGCTTGGCGAACTGATAAATCAAATGCTGACTAACAGGATTATCAATTCGAAACTGGGCGGCTTTTCTGCTAGAAGATTTGTCAGTAGAGGTACGCCACAAGGCGGTGTTCTATCACCCCTTCTCTAGAATTTGGTCCTTAATGAACTTCTGATAGGTATGCCTTGAGGAGCAGAGTATCATCCCAATACCTTGAGTCAACTCTTACATAACGCGCTAAACAAGCTAACAAACTGGGCAGATCGCTTTGGACTGGGTGTTAACCCTCACAAAACTGATCTTGTCCTCTTTTCTAGGAAATACAAAATTCCCCAGGCGGCAAGCACAGCCATACGTCTTAAAGCCTCCTCACAATGGTCCAACAATGATATTGGCCACTCGATCATTCTGAACTCATTAAGATCACTCCCAAGTATCACAGATTACACCACTCCACAGCTACAGTTCCATAAAAACTTTCAGGTTACCATTCCTTCCAGATCTCTCTGGGAGGACCTGACTTTTCTGGAAGATAAATCAAACCACTTCTATACTAACGGTTCTAAAACTGATGACGGGGTTGGTGGAGGTGTATACTCAGATAGGCTGAAACTAAGTCTCTCCTTCCGTCTTCCAAATCACTGTAGCGTGTTCCAGGTTGAACTTTTGGCAATAAAAGAAGTCCTGTCTTGGTTCAAAGAAAACGTGATATCAACCGCAAATATCCGTATTTTCTCGGATAGCCAAGCTTCTCTGGATCTCTGGATTCTGTCTCTACAAATTCAAAAACTGCCCTTAATTGCCGATCATCTCTCATAGAGATGGCACAGCAGTTCAACATTCACCTTTGCTGGGTGCCGGGTCATAGAGACATTCCAGGCAATTGCAAAGCAGACGAACTCGCCAAAAGTGGAACTTTACTACCTATACTGTCAAATCGGACAAATATTGGTATACCCATCGCTACCTGTGAACTTATGCTAAAGCAAGATGCAATAGAGAGTACAAATCTTAGGTGGAGTAACATTGCCACATGTCAGGCCACAAACAGATCTGGCCTTTGCTGGATCTGAAATGCTCTATGAACTTAATATCTCTAAGCAGACTGCACAATAGCTCCGTCATAAGTGTCATTACTGGACACTGTCTAATAGGCAAGCATGCAACAAGGGTTGGAGTATTCTCTTACGACTTCTGCAGAATTTGTATGGACGAAGATGAGGAAGAATCGATTCCTCACCTTCTCTGTACATGTCCTGCTCTATCTCAAAGACGTTTGCAACACTCAGGAGAATTCTACTACAATGCGATCCTAGTGATCTGGCAAATCATGACATTAATAGTCTCATACGCTTCGTAAGAAGCACTAAATGGTTCAACGAGTAGGAAGAAAGCTTCCTAGATTCCTGTGGTATCACTATGGGCCAACCCCTTGGTCTAAGTGTGTCTAGCGTTCTGCTGACAACCACATAAACTTAACCTAACCTATGCTATTATTTTTTGTTTTACCCTATTTCACCCTATAAAAAGAGCAATTTTGAAAATATCAAGTCCTTATGATCCTCGAAGGCCATATCTTCTAAAAATGTATAGCCCTTCGGAAAAAAAAGAATGTCAAAAATATTAACAATATTTTTACTTATACCCCCATTTCACCTAATAAATAGCTAAACTTTGTAGAATATGAATCCAAAAAGCCAATCCTAAAGTTACATTCAAATAAACAAAATATTTGTTGTTGTTTACCCCGCTTTACCCTATAAATAGTTACATTGGATTCAAAACTAATGAATCCTGCCCTGAAATCACAGTATAGCGGGTGTTGCTTTTAAGCCCAACAGATGGCGCTTAAAAAAAAGTACGTAAAAACACTCAGGCAGTCGAATGCAATGTTGTGTCAAAATTTCAAAGCAAATTGGTGAAGAACTTTCGGAGATTTTCGATTAGGAACAAACGAACATTTACATTTTTATTTATATAGATATGGATGAGCTTTAAATTTGATTCACAGAACTTTTATGTAAATCCGTAAAAAAAAATTGGAATTTTTGTTTTTAATTTTAAATTTTTTTCGTTAATGTTATAAGATTATTGAACCAATACAATATATCTTTAATTTCTATACTTTCAAAAGACAAAAGATATTCAGTCGTATTTATAAAATTTTTGTCTATACTTAGACACTGTCCAACTATTTTCAAATAGGTCGAAATATGCTTTATTTAATAAAAATAAATATCACATTATTCACGGTTAAGACAATCTACTCTTGTGTCTAAGTTAGGCAGCTATATGACAACAATAAACTTGGTTTTGGAACACATTTTCCGAAGTTGGACAGTTGTCTAAAGTTAGACAACTTTTATAAATAAGACCAATTATGTATAATCTTGGAGAATTTTTCAATTCCTCTCAAGTGGAAGTACATAGGTACCAGTGAGAAAAAACTCAATTTAACATTCCACGTGATAGTCCATTCTATGCACAAACCATGATATCTATTCTTACTCTTGAATTAAAAAGTTTTAAGGAAAACACTCGACTTGATTTTTTTTCTTAATTTAATTTACCTCTAAGAACACGACTTTTGTTTGACTATAGCATATATCAGAACTGAGTTATAAAACTTAATCCTCTTATTTCGAAAATGCTGCGTGTATGATAGATTAAACGAAGGAAATCTCATATAGTAGTTTAGGTTAAAAGCGTTTCATTTAAGATTTTATTTTAATACTTTTGCAACAATATTTTAACAAAAAATTTTTATTATTATGTTCTGTCACAAATACAAGATTATAATTTAATTTTAACCAAAAGATGTGCCCCTTCTACCCTTCTCATTGTAATTGAAAAAAATTACAGATATTTAGTCATTACTCTGTTTAATTTTGACAACAACAAATCTGTTATTTTTAATTTCTATAGTTTCAAGAATTAGGAGTTTAATCCAAAGCTTTAGTTTTAATATCGCACTCTTAGAATGAAAGTGACCGAACTCTTCAATAAACAGACCTCCTTTAAAAGCAAAATGAACTCTTAAACCAGGTGGTAAAAAAGATGCCGAATTTTTTAGTTAGGTCACTTTCATTTAAAGGGTGCGATATAATATACTGGTATCAAAAATTTCATGAATATAATGTTCAAGGAATTGTTTGATTCTGATGAAATACTTTAACCATGAATTAAAATTAAAAAAATTGCATCTTTAAGATGAAAACTTGTAGAAGAAGCACACAAAAAAACAAGAGTGCTATAGAATGAATTATTCTTCTTAAAATTTACAACTCTCCTTTTCAAACTATACGAATATATATAGAAAGATACCTATACACAAAAGTACGTAGATCCATACACGCATATCATTTAAACAATATCTAAGTAGTTACATCATTCTATACCTACGTAGATGTATGTATGGTGATATATGCATATAAGAATTTAAGATTCAAATCCTTCTAAATCCTTGGTAAGCCATCAGCACAAACAAAATTCAATCACAACGGTAAGACTTTGATTTTTCTTTTCTTTTTTTTTTGTTGTTGTTTCCAAGAATATTATCTGCGTTGGGTTTTTGTTTTCTCGTTTTGCCAGTTTCCATTGATAGATTACGTCGCGACGGTAAATCTAGATGTGCAGATGAAAACTCATGGTACTTATACAAGTAAACGTAGTTAGATGGGTGGGTGGGTATATACTATCTTCTATCTGGATATTTGGTATCTATATTTTCAGAACGTTTTGAATTTACATAAATGTTCAGAAACTGATGATATGGTTCGTTTTAAAATAGTACAGTATGTTTTGGAAAAACTGCAAGTTCGATGAAAACATGTAAACAACTTAGATTGACATTTTCCTTTTTAACAAAAAAAAACTTTACATATATGTATATCCTATATGTATGCCTTGATCTAAAATTCCTTTGAATAACCATCCAAAAATATATCAATGGATAAGAAAATAAAGTAAGTTATACAGATAAATCGTTTGATTCAGTTTATTTTGTGTTTGCACTTTTACGGTATTAAGAATAACGTAAAGTAGATATACCTACCTAATCTTGTTTTCTCTTCAAGAAAAAATTTGAATTTTTCATGAATTTGTATTCCTCTTTGAAAAATCTTCAGTTGAGTTTTACATTACAGTTGGATTTTTGTGAGTTATATAACTATCATTTATTATAATAAGGATATTTACGCAATGATGTAAAACACTGGATAAGTTTACCACTTGGTTATGTTTACCATTTGGTTAAGTTTACCATTTGGTTGAGTTTGCAATTTCGTTAATGAACTGTCAAATTTTGTATGAGAAATGATTTACACAATTTTGTTAAAATTCTCCAAGGATTTTGCTGGATAAAATTAACAAAATTTGTTTGGTAAACTTAACCAAACGTCATTGTGACTTTTAGAATTAGGCGTGTTCAGAAATATGATAATTAGGTGTCTCAGAGAACTAAAAAAAACTCTGCCAGTGTTCTGTAACTATCGCATTGAGATTAGTTGACGATAAAAGTTGTGAATAAAAACAAAAAAAAAAAATAATTAGGACATACAAATTTTCTGACTATTATTGATCAGCATTTTTTATTTACCCAAATCCATATAAAGGGCCATAAGGATATACAAAAGTAAATGCTTTTACTTGTATTTATTATGGTTTCCGAATTGCCATTGAAGAGAAAAGAACCATTTATTCTTTTATTCTTCTTTCATCAAATTTCAGTTGTGTTGAGCTCAGGACAACTTTTACTGCCGAAAACGAAAGTGAACTAAACTGAAGGAAAAGTAGATATTCTGCACCATTATGGGCGTGCCATATGATTTTTCTTGTATTCGCTCATTTTCGTTCGATCATTGGCATGAGTTTGCGACTATTACAGTTCTACATTTAAACCCGAAATCGTTTTCTCATATAATTCACGTTAGGTTTAAGAAAAAACTGTTTTTTTTCGTGTACCTTACATTGTTTTTCCGTTCCGAGACATTCTGCTCCGATTTCAAGTTAGGTAGTTTGGGAGAGGTCCTACATTTAAAAATAACTTCGAAATCTGAACACGCTTATTTGTATACATATTTTGAAGTTTCATATTTGACGTTAAACGAACAGCTGATTCAATTACACTGCATTTAACCAAATGAATTAAAAGGGCGTTCACGCAAACTTTTGTGTAAACTTATCATTTAACACAATTTGTAAACTTACGACGTTGCGTGAATACCCTTAATATAATAAGTACCGACGTATTAAAATTTTAGTTGCTTGCAATGTATAAAAAACACATTTGAATCATATTTAAAAATCTTCAATTCAAATATGAAATGCGTTTGACAAAAGACAAAATTATAAAAGGTTATTATTTTTAATTGCGATTTTTAGGTACTATGTACATATATGGCAAGTTATGGATTTGTAAAAAAAGTCGAACTCGAGATTTTGATCAAAGTTGACATAACGATGACAGCGAATTCGAAAAAAGTGAGTCGCGCAATTCTGTCTGTGTGTTATGTCTGTCTGTCTATCCTTTCAGCTGTAGCCAAAACGGGTGGGTCGATTTTCTTGAAACTTGTAGGAAAACTTGTTTTTTTTTGGCACTCCCCCGACACGTTTTTTTTAGGCCACCCATACAAGTGTTCCAAAATTGGTAAGGAAAATCTCATTTTTTTCAAAAACGACTCTTAAGATTTTGATTAAAAATTTTATGTGATCTAAACTTAGTATACGATCTCCCAAATTATGAAAACAAAAAAAATTTCTATCGACTAAAAATGGAATCTCTCATAGAACAATTTTAATTTTTGTTTTCAATTATGTATCTTATTATCTGTTAAACTGATTTTAATGAAATTTTGTACACAAGAGATTCTAATAAGTTTGAATAAAATTGCAAGTCAAAATTAAAAAAAAAAAAACAAATTTTGAATTTTTAAAAAATTTTAAAATTTAATTTTTGAACATTCGAAATTTCGAAAATGAGTTGTTGATGTTTTTTTTTTCAAAGTTAATTTTTAAACTATGCATCAATAAATGCTTAAAAATTGCGTACTAATTTTTGTTATTAAAAATATTTACAATATTTTATACATACAAAATTATTTTTTTTTAACTGCTAAAAATATGCCTACAGGTACAAAAGTCATTGTTTTAAATTTTAAAAATCTCAAAGTAATTTTTCAAAAGCTCTATATTTCAATAACGTACCTATTGATGATTTTTTTAAATTGAAATTTTTGGCTGCAAATTATACGAAAATTAAAATTAATTTTTCAATATAGCTACAGATCTTAAGATTTTATAATTTGTTTTTTTTTATAAAAATTGAATTTTAGATTTTTTCTTTATCTTAAATTAATTTTTTTTTGTAGAAGCTTCTTATAATTCAAGTTTAGGTGACCTCAACTCCAAAATACGTTTCACTTAGGTACGACAGTTGGGCTTATGAGTTAAATGCTGTCATACCCTTATAGCTTCTCTACAAAAAGAATTAATTAAATTAAAAAAAAAAAACTAAAATTCAAATTGTATGAAAGTTAGAAGGATATCTAACTGTTCAGCATCTAACTGATAAGCCCAACTGTCGTACCTGGGAACCTTTAAATTGAATTATATTCAATCGCTCCGCCTAAACACTTTTTTAATTCTCGTTATAAGCTTCTTATACAAAATTTTGCAAAAAAATATGAGGAATTAAAAATAAAATTTTTTTTGGAAAAAATTAATACATATCATGAAAATATGTAGTTTTTGAGATTTTGAATTTTCTAAAATGGGTCTTGTGAGTAAAAAAAAAGTTAAAGTTTTTTTTGAAGGAAGCTAAAGCCAACTAGTCATAGCTTTTACTAGCAGCTAAAGCTAGACAGTTCTAGCTTAAGCTTTGTTTTATGTGCATAAAAAAATGATAACGCTAAATAGCTTGTGCTAGAAAATTCTAGTTTAAGCTTCGCAATTTAAGCAGTTTGTGTTTTATTCACATGTTTCGTCTAAGTAGCTTTAGCTAGAACTGTTCATATATAGACCGAAAGGGCTTTTGTCTTTTGTTTTGCCACTATCTGTTCTATAGGGCAGGTTTTGATTTTGGGTAAAAAATGTTGTGATCATTTCGTCCGTCAGTCTCTGCGTCTATACGTTCACTGTGGACCAATTGGTTTCAAATTTGTACATGGGTCGGGGAGCTCCAATAAAATAGTTTTGATATTTAAAAAAGTATTAAGAAAATTGTCTTATTTTTGAGTTATTCTCTAATATTTAACTAACAGTTCGCACAATTCGCTCCATAATTTTCCATTGATTTTGTAATTGTACCTTTTAATGCCTTATATAGGTACCTACAACGCCTGGATTGAATCGTATATTTAATTCATGCTGCAACTATCAACGACAACTAACTGCTTAACCCGATTACATACGGAAGAGCGTTCAACTCCAAGATCTTGTCCTATATCGGTTCACTTAGGGCCAGTTGTACAATAGTGGTCCAGCCTCGGTTCAAGATTTTAACTCACCGATTTTGGCGGATTAACTAACGTTTAACGCTGATTCAAGTATGTAATTGGTTATTATCATACACTTGAACAGTAAACCACTGTTGAAACTCAATTAATCTGCCAAAATCGGTGGATACAAATTGTTGAACCACAGTTTAAATATTTGTACAACTGGCCCTTAGATATCTCAAAAATATCTGCATACTCTGCTCAGGTACTCCTCCTCTACACTACGTTGAGTCTTCTAAAAAGTAATCAGAAAGCCACTGCACATTTTCTTTTGAAAATCTAAAAAAAAAACTATGAAAATCCTCATCACTTACTTCAAACCGTTTCTTCTAAAATTTTAGTTTTCTTACGCGTATAAACTCGTCCATATTCGCACCATAACTAAAGAGAATACTGAAAATAAGACCCAGTCAAAGCTTCCTAGACAGGGAGAAAAAATATTGAAATTTTTGTAGCTTTATAACTTTAATATTCTAGTTAAAGATATTTTTATTCACACAAATTGAAGCTTAGGCTGGGAAAACAAGCTAAAACTAAATGAATTCAGCGTTGGCTATTTTAAAATAGCTATGACTAGAAACCATCTTTAACTAGCTAGCTTAAGCTTATTTTTATTCACCAAAAACCTAGCTTTTACTTAAAATTCTAAGTTTTAGCTTAAGCTTTTTTTTATTCACAAGGCCTAATAAATCGATTTTCAAAAACTAGGTTCGAATGTCTTATACTTAATTTAAATATTACTAAAAGAGTATGAATATTATGTTTTTGCTCTACCGACACTAGTTGTGTTTCTATACTTTTTTTAAATTGCATTTTTTTATAAAAAATTGTTTAATAAAATTAATTCCTATATAATCTTTATTAGCTGTGTTTTATTCATTGCTGCACAGCCAGCGCAGCACAAGTCTGAATAAAACGATTACTCACTCTATACGTTCATTTCAATATTTCAAAGTTCTATCGCCAGCACAGCCATCTTTTTTTTACTGACTTCTTTTTTGCCAGCAATCAAATTGTTTTTGTTTGCCAAAAGAAATTTTGCTGCGCTGGCTATTTAGAAATGAATAAAACACACCTATTATAATTTTTGATATTTTTTTTTAATAAATTCGTATTTATTCGAAAAATCATATTTTATTTACTTTAAGAATTAAAACTTTTTTAAGAGTTCTTTCAAATTTAAAAATATCATTTATTTGTACTATTCCAACAACTTATCATATACAGGGTGTTCCATAATCAATGGTCTAAACTTAAACAGGTGATATGCCTCACAGAATAGTAACTTGTCCATACCGAATCGTACCGAAAGGTTTTCGATTAACACCAGTTTTTTTTTTTTTATTAAAAAAAATCTACTTTGAACGTAGATTTTCCCAAAAACCATATAATTGATTAAATATTCAGAAATCCCATAAAATTATGAGCAATCCCTGAAAATTTCATGTTTCTTGCACCAAAACTCGAAAAGTTAAGATTCAGATTTTCAAAGATTTTCAAGCCAAATTATTGAAAATACGCTGGTAGCGACCTCTATATGGTGTTCGATTTTGAATTTTTTGGTCTTAATTTCTTGGGTTCAATCTAAGCTTCATAATTTTATAGATATTTTTACTGACCATTTATTTTATTGAACTTCATAATTTTGCCCGGTCCCGATTGAATTTCGTGAATGGTGTTATTTTGAATCACCCTAAAGGTCATCACTGATTTTTTAAGTTTAAATGTAAAAGCTACAAAATATTTTTATTCAATAATTCGATTTTATAAAAACGATTTTATAAAATCGAAATTACTATATTTTTGTATTCTTAATTTTTTTTGTTTTATTCAGTTTTTTTTTTTACATTTGTCCAAATTCGACAAATCATTTGTTACTTGTCTTAATTTAAGCAAAATTATTTAAAAGCCTTTACTGATGTTTGTCACGTTATGTTAAAGAAAGAAGAAAATTTAATAATAACCTAATTGTCATATCATTATAGCACACTTGTTGAAATGAATATTCTTACGAACTATAGTCACTTTGTGTTACAGAATATTTTACAAGTTTTTGGATTTTTAATATATGTAATACGAGTATTTATTTGTCGCATTTTCGAGGCAATTTTTAATTCCTGGCAAATTTTCTTGATTGAGTTGTCTTACAGAATCAATCAAGACAAGTATATTTGGAAAATTAAGTAAAAACTTGTCACCTTGTTAAGTTGTATTACAGGCCCCCGGTATACTATTCCATACCTATACATAACAATGTTGTTTATTTTATGAACAAAATAAAATATACAACTTTAATTAAAACCCGTGGTTTCCATCAAAACTATTTCTTGCATGAATTTTGGGACACCCTTTAAAATCAAATCTAAGCTAATATATGTAGCCAGGGCCGACCTCAGCCAAACTTGCGCCCTGTGCAAGATTTGTAAAAAGCGCCACTTTTTATATTTGCGCCCATACATACATACATACATACATACACATGGCAAATGGTAGTACATATTTGTTTGAGCCTGATCAGATTAAATTTTTTTATCGCCCAAAAAAAAAAATGGATATCGCCAAAATTTATATTTTTCCAAATCTTAAGTTGGAAATATCGCCCAAATATTTTCAACGTTACTTGTTTTTGAAAAATTTGGGCGTTATTTCTTCAATTTTGGGCGATATTTACAAACTTTTTTTTTTTAATTTGGGCGTTCTTTCCTAAATTTTGGGCTATATTTCCAAAATAAAATTTCAATGATAGGATAACCTTCAAAAACTCGCGGCGCATAAGCTGTGAGGTTTTTCTGGATTTTTTTTGGGCGATATTTCCAATTCTGGGCGATATTTCCCATTTGAATTTTAAAATTTTTATTTTGGGCGTTCTTTCTTTAAAAAAAAAACAACAACAATAATTTTTCAGAATTTTTTTGGGCAATATTTCCAAATCTATTTGGGCGTTATTGCCTAATGCCGATTACATTTTCTTGCTCCTGGTAATGCGCCCCCAGAATTTTGCGCCCTGTGCATTTGCACATCTTGCACATATGGTTGGTCCGGCCCTGTATGTAGCTCATACAATGCAACAAATTTTTTCGACACAAATAAAATAAAATAATAATTATGTATAAATGATACGACCAGCAGCGTGATAACTTGTTTACTTGTTTTAAAGGAAGAGCTTTATTAATCAACAAAAAAACACCCTGTATGAATAGGTATTAACATAATATAGCCATTTTTATTCTTAGTCGAATCACGTGCGGTTTCTTCTTATTACTTCACTTTACAAAATGTACCATTTTTTGTAAAACATCCTGTAGGTAGGTAGGTTTATCTTACTTTTCTTTAAGATATACCCCTAGTGTGAAATAATAACATACCGCAAACATTCATACACGCTGCTTTAGCTTTTTATGTTTTCTTATTTTGAAATAAAAATAAAACTCAACACCTATATCTTCACAGATACTCGTATCGTATCTTAGGATTTATTATTAAAGCAATGCTTGGCAGTAATATGTCCATGGGGACTATATGAGAGCTGCAAAAATAAATCTCACATTAAGTACATATTTGATACCCATATATATAATATGTAGGTATAACAGTGATTACATTTATTGTCTAATATATAGGTACCTACCTACATAGAAAGTACCTATACGTACGTACACTTCAATATATCTGATGACATAGAACTTCTTCCTTCCTTCCCACATTATAATATATATAGGTACAGATTTTAACAATCATAGAAGTTAAAATATTACTCAAGGAAATCATCGAGGATGTGAACAGTGAAGATGATTGAGATAATGTTTTCGAGTGTTTGTTTTGTATACCTATTACCCACTTGGCTCTTCTGTTTATTATTCTCCTGGTTTTTGTCTTCCGAACGAAAGAGGCTTTTAGTCAATTTTTGGGGTTTGTTTATGGGAAATGGAGACAACAACAAAACATTTCCTTTTAATTATATTCCATAGCATCAATATAAATAGAAGCACCTACCTATCTACTTGTAAGTAGGTATATAATATACTTAATATGAATTTGTCGAATGGTGAAGGTTATTACTTTGAACCATCTTCAAGGACATAGTATATAGGATGTATTGTATAGGGTGTTAGATTATAATTGGAAGCAATTGTCAGATCGATTTGATTTAGTACTTTATTAAATTAACTATGTATCCTGTTTTCAATGATGAATATTTCATTAGGCAATTTATTCACGTAACATTTAAATTGAAAACCTTGATTGAATTTTGACAATTGAAAGGAAATATTAAATGAATTTGACTGATATTAAACTTGAGTGATTTAATTCTGTTTTATGAGATATTCCTGAATAGAGAATTTATGGTCGCATAAACTCAGACAAAAATTATACCCCAATTATTTAAGATGAAACAATAAAGTCATAACAGAGTAAACTAATTGATGTAATACAAAACATTGATGACAACATTATCACTGATATTATTTAAATGAAATATTAAAAAATTATGTGCGATATCACTAAGTTAAGTATGGTGTTATTATAGCTCTTTTTTTGTGGGGTCCAATTCGTTCATAAGACTGTTTTTTTGTTACTGATGGTGCTAAGTCTATAGCCAAGTGCATTTTTTAAATGAAAAATTCTTTTTCGTCAACTTGCTAGCGGACCAAAGCCTCTTTCACTAGAAATACTTTAAAACGATGTAGACAAAGAGCCCTCTACAAATAAAATTACGTCATTTGATAACAAAATTTTTTAGTATTTTTATAATCTCTTATTGATGAGACTCATCAATTTCTTTGGGGTCAGGGTTTAACTTAACCCTAGAAAGCTAATGTTTGTCAAAATGACGAGCATGTTAAAGTGCTAAAATGATCTCAAAGAAACATGTGCCATCAAAAATGTGATTGAAGTATTTAAAAATGAAAGGAATATTTATTTTTATGATATTTATCTTTAATTTATAAACTATTTTTCTTATTAAAATTATAAATTAAAAAAAAATTAATAATTTGTAAAAAAAAAAGAAAAGTATTTTAATGTTCGTCAAAAAGTCGAATGAAAAGCTTTTCATGGTATTTTTAACAGTTAAACTTATGTGTTAGCCTTAAGAGCATGACGTGTTCTAAGAAGAAATGTATTCATCAGCCAACCAGATCTAAGTTCGCATCGTCGCGGATATTCGAAAGGCTCTTTGTTGACATCGTGGTTTGTTGGCAAAGGTAAAACCTCCTTTCATGGCACATTGACGAATATCTGTGAAGTCTTCACAAAATAATTTATAATAAACTCAAATCTTGAAACATACATATATAGCAAGGCACCATTTTGTTGGACAACTGGGATTAATTTTTAATCGTATAACTCGCGAAAAATTAAGTTCAAAAGATTTAAATCTAGGCAAAATTTATTGAATTAAATAATATATATTTTTTTTTTATTTTTTGGTGCAACGTGGCGTATACGTAATTAATAAAAAAAATATTAATTTTTGAGTTTATATAAATCGATTTTCTAGTTTTTCTGTGATTTTTTGTACGTCCGGAACTAGCGATTGTAGTCTCATTAATCCTCCAGAACAAGGTATCGAATTATCGCACAGGATAAAGTTGTCTAATAAAAAGAGAAGACATAATCATTTTTGTAATATTTTGGGTGATATTTGCTGAGGATCTTTATTTAGCACGCTTTGAGCTCGTGTAATCGTGAACCTCGTTCAGACACAAAAAATCTATAATATCGTAAGAATTTAGTTCTTTATTAATTGGAATAGCCAATTAGACAGGAAGATACAATATCTTTTTTATAGCGCAAGTTTTATACATAATTCAAATTTATGTGCTACTTTAAAGAGTGCTTCAAACAAAAAAAATAAAAATAAAAAATGACGCTCTGATATTAGAAATGAATATCTTTCAGGAATGAGATCTGGTAGAACGCGGAAAACGGATTCTGTTGCTAAAATACGAGAGTTGGTGTGTTTTGCACAATATTTTGAAGAAGTGTTACAGTCCTTGGTTTAACAAGATTTTCTAATGTGAGGCCGTGTATTGATTTGGGGAAATGCGAATCATGTTCTCTTTTGTAACCATAAACATATCATGCTATAAAGTTGTAAGGCAAAATTTAGTTTTCGTTTCTGATCATAACTGCAGTTTGAAACAAAGAGCAATATTGGAATTATCAATGGAGAATAATCCTAATTCTAACTGGTGGTATCTTCTATTCGACTATTTCAATGGGATTTTCATTCAGAGCAATTTGAGGGAGGCATGATGTATCAATTTGGGTCAATTCGTCATATTACTAGGCATTTTGAGTTTTTTGGGTTCAAACAAAGCCCACTGAATTTTTTATTTAACCCAGTCTAAAATTCTATTAAGATCATCATTTAGTTTGCATATTCCATTCTCTACAAAGTCTAAAGGATAACTTTTCCGCATCTGGACATCATCAGCATACATATGAATGGAACAGACATGAGGGAAGTTCATTTATGTACATAAATAATGAAAAGTAGTGGTCCCAAAATTGAGCCCTGCGGAACCCCTCTACTTAAACGTAAAGAATCAGAAACACAATTATTAACTAAGATTGCCTGAGATTTACCTACAAGTTATGAATTAAATAGGCGATTCTGACATAGTTGAAAATTTAAACTGCTTAACTTAAATTTTGTGCTTAATATACATATATGATTCGCGGTATCAAATGCCTTAGAAAAATCTAATAAAGTGAGAAAAGTAATATCTTCACTGTCTACAGATTGTCTAATATCTTCAAGTTAGCTTTTTCATCCTGGCTACATCTGACGTCAACATCGTTAAGTCAGCACACGAATCCTCATATGGTGAAAATTATTTAAATTAAAAAAAAAAATATTTCTAATGTCACATTTTTATAAAAAGGTCTTAAAAGTAAAACACACTTGTTCTTGGCCCCCAGACATTTAAAACGAATTAAAACTAACTTATTACTTATAAGCTAGTGAAGCTTTGAATAAATATGTCGCAATTTATTTTTGAAGTATATGTATATTATATACAAAGTGGTTTTAACGCAATTTTGCAATTTTTTTACTTCGGCCAATTAAAGTGTATTCCCTAATAACCTTCCTCCGTCAATTCCCTTTTTAAAGGCATTAATTTAAATTATGTGTATTATGTTCTCAGTGTTTCACTGTCTTCTTAAATAAATGTTTAATTTTTGTTTTTGGTCAACAAACTGGTAAGAGCACGGTACACATTAAATACAAAAACAAATAAAATAAAATATGAGATGAATTTCTATAAAAGTGTCACGCCAGTCAATCCTCTTATCACTCGAAGTTGGCATGACAGTTAAATAAAAAAAAAGAAAACTATACATAAATATACATACGTACAAATATATGAAATTTCCATGCGAACAGTGAAGTCACGAGTCACCAAGTTGTCCGGAAAATGCTAAAGACGAATCCAATATTTAATATTCCACTCACAATCACAGTCCTTCCTGGCAGATATATGTATGTACATATACGCAAACGGGTCATCATGTGGTCAAGTCAGGCATCAAGGCTTTAGTGTGCTGAGCTGAGCACACTATCAAATTTTCATTTTGCCCTTTTTATTTTGGCACATATATATATATAATTTTGTTGTTGTTGTTGTTCACTTCTAGATACCCATCCAGGATCATGACTATGATATTTTCGACTTATTATAGAAAGTTGAATGTGTATAAATGTACCATACCGTCAGAGAAAGAACCTTTATAAAAACTATCTTCATATCATCGCCATCACTATTCTGTGGGAAATCTAATGGATTTGGCCAAACATTGCTTCGTGCCATCGTAATGTTGGTTTGTATATACGTATGTATACCATAACCTACCTACCTATCTAAAAACATAAACGGTCAACAAGTCCAGTTTACGACAACGACTTTAGCTATATAAGAACAAACAGAAAAAAAAAGGCCAAGCGAAACGTTTTAATATTCAAAACAAAACGAATTCATCCGGGATAAAGGATGTTATCCGACCTTAAGTAGCTTTATGCCCAGCAAGCTAACATGACCTAAGACTTAACCACACAGCGAGGAAAAAAAAAACCTTTGTGTTAGATATCCTGTCCTATGTTTTGCTGATGTGTTTTGAAGGGGTTCTCATTATTATATCCTTTCATGGCGTTTAGTTCTATTCGAGTGAGTTGCTCTGTTAATGTGTTTTTTCGTCTAAAGATTAAACATTTTTTCTTTTTATTCTTAAATTTTTGTATTCAAAAAATATTAGTAGCTATAGATTCTTGATGAATTTTGGAGGAAAATGTTTTGTTTTTGGTCTTTCCTTCCTCGACGGATTAAGTTATTTTTACTGTAATTATGTTGAAAGACGTGTCATGACTGGACAATGATTGAAACTGACTGCATACATGTATTAATATTTTGTTCATTTTGCAGAAAAGTTATAATTATATACCTGTTTTAAGTTGTCCTTTCAGTCACATAAAATGCCATGTTCACAGATCGACCCCGCGCTGAAAATGAATTTATTATGGAGGGATATATAGAGACGTGAGAATTGATATATGGTAAAACCATGTGTCGAAGAAATGGTTTTGAAAAACTTAGCATAGAATCAGGGTTGTGAGTTTATGAATGAAAAAAAAAAAAACATTAAGCCATAAGCTGTTTTTGATTTTTTAATTGAAAAATATTCAATTCACAAGCTTATTGGAATTTGTGAATTAAAAAATGTTTAAATCATAAGCTATAGTTGCGATTTGTGAATTGAAAAAAATTTAATTCATAAGCTAGTTGGGACTTGTGAATTGGGAAAAATTACACACACTTGTGTTTTTTAATCGTACGATTTTTTAGTCGCAAGAAATTCGACATAATATGGTTACAGTTGTGAATTGGTCCGAAAAATTTCAACAATTAATAAAATGAATGTTTCTTTGTTTTGAGCGTTTTTAAATCGCAGAATAAAATAGATCAAAGAGAAACAAATGAGACTGCACCTACGATTTTATAACTAAAGTCTTGTCATATTCACCACGATTACAGAATCCGATTACAGAATTAAACTGACCATTTTGAATAGCATTGAATTTCCTTTAAAAATACGTTTCGATTATTACCTAACAGTAACGGGTACTAAAAATACGTTTTGATCATCACCTAACAGTAACGATTTTAAAGTTATAAAATAATAAAGAACAAAAAAAGTTCCCATACGATTTGTATATGAAAAAAAGAAACAAGCGATGAGCATCATCTAAATATTAATTTAAAGGGCTGAAATTTTAACCATATTTATTATTTCACTAAATTTGTACAGGGGCCCTACTATGTAACTCTCTGCTACTTTCGAATCCATTCGAAAGTTGTTTTCAATGCTTATTTTAAGTGGTAATATATGTATGAAAGTGGGATCAAATTTTGGTGCTTTCGACTTTTTGTCACACAATCTTCAACTAGCGCTGTTCTATTTCCGTTTATATGCGTTTGCTAAAGAATTAGCGACCTGAGATTTTGCGAATTCGAACATTTTTATTGTAGAACCGATTTACATAGTTGGACCCCAGCCTTATTTATTAAATTCTACTAATACTCGTTTCAACCTCGGAATAGTTAAACCGAGTCGAAGCACTTACTCTGTCTTTACGCCACGTCAAAAAAATTATTATTTATAAAATATTTTCTTGGCGGTTTTAATTACACCGTCCTTATGTCAAATATATTACCAAAAAAATGACCAATATAAAACACTGGTTATTATAAACGTAAACAAACCCCAGCTGATTTCCGCACTTATTCATTTTAAGTAATTATTATTAGTGGTATTTTGTCGAAATAACTGGATAAACAAAATAAAAGAAAACTGCCTGAAAACTGGGATAGTTCTCAAAAGGTATATGAATGAATAATTTGCAGATTACAATAGTTAAAAACAAATATATTTGCTTATGTTCAAAGATACTTCATCATCGCTTAGAGAAGGCCGAACTATGGCTATTAATTCTTTTCATATTTCTTCTGCACTCTTTTTAGTTTCTAAATGTCATGTGAGTTTTAGCTTACTTCGCCGCTAATACTCAATTATTTTTTTTATAAATAGGTTTTTCAGGATTAGACACCTTGTAAAATCGGAGTAAATTTACTCCGTCGCTAAAACGAGTTAATAAATAAGGCTGGTAGTGTTTCACAGTTAGAATGTAGAAGTCAATTCGACAACTAGATGGAAATGGTGTGATAGGGAGAAAGTTAGTTTGCTTTGAATTTTTAGTTTTTTCATTATTCCGTTTTTAAAACGTCGCAGGGTGTGTGTCATTTTGTTGGTTATAATTAAATTGTTTTTGCATTGAAATAAAAATTAAAGTACTTGTATCGTTAGCTGTAGATATTGAAATATATGTGAAGAGTAAATTTTTGTTTCAATCAAATTGGGAAAACGAAACAACAATAACCTCAACTAAAAAGCTATAGTGGCATTGAAAATTGAAGACATTTTAATTTTTTTTGTATCAGTCTACAGTGAATAGATTAGAATTTTTAGTTCGAACTACTGTCAGCTGGAAGCATTACCACTGTAGCTATAATATGGTAGCTATCCTTTTAATAATAATAATTTTAATTTAATTTTACAGCTCGCATGGCTAGACAGAATATGTGAACTATGGATTTGCCTTAAAATTTTACAGATGGAAAATGAACTAAATTTTGACCTTTACCTATTACTTAATTCAAATTTAAAGCTCTCAACAAAAGTAAAAAAATCAAGATTTGCTTTATAGATAGTTGAAAAAAAAAAACATTTAATTCATTAACATCGTAGCCTTCCCCGAACGAAATTCAAGATTATAGCTCTGTTCAATTAATTACCTGAATTTTTCTAGCCATTTTAGTCCACTCTTCTTTCTACGTCAATATAAAAAAATAAAACTGAACTTAAATTGGTTATAAAATTGAAGTGGGTGAAGTTAGTCCCTCTTTTTTAGAATTTTTTCCAATTATTTTTGAAATTTGTTGCAAGTTGTTTCCGATTTGTTCCGCAGTGTTCAAAGTTTTAAATATTCAACTGTTTTTGACCCATTTCCCCTTCTGTCTGGAAGTTGTTTCAGATTGTTCTATAGTTCAGAACATTGTTCCAAGTTTTTGGACCGCTATGTTCAAAATTTTAAAAGTTATGAGTTATGACAAAAATTCTACCCCCCCTTTTTCGAAATTTTTATTTTTGAATTTTTTTTCGGGTTTCAAAATATGTTCTTATCATTGTTCCAAAAAATTAAAGACGTAGGGCGTGTAGTTTAAAAATGAAGCCTTTTTTTTTTCAAAAATGCAAACAACGGCTCTGCAATATTTTATTTTTTTAATGTATTTGTTTAGAACACTTGATGATAAATGCATGCGTTGAAAAAATATTCATACATTACATTCATATACTATCTGTCTAAAAACGAATTTTAAAAATAACAAAACCGTGTTTTGTCTTCAATTTCATCTAAAAATATAAATATTTAAAGGACTAACATAATAAAAACTGATTTAACTCCATTTCACTCAAAATTTCAAATAATTTATTCCGATTTCTTTAGCAATTATCAAGACGGCTTTCTTTAATATATATGTATCGTTAACAATCAAAACGGTTCTAAAGGCACTTTTTTAAAAATATGGAGTTTGAATTTTGATATCCCAAAATTTGCGTTTCAAAACCGAATAATAAAGAAGTTATTACACTATTTCAATTTTGAGTTTGTGGTCTTAAACATGTAAACAAAATAATTTTCAAAATGGAAATAATATAGCTATTTTTTAAAAAACAAAACTGCCTTAAAAAACATTTCGCAAAATTTTGTCAATATAATAAAAATAAACTTCCATAAATCAATTTTACTGAATTCAATTATTTTTAACATTTTAGAAATTAAATGTTTTCCCTCTTTATTCGGTTTTAGGTTCAATTTTTTAGCCTCTGTTTGATTCTTAACGCCACATATATATTTTTAACACACAAAATTTCAACCTTCCCCCCACCACACCACTCCCATTTTAAAAAAATTCTACAAAAAATGTGTTCCGAAATTTCATCAAAATCTATCTGTAATAAAAGATTTCACAGCTGAAAAACCCTATTTACGTATTAAATGAAAATCTTTATTTGGCGCCCTCCTTTTCAAACTCAGACTGTAGACAAATTTTGTTATTTTGTATAACGTAAATATTGTATAACTCTACAGAGAAAAATCTTTGACAAAAAATAATAATAATTGAAACAAAAACCACCCTAACAATTTTAAATTTTCCTCGTCTTTTTTTTCGCAAATAAATACATAATTGTAGTTATTTTTTAAGAATTTTTTTGTTTAAATGTTAAATTATTAGTTAAGTAAGTAGGTAAATACCTATACATTAAATTAAAGTTTATAAAATTAAATTTTTCAAAATAAATAATCGAACAAAAAATTTTTTAAACTAATTTTGAAATTTTAAAAATTTTCAAATTATCATTTTGAAATTTCAAAAATTTTCAAAATAAAATTTTGAACATTTTATAAAGGCAGTTATATAAAAATAAGCCCAAACATTCTAAAATAAATTTTAAATTACTTAATAAAACTTTCAAAAACAAAAAATTTATAATCTTAACGAATTTGTTTGATTTTTTAAAAAATCCGAGAAATGTTTGTGTTTTTTTTTAGTTATTGGCGATTTTAATCCCGAAACAGTTATTTTCGATTGAACAAGAACTCTACGATATTGATGTAATTAAATTTCAATATGGTTCAATTTGAGCCCAAACCCATACCTCCCAATGGTTTTCAAAATACAGCTTTTCGAAATTTAACAATAATAAAACTGCAATAAAAAATGGTGTATGGCATAAAATATGCATATCAAAATACCAGAGTTGTATCGAAAGAAGATAAAAATCGAAGTTGAGGGTTGATATAGTGCGATGGCATTGTTCTTAAAAATTGACTCAGAAAAACACTATTTAAACCACATTTTAATTCTGTACTTTTTCTTTAAGCCAGAAATCAATTTTTGAAAGTTTTTGAAAAACTAATTCCAAACCCAAAATAAAAAAAATTAAAATAAAAATAAAAATAAATAAAAATATAGTTCACACTAGATATTCGTCGATCTCAATTTAGAATTAGAGAACAGGGAGTAAAATAAAAGAGTTTGTTGGCGACATTGACGCCGCGCCGGGGTTCATGAAAATTCGTCGGCTAATTAGAGAAGTGCCAAGCGAAATAAAATCGTATTTTGGCGCCATTGACGCTGCGCCCTATGTAAGATGAACTGAACTTATCAAAAATTGTGTATTGACAAAGGCCCTCACTAGTCAACTGATGAGTCCAAGTTATATCGCCGGGACGAAACGCCAATTTTTGTTAGACTTAAAGGCCGTGTTAAAAGTTTATTTGAAAAAATAAAAATTATTCAAACAGAATGATGAATAAATAAATTAATTTTATTCATAAAGATCGAAATACCTCTTGATATATTACTATAGACTAAAATTAAAAACAGAAACCAAATGTGATTACCCGAATTGAAGGTCAATATTTTTTGGACTTAAAGCTATTATAGAAGCTATTTTATTAGAATCAATAACTCAGCAAGTCAAATTAAACAATTTTAAGTCATCTACTTGCCTGATTTATTTCAGTATATTAGCTTAACAATATACACATACATTCCTATGTTTAGAATTTTTATATTGCTAAAATCTTCGAATAAAAACGATAACCTTGATTTCAATGAAAATCAATTGGTATAAATATTATTATTACCGAGTTTTAGGTCAATCCTTTGCAAGTTAAAATTTAAAAGTCCTCCTTTGGGTTTCTCTTTCACATCCGCAACATTGGCAATTAATATGAATTATTGTCACTTTTGCATTTATATTATATAGATAGCCTCGTAGATTATTTAAAAGTTTCACATAAAATTATCATGAGAGTCATTATTCGTTTTTTTTTTTGTCCAGATTTTGTACAGACAATTCAACTGTCCACAGAATTTGATTTATCGTCATCTCTATTAAGTACACTCTCTCTAGGTTGAGATTTTGTTGAATTTCATTTTTGCTCGTTAATTAGATATAAAAGTTGCTGTTCTATGGGGTTTGTACTTTAACAGAATATAAAACTTGCTATAGGATAGTTAAATAAATTGGTGTGGAAGATTTAAAACTCATCGTTTATACAAACTTATAAAATGCTGATCGTCTTTATTAGATAGAAAAAGAGTGGAGGGGTTTGAGTAATAATTTTGTTTGCCAAGAATTTTGATTTTAGTTTAGTTTAATGATAACCAAGAATAGTCAAGAAATAATAATTAAACATTAGAAGCTGTATTTCCAAGATTTTTGACTGTAGTTATGAAGATATCTTAAAAGTTCGAAATATTCATGTCGATTATGGAATCCGCAAAACTGGATCCACATGTGATGCTCAATACAGTGTTCTCTTTTCTTTTCACGACAAATGTGTAGAGATAAAAGAGTGTACTGCTCTCCGAATCACTGCGGATGCAGTATCGCGGATTCCATAATCGACATGATAAGTTGGGATTATTCTTTATTTTATTGAATAACAAATGTAACTTTAATCAAGGTTTAGACAGGTGACGCGTGAAATAAGGCCCAACGAAATAAAGTCAAATTTAAAAAAATTGTTTCGTAATTAAAATGGAAATAATGCCAAATTTTCGATTTGGTTATTTCGCTTTTGAAAACTAAATAAGGCCAGTTTGACTTTATTTCGTTTTTATGTTTTTTTTTTTTTCAAAAATGTACAGAACTATGAATCACGGCGTATAAACAGTGCGGTTTATTATATGAGGAGGTATGCTGCCCCCCTGGCCCTTGCAACCCCTCTGCTTGGGATACACTATATGATTTGGGGTAGGTGCGACTTGCGAGGTTGGGTCTAGTTAAAGTGTTGGACAGAAACATTTGGCTTTATTTAAAAGTCAAATTTGGCCTTATTTTGTTTTCAAAATGGAAGTAAAGCCAAATTGTCCTTATTTCCATTTTCAAAACGAAATAAGCCCAAATTTAAGATTTTGTCTTATTTCGTTGGGCCTTATTTCAAGTCACCGTTTACACATTACTGCAGATTATCCCAAATTGGGTCTTATTTAGTTTTAGAAATAATCGGAAATTGGCATCAATTCCACTTCCAAAGTGAAATAAGACCACATTTGATTTGAAAATTTAACCAATTGTTTTTGTACACAAATATCATAAATTATATCAGCACCACTGACAATCCAATAAACAGTTTTTACCTGCAACGAATTGAAGAAGAAGAACAAAAATATACAATTCAACTTAATTTCAATTGAAAGTTTTTTTTTCGAGCTTTAGTCTAGATGCGTTTGGCCCAGGCACGTCATTTCGGCTCATCAGTTATATATAATATCCTATACCCTACTTTGAAGTACCTATAACGACAAAATATCATAAAAATATGTTTCTGTAAAACGTGAAAGTTCTATAATTTTCCAGTAAAACAAACAAATTTTTTAGGAAAATTATCGGATTTCTGTCAATAGTTTTCTTGGACAACCGATACCCGGGTGGACGACATAAATACTACATATATAGGTACACGCAGAATGAATCAAATGCACATTATTATGAAAATAAAACTATATCCTATGTACCTATCTACCCTTCAATTGTTTTTGTTTGCAAAATAACTAAGGTAAAATTAATATTAAATACAGTCAAATTGGATTCCGAATGAGTTCACACACCTCCTCGCCTCTTCCCTGCACCTATAATCCTTCGCACGTTTTCTTGATAAAAACTTATTTTGCAAAAGCTTGTGAAATTCCCAACGCGTTGCAATGTCTCTTTTTAAAATTCAAAATTCAAAAGCCACAAAACCCCTATCCTTGGGTTTGGAAAATTTAAGCTCACTCCATAACATAATAATTTTTTCATGCAAATAAACTGGTTCACTGAAGTAAATAAACTATGTTTCATTTCTCCATTATGGCCAAAAACTTTTCACAAATAACCAGAGATACTCGTACAAAGTTTGCTTGAATTCATTTCATCTAATTAAGTAGACTCGTTATAATTTTCGACGCCAGAGTATATAGGGGGACATAATCTAAACAGCAACAGTCCACAATCCTGATTTTGATTCTGTTTCTCTTGCCTCTCCTTATTCTTCTGTCTTCTGATGCCAGTTATGGCTTGACTTGGTTTGGCTTTGGCTCCTTTGCATCGCACATGTTTTGCATAAATTGTATCCAAAAAACTAACCCAAGAAAAAAAAAAAACCAGAAGATGGAGAGAGAGAGAGAAAGAAAGAGAGAGAAGCGTAGGAAAAAGGTTGTGCGAATGCGAATATAGAAATGCCTTTTGGCAAAATATCCACTTTAACAATTTTCAAAAAGACATTAAAACTTAATCCGTTTAGTCTGGTTTGGGTTCCGGTTCCGCTTCTCTAAAGAATGCCATCAACTTAGTCGACCACGTCGCGTAGGATATAGTCGTTTGTAATATGCTTCGCTTTGCCTTCTGCTTTTTGGATTCATGCACGACTTGAATTACAAGAGCACTCATCTATGGCTATGAGCTTTTTATGCAAAGTTAATTGTAATTTAAACGAAAACTATTTATTTATCGTAACACAAAATTAGTCTCGACGTTATTGCTATACGAGTGTATAGGAGTTTGAGATTTATCCTTGTGGTAGAAATTTAGATACATAGTAGGTATGGCATATAAATATAGGCGTCACGGTTAGATAATTAAAATCTTTGAATTAAATGAATAAAAGCTGATTATAATTATTTAATTACACAAAATAAAATTAAAATAAATATTTGAATACATTTGTTTTTTAATAAATTTTTTTTAAAGCAAATTGCTGGTTAAAGGGCAAACTTGTGGGTTTAAGGACTACACCAATCTTGAGATATAGTACCTCAACTGAAGTCTGGGGTTTAATCAATTTGGAAGGCAGTAAAATAGAGAAATTTTCGTGATGAAAATTTGGTGGAGATGAAAAATAAAAAAGAAGTAAAAGCGTTCAACAAATTTTTTGTTCTGTTCTATTAAATTTTTTTTTCTTAAATTTAACTGAAAATATGTTTCAGGTATCCGGGTTTTTCACTTAAGCGAGTTCGCTACAACGTATAGAATAAAATCAGTCTGTTTTCGATATCAGTAATTTTTATCAAGATATTCGAGCCAAAAAATGTTTTTTAACAATTTTTAGTATTTTGTTTGCAGTTTTTTTTCTTTAAAAAAACTGTCAATTGAATTTTTCTATTATACCAGTAATTCCACAGATGAGGTGTCGTGGAACTTTTTCGTGTTGAGATTTTTTCTTTTTTTTTCTTTTGTACGAACAGGGTGGAATATTTTGAGATTAGTTATAGGTAAGATTGAACTTGCATAGGTCTTGTGTCTTTAATTTTACGATATTTTCAGTTAAATTCTCCTTGAATGCAACAATGAAAGTGATATTAGTTAATTTGCAGGAAATAACTAAGCACAGTTGTGATGGATGTTATTTTGGAATAAATTTTATGCGCCAGATCACATAACATTTTCTTGCTCCTGGTAATGCACTCCCAAAATTTTACGCCCTGTGCATTTGCACATTTTGCACATATGGTTGGTCCGGCCCTGGTATACACACACATACAGACATCTATCTAAAAATGATGAATTGAATTCTTGGAAACTTGAAATTTCGAGGTAGGTATGTATGTATGTATTACAATAATTTCCAATAATAAATATTGTGTAATAAAAAAAAAACTGTTTTGAGGCTCTTTACGCCCTATAGCTTTTTGTTGCATCTTTTATATCCAAATCACCGTTTATTCCCATACAAAATACATACCTTGTATTACAGCTTGATTTTGCGTCTAAGAATACGAACATCAGTATTAAAAAGGCTGCATTTTTGCTCTTTCAATCAATTTTAAAAAGCCACTTTCAAAAAGAAGATATAATTTATTTATTTTGTTACAAACCACAAAACTATATCGCACAACTCAACAAGGCGTCTCTCCACAATTCACCCAATATACAAGCTTTCTGTTATAGCATCGAGTTTAACCAGTACATTAATATTAATTCCACATTCACATTCCTGCTTCGCTATACCTACAAATGTTGTAGAGTATAGATATCTACAGTTTACATTCTGGTTTTTGTGGTTGAAGCTACACTCAAATAAATTCCATTCATACCTACATTCTGATTGCTGACAGTATAGTGTATACCTACAGTTACATTTATATCATATAAGTGTTTACAACTAACCTATGGGGTGAGGATCTGTTTACTTGGAATAAAATATCTTTTCCTTTTTGTATCAATTTTTGAAGTATCCTCAAATTTGGTTTTGGATTCTCACAGTATGAATCTTATAGGACGTCTTGCAGATGTGAAAAATTTTAATCACAAATCAAGTTGTTTCTATATAATTTTGGCTAAGCAAATGGGTGAACAAGACTCCTTTTTAACAGCTTGAAAAACCGATTTGCACTACATTCTTCATCAAAACTCAAAAACTATAACATAGCCACAAATCTTAACTTTTACTTAATGAAGTTTTAACATTGCTGCATCTAGGCATCAGCCAGAAAGTGCTTCTTTATAAAAAAAAAATACAAAAAATACAAACAACTGATGCAAAGGCCCACAATCCAGAAGTGCTCTTGTTCTTTATACCTATACCTATCTACATACAAACTACTATATATACCCCAGCTGCAAGGACCAATAGTCTTTTATTCATATCCTGTAGTAGTTTCTAAAGTGATGTATATTTAGTGTAGGTATGTATAGACTTGTGTTGCTTATTGTAAAGGAAGTCTTAGAAGAGAATTGAGATAATGGTATTGGGGGGCCCTTTGCAAGGTATGTATACACTGTACAACACATTTTAGGTACATATACAAATTTTCTTCAACACAACTTGGTCATTTGCCGTATCTTCCTCTTCTTTTGTGTCAACATTTTGGTTACTTCACAAATCCTTGCACACTTAAAAGTGTTTTTGTGTTTTATGTGATGATGTTACAGTTGCAGCACAAAGTCTAATAGCCACTTTAAAATCGTGTGCCAGGCAAAAACGAGTTCCGGTTGTAGATTCGGTAAACAATTGAAATGAATTTCAATATAAAAGTTTAAACAGGATGCTTTTTAGAAATGAGATGAGTTGAGATGAAATGATTTCGAGGGAAAAATAAATCTATAAATTTATGTAGATAGAAACAGACATAAAATTAGGTAGATTTATAGACACAAATATGGCGCAGGTACATAAGGCCCAGAGACAGAAAGCCCAATTTTTATTTGCGGGGCTTACGTGCCACATGAGTGAGACATAAAGCCGAAACTAAATTCGGGCCTTAAGTCCCACCAAAACAATGGGACATAAATACCAAACTTTTTAGAGGCATATAAGATAAAAATAATAAAAGAATAAAATAAAGACCCCAACCTCAAAAAACAGATTTGAAAAACTAAAAAACTTACAATTTTGAATAAAACATTAGCCTTTCAAAGTTGAAAACGTCAAAACGCAGGAAGGAATTTATAAACTCTCCAAAAAAAATGTCAAAAAGAGTTAGAACGTATAAAAATTCAAAAATAAAACTCAGTGTCTGCACCATGTCTTGGAGATTTAGTACATTTTACGATATTTTTTGTTCCTTAAAAGTTCTAGTAAAATGCTCTTACAGATTTCATATTATGTCTATTTAAAGACAAATAAAATAAAAAAAATTAATTTTTAATGATTTTTAATTTTAGCAAAGTTTTTATTTAAAAAATCACAGTTGGCAGAATCTCACCATGGTAAATTCGGAAATAGTTATCCTTCGTTTGTCCAGTTTCGTCGTTAAACTATCGGTGAATTTTCCTTTTTTAAAATTTCGCTTTGTGGCGAATTTTCAAAAAAATATTTTATTATAAAGTAGAAGTGAAAAATAATTCGAGCGAATTTTTAACTTTTTTTTTTTTTTTTTTTTTGCTTGCTTACATAAGTACAGTGCTAGCACCCAGCTTTACGGCGGCGCGCCGGGCGTATAGACAGTGAGGTATTTATGCAATCCCCCTGCTTAGACGCACTATAGGATTTGGGGTAGCTGCGAGTTTGGGTGTGTGCAAAGGTTCTTATTATCATTTGGTATAGTTTTTATTTAGTGGGACATTACCCCCAACATTTTTATTTGGGGCTTGGGTCTATTTTGAGTGGGACTTTAGGTCCAAATTTAAAACAGGAAATAATAAAACGCATTAGATATAATTATGAAATGACACTAGAAAAAGGTAACAAAAGAAACGTATTTGCTTTTGTTAATGATTAAATAATGTTACGATATTAGTTTAACGATAAAATATTTTAAAAGTCAACACTAAAAAAAAGATTTACTGTTAGATTTTGTTTTAATTTTTAAATACCGAAAATAAGACCAATTTATCAAAACATCTTGAATGGTAATTTCAGTAATGTGAACTTTTTGTCAAAAAATAGGTGTGTTTGGTATCTTTTTTAAGAAAAAAGTGTAAAACCTGTCAAACTTTGAAAGAAGGAGAAAATCCTCTCAGAGAGGGGAAAACTTGTCAAGAAGTTAACAAACCCACTGAACCACATTTTGTACAATATGTCATTTAAGTGTACAAGGCGTCAAACGGTAACAAATAATTTTGAATCTTTTAATTTTTAAATTTTAAATTATTGTTTATCCTGAAAATGCAGAACAAAAATGTTGCACAGGTTTTTATGAACTTATTTGAATCTTCATCAAGTGCGAAATCTTTAATAATATCCGTCTGGATAAGCGCTTCTTGGGACAAAAACACTTAGCGGTGATTTTGTGGTTTGCCAGCCATAAGTCCCTACCGATTATAAAATGTCGAGTTCGGCCGTATTCGATTTTCAAATAAGATGGTGAATACCAAAATGAATATTTTTAAAATTACTAGCGATGTCAAGAGACAGACACTGGCAGCTGTGTATTTGACAGGTTTTACACTCCTTGCACACAGAAATTTGTGTAGCAGAAAATTGCAAGTTATCCAATGGAGGGGAAATAATTTGCTCTCTCGTTGCAACTTTTTCGAGTTAACAAACAGGAATTTGTGACAATTTATGAAAAATTATGAAAATTTGTGCAATTTTCCCAAAAATTTCAAGTTACCAAACACAGCTAATATAAACACAGTTTTCTTACAATCAGTTTTTTCATTACATAGGTATACAAAGTTTAATCAAAATAGTTGGAGGCGTATTTATGAGAAAATTTGAAGAAAAAAAAAACAAAATCACTGCACTTATATATTAACATTGAAAATGTTTATAGGGTCATTTTGAGAAAAATATGGTGTTACCAAAATGATTAAATGAACAAATGAATATATAACAAATGAACGAAATGAACTCTAGCGTATAGGGGGCTCAGGATCGAATTTTTGGTTGGTGTTACCAAAGAAAATGCCAAAATGAACCTAAAGACAAATCGATGAATCGTACCTACACGTTGATCGTAGCCAACCGACGAGCTTCAGTGGAGGATAGTTGAATTTGTATGAAATCTTAAAATCACTCGATTTGAGCGCACTTAGAAGCTTTTTACTCAGGTTATAATTATCGGATGCTTAATATTAAGATAGATAATTAAAGATAAAATGACAGGCTACAAATGTGCATCAAAATGTTTGCAAAAGCTTACAAAATTTCATACTAAAAACATGAAAGATTGGCTTTTGAGAACTACATAATTTCATCACAGCAAATGACGTGAGGAACAAGAAAACAAAAAGAAAAAGAAAAAACGTACCACAAAGAATATACATTGCTGTAAGGGTGTGGGCAAGACGTTGGTTGGAGTGGAATGTGTGCAATAAAAAACCACCACTGCACTGTGGCTGGTGGCAAACACAATTTGGCTTCGCATCGGGAACAAAAATGATATACATACATAGCTACATTATTAAGTAGGTTAGGTATGTCTGTAAAATGTTATGTTGATTAAATTGTTGTAGGTATTTTGCAAATATTATTCGTAATGGTACGATTAGGTTGGTTTGGTTGGCTTATAACTTCTGTTTTAACAATCGGATATTTAAAATAAAGGTCTTAAAATGAAGGTAAAATATCAATCTAATTTATTCAGTTAAAAAATAATTGAAATAACATAAAAGTGTAGGTGAAAAACGTTTAGGTTTAATTCATCAAAATAAATACATACATAATTGCAAAAATTGAATAACAAAATTGGCTTCGCCAACAAAATTCATATACCTACGTATCTATATAGGTACATACATTATGTATGTAGGTAGGTAAGTAGGTAGAAATGGCGATCACGAGCAACCTAGCTCTTTGACCCAATTAGCGCTAGAGTGCGCCGTTTTGTTACCATAACTCGTTGGACCTGTGGATGTAAATGGTTTGGAATGTCTCAGAATGGCTCAGAGACGTAAGAGGTTTGACCCCTTAGTATGACATTATGTATGTACATTTATATAAAAGGATTGATTTAGTTGTTCTGCGGCTGTCTTTTTACTTCTGTACTAATAATCGGATCTTAAAGATTAAGGTTTTGAAATAAGTTAAATAATAGGCTTCAAAATTTTGTGGACAAAACTTGACTTCATTCTTAATTAATTCGATTGTTGAACCTAGAATATGCACAGAGACCTATACTTGAACCTCTATGATTATAACTTATAACTTTAGTTCTATAAGGGCCAGATGTTGAAGGTTAAGGTATTTAAATTAAGGTTAACTAGGCTAGAGGTAGGATTAACCTAGCGAAGCAACTTAAATATACCTAATACCTAATCGAAAAGGGTTGATTTGGTATCTTCTGTTCTAATTATCGGATCTGTGAGGTTAATGTCTTAGAATTAAGGTAAAATCTCAGGCTACAAATTTATGTGACAAAACAACATCTAAACCAATGCGATTTTTGAACTTGACCTACGTCTAAACCAATGCGACTTTTGAACTTGACCTACGTCTAAGCCAATGTGATTTTTTAACTTGAACTATACGTCTAAACCAATTCGATTTTTGAGCTTGACCAACGTCTAAGTAAATGAGATTTTGAACTTGACCTACGTCTACATCAATGCGATTTTTGAACTTGACCAACGTCTTAACCAATGCGATTTTTGAACTTGACTTACGTCCAAGCCAATGCGATTTTTTAACTTGACCTACGTCCAAACCAATGTTATTTTTGAGCCTGAAATATGCAAAGATACCTACTTGCGTTTCTCTTTAATAAACTTACAACATTAGTTCTAAGGGCCAGTTGTTGAAGGTTAGGGTATTTAAGTTAACGTTAATCAGTCTAGAGGTAGGATTAACTTTCCTAAGCAACTTAAATATAAATATCGAAAAGGGTTTATTTGGTAAGCTTTTATCTTCTGTTCTAATTATCGGATCTTTGAGATTAAGGTCTTAGAATTCAAGTAAAATCTCAGGCTATAAATTTATGTTACAAAACTTTACCTACGTCTAAGCCAATGCGATTATTGAACTTATAATATTCATAGGTACTGCAATATAATTGAATTTCTTTAATAAACTTATATAGATTTAGTTCTAATGTTAAGATGTTCAAGGTTAAAGGTAGAACTATAAATTATAATAGTCGGATGCCGACCTAAGTGGTCGTACGAAACGAAACGAATACAAAGAATTCATATGACGTGCCCATAATTGAGTTTTGCTTCGTTTCGACCAATTTTTTACTTTTGCTTTCGGAAGTGAAGAGCGCTCACCGACCGCTCCATGCGTAAGTGAACTGAGAGAATTTTCTTCCAACATCTTCCGACTATTACAGTTCTACCTTAAGGTCCTCAAATGAAAAAAAAAAAAAAAACGATTCAATTTGGTTGTCAACTCAGCTGTCAACTTAATTGGTGCTTTGCTTTTCATATACACAGATAAAAGAATACTGCTTAGCTGTCAAAACCATTTATATTGTCTTAAGAAATTACACGACTCGAGTTTATTAAATTTATTAAAAGATGAGTTCAAAATGCAAAATATTATAGAATATACCTTAAAACAATTAGGTAAATCAGGTTTGCATTGAGTTTGAGCTACACATCAAATTATTTATAAATTTGGTCTCGCGTTAAAAAGGGTTCACTTTGATAGTAAATCAAATAACTTGCCTATATATAAATAGTTCAATAAGTTGAGAGACTTGTAAATCAATTTGAGCAAATTTGAGCAAATATTTGAATTTCTTCAACATCAACATCAAATTTAACCGCCAACTGGGATTCGACATTAAAAATATCTACATATTGTAATTTTAGACTGAAGAATGGTTTCTTAGACATCTTCAGAAGTTTTGGTGCAACTATAGGATACAAATTAGAAATCACCAAGATTATTCATGTTTTTATTTTATCGAGCTAACACAAGTCATTTTCAATGTCCCCATAGTTACTCTATGAGTGAAATCTGTAAATTTTTTATACCCGTTTTGTTTGAGTTAAAACAAAAATTATAGCTTATCTGTATCAAATTAACAGTAAATCGGTCCACTCGTTTAGACTCTAGCTGAAATTACAGTGCACGGCACGCACGGAATTGGTATCCTTCAGCGGAGTTTGAGAGTTCATAGCTTGACCAAATTAATTATTAAATAATTTTACTTCTTGTGATCGTCAACGCGAAAAATTATTGTTTTTCGCTCTAATCAACTCGGCGTCAACGCTCGAAGTGTTCGAATGTCAACGCGTTGACACCAAAGGATAAAAAACGCTACAAAGATATTGAACATTGACAATATTGAACTGTTGTCTGTTGTTGTCTGTTGTCACCAGTGGCGGAGCGTGGCTTTTTGCCGCCCGGGGCAGAGTCATTTTTTGCCGCCCCTAGCAACTTTTTTTCTGATGTATTTTTTGTTTTGTTGTTTAAAAAAAATTCAAGTGAAACAACTTAACTTGTTATAATTTAGTTTTTTTTTATTGAAAGTACAATTGAAGTATTCAAAACAAGTTTTATCTTTTAAAAACGCTTCGCATGTTTTTTACGTTTCAATAAAAGGTGATTTTAGATGAAATCGAAACTTTTTAATTATTTATTTTAAAGATTCAGATAGGTATTACTGAGTAAAACTGTATCACCTATTTTAACATATTCAGAACAGTTTTTGACAGATTTTTTCTAAGTTTTTAACAAATATAAATAATAAATTCGTAAAATTTACCATCTTAAAAAAAATGCTAACATGCTTGACATTTCAGATCTTTTTGTGCGAGAGTGAACATAAATATACGAAAAAATGACTTCATTCACTTATACCTGACTTACGCTTACTGCCCCATCCTCAAGCGGATAGGTAAATGACACAATTCAAATTTTCGGTAATAAAAGTGAGCTTATATGAGCCAACTCACATCGAATCAGTCAAAACAAACCAAATGTTTTTATTTTTTTTCGTATTCTCACTGTCACGACTTACGAGCAGGGTTCGAACCGCAATACTGAAAAAAAAATTAAAAAAGTGAACTAAATCGAAAATTTCCCAAGTAGGTTTTAAAATAAAGGAAAATTCAAGTTTTCAAAAACAGTATTTAAAACAGACATTCAGAATTATAGTTGCAAAAAATAATAACACAGTGCATTTACTTTTATATTTTGGTTTGGCTAAAGAAATTTTGAATTTTTCAGTGTGGAAAAAAAAATAGTAGATCTCAAAAGTGACGGAGTAGATATATTTTCCTTCTTAAAATTGAAGGATACTTGCAATTATTGACTGTGAAGCTGTGTCACCACTTGAAAACTTTTTAATAATTTCTTTGAACTGATAAAATGTATTCGCATTTTGAAGAAAAATGGATCCAAATGAATATAAAATACATACACAGAATATACAAACATCTTTTAACACTAACGCCTGTTTTGATAAATACATGTTTTGAAAATTTTCTGCCCCCTAGCAAACTCTATCTATCTAACTCTAAAATGGATCTAAATGAAAAGAAAATATAAAAACAGAGCATACGAAAATTTTTACACTAAAGTCTGTTTTGATTAATATTTTGAAAAATTTCCGCCCCCAGCCATATTTAAAATTTGTCGCCCCCATATTTTGAAAAATTGCCGCCCCCAAGCAAGTGCCGCCCGGCACCTGTGCCCTCCTTGCCCCTGCCACGCTACGCCACTAGTTGTAACTCGTGAGATCATCAACTTTTCATGCGTTGATAATATATTTACGATATTTTTGGATTTCGTTAAGCAGCCAACACCTTAACGTTGACCGGCTAATCATAGCTTATTTGATCTAAACTGGTACAATCTAAGTTTTATTTTGCAGCTTTGCAAAATACGAATTCAAGGTCAAAGTTCTATATTTAAAATTGGTGAAACACTTTTATAGTTTTCACTTTTCAAAAATGGTCTGAATTAAAAAAAAAAAAAACGGTTTATATGGTAGCTGAAAGGTAAGGCAAATTCGTTCGTAATTCCCAACACTGCATTCGAGGAACTATTTGTGTTGTTGTAATCCCTTGTGACAAAACAGCTGATACAGCAACAACCCAAAATATCTGAGAATTTTGGAATAGTTGGAAAGCCATTTCTGATAGTTTCTCAAATGCAAAGAATGTATGTTCAAATTCGTACGAAAATCAATTTCGTAAAATAATTAAATTCGCAAGAAAAATCAGAACAGAAATGATTACTTTTAGGGTCACCACCCCATTGATTTACTTTGTAAACTTAAACTTCCAATTACTCAGCATCTTTAGTTTGTCTTAAGTCAGTCATCTCTACGCATAGGCCATTTTCCCGTATAGTATAAATCGTTTTTTTTTTCTCTTACTTAATCCATAATAACTCAATGTATGTCACATTTGTGTTGTACGGCCCTTAGGAAAGAATTAAAATGTATTTATTAACTGTTCGCATGAATGTTATTTCCAAGGTAAACTGCAGAAGAGCATTCATAGCTAAACTAGTAAATATTTCACAGGAATTATTTTAAGACATTGCTAGTGGGAAATGCGAACTCATTTTTTAATTTAAAGAACATCAGCTGTCTGTAAAAATTCTGCGAAAAAAGGAAATTTACGAATTTAGAGGTACATGCATTTATAATTTATGCAAAATGACATCAGTGCAGAGATCAAACTACTCTTGCCAATCGCTGTTTCTTCGGGATAAGAAGGCATTCGAGTAGTAATGCCCTCTCTCAAAGGATCAAGTAGACTTTATATAAGACCCCAATCATCCCGGTCTTGGTATATGGGGCAGAAGCATGGACCCTGTCAAAAACGGATGAGAATCATGCTTGGGTGCTTTGAAAGGAAGATTCTTCGGGTGATTTTCGGTCCAGTGTGTATCGATGGAGTATGGAGGAGATAGATTCAACAACGAGCTTTACGGACTTTACAGCGACGTCGATCTAATCAAAAAGCTGAAAGTACAGTGGCTGCGAGATGGCTGGGACACGTGGAGCGTATGGACACCAACGCACCAGCCCGACGAGTCTTCGAATCTACCCCGGACGGTCTGCGCAGCAGAGGAAGACCCCACCTTAGATGGCGCAGACAAGTGGAGAACGACCTTAACCAACTTGGAGTGCATAACTGGAGGCAGCTAGCTAGGGACCGAGCTGGGTGGAGGGGCAATTGTTGGTTGAGGCCGTAGTCCATCCTGGACTGTGAGCGCCATCTAAAGTAAAGTAAATAAGTAAGCATTTATAATTAAATCTTTTTAAATAAATCATTTCACAGTATATTTGTCTCCAGTAAATTTAAGGCTCTAATTTGAATTATTTTCAAAAGATCTGAATGTGTTATGATATGAGAGTTGTTCTCTCAAGTTTTAGGCAAATATATGGCCTTTTATAGATTGAAAGAAAAATCTACTTGCACATTTTGAGGAAATTGAAGCCTTAAGATAAAAAAATTCTGGGTATATGAAGACAGAAGTTCGACATACCACTAAAAACGGGAATTCAAAGCGAAAGCTTGAATTTTTCAATCAAGTCAATAACAAAAAAAACAATTGGTATCCAAGAAATCAAATCAATAAATTGTAATATACCAGAAATGTCAACTATTTACACATAATTTCGCTAAAAATTTCTTCAAATTTAATCAAGCAAGAAAACTTGTCAAAAATTTTAAATCCTTAATTCACCAAATAAATGAATAGAAATTCCTTAATAAAGCTTAACTTTTTGGGGTGGTAGACCTTTTGTAAAAAAAAAACAAATCCCTTTCTCCAAAGAATTTTAGTTTTCTTTATGTTACTTGATTGCTTGAGTCATTTAATACAATTTGTATGTTTTTATTGTGTTAAATTTAATTTCATATTGAATTAAGAATTGGCCCCTTTGGAATTCTTGGCTCATGATTCCCTGTTTTCCTAAAATATATAAGTTAACTAAAGGAATTTCAACTAAACCACGCGAATATAGATAAACCACCACATCTTCCAGTTGAATTTGTAAACAATGTTGTATGAGTGTAGGTATATGTATACGGCTACTATACTGTGTATAGATAGTGTGTATATATAGGTAGTCAGTAGTCACCCTTCGTGTTGTTCATTGAAGAGAACTCAACTTTTGGCCCGAAAATTAAATTTTGTGGTCTTCGACAATGGAAATCCTTATTCATGTTTTACCATCACAGGAAGTCTCCAGCTGAATGAGGTTTTTTCGGTGTGTCCTTAGGGGAGCCGTTGGTATTTTTGGCACTTGATCAACTAAGTTTATTCTGTTTTATAATTGGTGTGATGGTGTTCACACGCGACCCTCGCACATCATGTATAGGGCATTCAATAAATTTCAAAAGTTTTCGTTGTTATTGTTCCTTAAAGATGTCGAAAGCCCTAGGTTAAAGATATTTACTTGGAAGAAACTCCTATAACTTTAAGACGTATGTGCAGCAGTCGTGAAGTTAATAGTGTTGAAATTTTCTACTAATTTTCCCACGAATAATACATATAAAATATCTACTTTAGAAATATTATTTGTGAAAGGTTTATAAATATTTCATAATTTCTTCAGTTTCATAATAAAGGTTATCAGATTCTGTGACCTATTAAAGTTATAGGAGACTTATTTCGCCTGTCATTAGAAATTCATAGAATTAACATAGGAGGTTTTTTGAGATTAATTTATGCATGCGTACATATTTTGAAAAAAAATTGAAAAATTGCTGCCAAAACATTTTAAAAATTCTTAAATTATTACAAAAAAAAAATCATTAAAAAAAAGTTTCCTGTTGATAATAAAATAGTGAATCGTACCTCAGACCTAGAAAGTTGCATGCTACATGCCTTCGTAAACTGAGATTGCTTTTATTTAAGATATTTTTCAGATCCTTTTTGCATTAAAAATAGAAACAAATTTAGTTATTGATTTATACAAACCAATCCCTGCCGAAAGTTACCCAATTGCCTAGTGGAATAGTATAAGTGATGCGGGTATGAGTGTTTTTCGCTCAGAACTACCGCATTTAATTTAATTTTCCTAGAGTTAAAGGGAAAAGTGTGTTACTGCAGTGCGATGCCGATTTGGGCCAAAGTATTATTATACTAACTTGCTAGTGCCAGTTAAATGCGAAACCATATACAAAAGGTGCAATCTTCTCTCGTCTCTAATGTACCAACTCGTATAGATATACATATATCTATATGTATATGTACAATGTACATATGTATGTGTTCTATAAACCTACACTCAAACTTAGTAATGTGCTTCAAATCTATCTATAAAAATTGAAAATGCAATTTGATGGAGCCCATCTGCACACGGTACAGGGTGTTGGATTTTGTTTCCAAAATCAAGTGTAGGTACCTATACCAACACTAAACTATTTTTACTTGCGATAATAAATAGGTAGGTACTATATGGCAACTTATGAATTCGTAAAAAAAACTTAATATGAGATTTTGATCAAACTTGACATTACGATGATGGCGAAGTCGAAATTCTGTCGCAATTCTGTCTTTCTTTGTCCTTTCGGCTGCAGCAACGGGTGAGTGGATTTTTCTTTAAACTTGGAACCCAGTGTGTTTTGGGAACTCCATCGACACATTTTTTTTAACTTTTTAAGTACTATAAATAAGGATGCCTGCCGTGCAAATGAAAATATTATTTTTCTTAAAAAAAAGTGCTCAAAACTAAAAAAAAAAATTAGTAGTTATTTTTTACAAAAAGGCTACCATTTTATAAAACAAAATCCGAAAAATGGTTATAAATGGCACCTTCTATTGAACCGCATTTTTTTTAATATCGATTTTCTCAAAAAACGGTTCAACTGATTCTTATCAATTTTTTTTATGCGGAGAATATTTCAAAAAGTTTTAGAAGAATTGTATAGCAACTAAATTAATTTCATTTTTTTTTTGATTTTAAAAAAGAAGTTTCAAAAATTTTTTTGTTGAGAACTTAATAATTCGGAAAACAACTTGATCGATTTTTACTATACTTGCCACCCAGCAGTATTTTAAAATTATCTAGGAGATTTTAAATAAAAATTATTTCTATAACCAAAAATGACTATCTCTCCCATTACAAGTGTCTAGAACCGATAAGGAAAATACCACTTTTATTTTTCAAAAACGGCTCCTATATGATTTTGATCCAAATTTGTATAAGCTAATATCAGTACGATCTAAATTATTATTGGACAACAAAATTTGTCATTACAATCAAAGGGCTTAAGTTTATTGGTAAAAGTCTTATGACACAATTTATCAAAGGCTTTACTAAAATCTGTGAACACACAATCTACTTGTTTCCGAGTTTCAAAGGAATCAATAAAAAAAGAAGTAAAATGAAACATGTTTATAACAGTTGGCTTATTCTGGACGAAACCATGTTGACTCTGGCAAATAATTGATTTACAAATTAGTTATAAGATATTTGAAGAAATTTATGGAAAATTACTCAGTAGCGTAGCGTGGGTTTTTGCCGCCCGGTTGCCTTTATTTTTTTTTTTTGTTGTTTAAAAAAATCAACCTGCAAATTTGAGAATTGTGAATAAAATTTGAAACACTCTTGCCGATTGCCCCATCTCAAAGCGGAAAAAGGCGCACAATTAACCGAGCAATAACTCCAGCAATCGTCAGTGTCTCCTGAATTTATTGATTAGGCATCATACATTCTACACCGAAAAAAAAAAATTTTAAACCACCGTAAAATTGAAATTTGTCAGTAATAAAAGTGAGCTTATATGAGCCAACTCATATCGAATCAGTCGAAACAAACCAAGTGTTTTTCGTAGTCTCACCACCTGGGTCCTGTGCCCTCCTTGCCCCTGCCACGCTACACTACTGAAATTACTCCAAATATCGTATAAATAGCCAGAAACTTTAATTTTTTGCAAACGAACAGATAGAAGAAATGATTTCTTTTGATTTTCTTCTTTCATTGCACTCCGTAATTTTATTGAATTGTAAAAAAATAGAAGAATTTGTATTTATGTTAAAAACAAAACACTTTCTCAATCCTCACCTGATTTTATTGGTCGCAATAAAATGCTTTAAAAACGCATGTAAAGGATTTATTGCAAAGAAACATAGAATTTTAGAAAATATGTACAGAATTTAAGACGGTTTTCGAAATTTCATAGCGTCGCGTGCATCGTTGGTATTGGTTGTAAAAATACTGCTTTGATCATATTTGTAGGAAATTATTTTCTACAAGTTTATATTTAACTTTTTTTGTGAAAAAGTACACCAGAAAGAAGTTATAGGCAAAAGACAGATTTTCCCATTTTCGTGGTTTTTTTTTTAAATTGTTTTGAAGGGGGCGGAGGGGGCATGGCTGTGTACATTTATTTTGTTTATCAGTTATCAACCTTACTATTTAGTATATCAAAAATTTAGAACAACCCTACCAATATTTTGGTAAGAAAATTGTGTTTAATTGTCTATATTTACCTACATACAAGAGCGTATTTAAAAATGCCCTTCTGGCCAAAAACGTCTGAATTTATTTTTTCTATAGTATTTCTGGGATCAATGAACAATATATAAAAATAATCTTTTTTACCTTGTTGAAATGACGTGAATATGAGCACCTTCAAGGCTCAAAATGAAGGACTCATTTAGGGAACCAGAGTGTAAGACTGTCATTTTTTTAATTGATGGCCATGAATTTTTTTATGACCAAAGTTTAAGCCTTGTTGAAATAAGGTGAGTAAATCCGTTGCGAGCTCTTGGTCTACAAGGATGTTTTTTTTTTAAGGGCGATTTTGATCAGTGTTGTTCAAATCCATGTAAAAAAAACTATTTTTTACCTTTTCTACGTTAACGTAGGAAAAAAAATAGTTGGTAAAAAACGTAAAAATCCCGTAAAAAAAAGTCGTAGAAAAGGTAAAGAAGAGGTAAAAAAAAAGTTAATAACTGATAAAATGAGAGGCATCTGTCAAAATTTAAATAAATAAAGAAAATTTGGCATAAAGAAAATTTGGCAGACGTTCAAAAATATCGAAAGAACAATAAAATATAATAATTGAAGCATTTTATAATGAAAAACTTGGAATGAAATAGAGAATCTGTTTTTTAATCATTTTGTCGAAAATAAAATAAAAACCCAATAGTTTTTTATCCAACTGTCATCTTCAATCTTGAAGCCTGAAGGTAACCGATTTTGATTATTTTTCGCGTTTTTTAACATTGAAAATGTTTATAGGGTCGTTTTGAGAAAAATATGGTGTTACCAAAATGATTAAATGAACAAATGAATATATAACAAATGAACGAAATGAACTCTAGCGTATAGGGGGCTCAGGATCGAATTTTTGGTTGGTGTTACCAAAGAAAATGCCAAAATGAACCTAAAGACAAATCGATGAATCGTACCTACACGTTGATCGTAGCCAACCGACGAGCTTCAGTGGAGGATAGTTGAATTTGTATGAAATCTTAAAATCACTCGATTTGAGCGCACTTAGAAGCCTTTTACTCAGGTTATAATTATCGGATGCTTAATGTTAAGATAGATAATTAAAGATAAAATGACAGGCTACAAATCTGCATCAAAATGTTTGCAAAAGCTTACAAAATTTCATACTAAAAACGTGAAAGATGGGCTTTTGAGAACTAATTTCATCACAGCAAATGACGGCAGGAACAAGAAAACAAAAAGAAGACAAGAAGGAGTGGAATGTGTGCAATAAAAAACCACCACTGCACTGTGGCTGGTGGCAAACACAATTGGCTTCGCATCGGGAACAAAAATGATATACATACATAGCTACATTATTAAGTAGGTTAGGTATGTCTGTAAAATGTTATGTTGATTAAATTGTTGTAGGTATTTTGCAAATATTATTCGTAATGGTACGATTAGGTTGGTTTCGTTGGCTTTTAACTTCTGTTCTAACAATCGGATATTTAAAATAAAGGTCTTAAAATGAAGGTAAAATATCAATCTAATTTATTCAGTTAAAAAATAATTGAAATAACATAAAAGTGTAGGTGAAAAACGTTAAGGTTTAATTCATCAAAATAAATAATTGCAAAAACTGAAAAATTGAATAACAAAATTGGCTTCGCCAACAAAATTCATATACCTACGTATCTATATAGGAACGTACATTATGTATGTAGGTAGGTAGGTAGGTAGAAATGGCGATCACGAGCAACCTGGCTCGTTGACCCAATTAGCGCTAGAGTGCGCCGTTTTGTGGATGTAAAAGGTTTGGAATGTCTCAGAATGGCTCAGAGACGTAAGAAGTTTGACCCCTTAGTATGACATTTTGTATGTTTATTTATATAAAAGGATTGAATTAGTTGTTCTGCGGTTGCCTTTTTACTTCTGTACTAATAATCGGATCTTAAAGATTTAGGTTTTGAAATAAGTTAAATAATAGGCTTCAAAATTTTGTGTGACAAAACTTGACTTCATTCTTAATCAATTCGATTGTTGAACCTAGAATATGCACAGAGACCTATACTTGAACCTCTATAATTATAACTTATAACTTTAGTTATATAAGGGCCAGATGTTGAAGGTTAAGGTATTTTAATTAAGGTTAACTAGGCTAGAGGTAGGATTGACCTAGCGAAATATAATACCTAATCAAAAAGGGTTGATTTGGTATCTTCTGTTCTAATTATCGGATCTATAAGGTTAATGTCTTAGAATTAAGGTAAAATCTAGGGCTAAAAATTTATGTGACAAAACAACATCTAAACCAATGCGTTTTTTGAACTTGACCAACGTCTAAGCCAATGAGATTTTGAACTTGACCTACGTCTACACCAAAGCGATTTTAGAACTTGACCAACGTGATTTTTGAACTTGAATTACTTTTAAGTCAATGTGACTTTTGAACTTGAACTACGTCTAAACCAATGCGATTTACAAGCTAGACCAACATCTAAACCAATGCGATTTTTGAACTTAACTTACGTCTAAGCCAATGCGATTTTTGAACTTGACCTACGTCCAAACCAATGTTATTTTTGAGCCTGAAATATGAAAAGGTACCTACTTGCGTTTCTCTTTAATAAACTTACAACATTAGTTATAAGTTGTTGAAGGTTAAGGTATTTAAGTTAACGTTAATCAGTCTAGAGGTAGGATTAACTTACCTAAGCAACTTAAATATATGTAAATATCGAAAAGGGTTTATTTGGTAAGTTTTTATCTTCTGTTCTAATTATCGGATCTTTGAGGTTAAGGTCTTAGAATTCAAGTATAATCTCAGGCTATAAATTTATGTTACAAAACTTTACCTACGTCTAAGCCAATGCGATTATTGAACTTAGAATATTTATAGGTAGGTACTGCAATATAATTGAACTTCTTTAATAAACTTATATAGATTTAGTTCTAATGTTCAGATGTTCAAGGTTAAAGGTAGAACTATAATAGTCGGATGCCGACCTCAGTGGTCGTACGAAACGAAACGAATACAAAGAATTCATATGACGTGCCCATAGTTGAGTTTTGCTTCGTTTCGACCAATTTTTTACTTTTGCTTTCGGAAGTGAAGACCGCTCACCGACCGCTCCATGCGTAAGTGAACTGAGAGAATTTGCTTCCAACATCTTCCGACTATTACAGTAATTAAGGTCCTCAAATGAACATTTTGTATGTTTATTTATATAAAAGGATTGAATTAGTTGTTCTGCGGTTGCCTTTTTACTTCTGTACTAATAATCGGATCTTAAAGATTTAGGTTTTGAAATAAGTTAAATAATAGGCTTCAAAATTTTGTGTGACAAAACTTGACTTCATTCTTAATCAATTCGATTGTTGAACCTAGAATATGCACAGAGACCTATACTTGAACCTCTATAATTATAACTTATAACTTTAGTTATATAAGGGCCAGATGTTGAAGGTTAAGGTATTTTAATTAAGGTTAACTAGGCTAGAGGTAGGATTGACCTAGCGAAATATAATACCTAATCAAAAAGGGTTGATTTGGTATCTTCTGTTCTAATTATCGGATCTATAAGGTTAATGTCTTAGAATTAAGGTAAAATGCGATTTACAAGCTAGACCAACATCTAAACCAATGCGATTTTTGAACTTAACTTACGTCTAAGCCAATGCGATTTTTGAACTTGACCTACGTCCAAACCAATGTTATTTTTGAGCCTGAAATATGAAAAGGTACCTACTTGCGTTTCTCTTTAATAAACTTACAACATTAGTTATAAGTTGTTGAAGGTTAAGGTATTTAAGTTAACGTTAATCAGTCTAGAGGTAGGATTAACTTACCTAAGCAACTTAAATATATGTAAATATCGAAAAGGGTTTATTTGGTAAGTTTTTATCTTCTGTTCTAATTATCGGATCTTTGAGGTTAAGGTCTTAGAATTCAAGTATAATCTCAGGCTATAAATTTATGTTACAAAACTTTACCTACGTCTAAGCCAATGCGATTATTGAACTTAGAATATTTATAGGTAGGTACTGCAATATAATTGAACTTCTTTAATAAACTTATATAGATTTAGTTCTAATGTTCAGATGTTCAAGGTTAAAGGTAGAACTATAATAGTCGGATGCCGACCTCAGTGGTCGTACGAAACGAAACGAATACAAAGAATTCATATGACGTGCCCATAGTTGAGTTTTGCTTCGTTTCGACCAATTTTTTACTTTTGCTTTCGGAAGTGAAGACCGCTCACCGACCGCTCCATGCGTAAGTGAACTGAGAGAATTTGCTTCCAACATCTTCCGACTATTACAGTAATTAAGGTCCTCAAATGAAAAAAAAAAAAAAAAAAACGATTCAATTTGGTTGTCAACTCAGCTGTCAACTTAATTGGTGCTTTGCTTTTCATATACACAGATAAAAGAATACTGCTTAGCTGTCAAAACCAATTAAAAACAATTAGGTAAATCAGGTTTGCATTGAGTTTGAGCTACACATCAAATTATTTATAAATTTGGTCTCGCGTTAAAAAGGGTTCACTTTGATAGTAAATCAAATAACTTGCCTATATATAAATAGTTCAATAAGTTGAGAGACTTGTAAATTAATTTGAGCAAATATTTGAATTTCTTCAACATCAACGCCGTGATTAAATAACAACAACTGAACAACATTAATTTAACCGCCAACTGGGATTCGACATTAAAAATATCTACACATTGTAATTTCAGACTGAAGAATGGTTTCTTAGACATATTCAAAAGTTTTGGTGCAACTATAGGATACAAGTTAGAAATCACCAAGATTAATTATGTTTTTATTTTATCGAGCTAACACAAGTCATTTTCAATGTCCCCATAGTTACTCTATGAGTGAAATCTGTAAATTTTTTTATTACTTTTTTACATTTTTGTACTTTTTTTACATAAGCATATTTTAGAATACAGCAAGTAAAAACTAATGTTAAAAATGTAAAAAGCTATGTAAAAAACGTAAAGTGAAAAAGTCGAGCAACACTGATTTTGATATGCTTTAAAAAGTATTATTTTGTGTTTTTAGTAGTTTGACGTTTGATTTTCTCTCAGCCTGAACGTTCTTCATTTTCACTGCATTTGATATGAATCACCCTGTATTATATGAGATAATACCTACTCTGTTTCAAAAGAACAGTATACGAAAAGGAAATTACATTTCTAAGATCTGAGACATCTGTTTTTTTTTTTCCATCATCTCAACGTCAGCAAAATATTAGGTATAAAAGTACCTATAGATTTGAGAACATGTGTTTCGTAGAAGAGAATCAACGGATACGACTACGTCTAAGTTCCTTGTGCTGATGATGAAAAGTTTCAGTAGAATATAGAAGCCATTCTTATCCAACTTCTTGAAAAGAAGATAAGTAAAGTGAATGCCATTAGATTTATGATTTGATAACTTACATTTTCATTATGAAATTGAATGACGACGATTTTGTGTTATAGACGAGAATTTTTGACGCGCAAGCTGTAAAATTCGAAACTATGAAGCTTTTAAGGATTTTAAATTTTAATTTGTATAAAATATTGAATGTAATAGTATATACATCTTAGTTGAGTGGAGTGTTAAGTCATTATAAGTATAGGTACATAGTAAAAGCATTGAAAATATTTAGAACTAATCCAAAGCTGTGATGATTTTGAATGATGTTTTTTTGTAAAAGAGCTTAAAATGTGGACTTGCTTGCTTCATTTCATATATGTATAGGGGAATATGCAAAGGTACTTTAGTTGCCTTTTTATTTTTTTAATACCTCAATTCATATTTGATTTTAAATTAAAAAAAATATCAAATGCATTTTGTTGAAGGATTGATTTTACCTTTTCAAAAGGTTTTGCAACAAAAAACAAATATTATGAACATGTATAATCCAGGAATAATACTGTTCAGTATAAGTGCATAACAAAATAATGTTCCAAAAGTATGGAGAGAGAGAGAGAGAGAGAGAGAGAACCACATGACGATAGTAAAACGTAAGTAGCCTCAATGTTGAGCATTTACCCTACATACATATATTTAAGCAGCAGCAGGGTTACCTCTGAATATTTTAAAGAGGAGTCAAAAAAGGAGTCCTGGGTGAAAAAAAGAGTCCTCTATAAACTTCAAATAAAACACGAGTAACTAGACATAAACTCTATATTTCAAAGAAGTTTAGTTTTCAACTTTATTAACATAAATCTTCTCTTTTATACAACATAAAAAAGTTGAAAAAAAAACAATTTTCCATATAAAAATGAACTTAAAAAATCGTATATTAATAGCCAAATTTTCAATAGTCAGTATAAGCAGTGAGTTAGTACTTTTGCTAGATTTAAAAGACTGACAAATTGGCAGTATTTCTGTTACAAAAGTGGTAAAAGAATAGAAAAATTCATTTTGTCTGTTTTTTTACAGAAATACTTCCATTTTTTTGGTAAATCCAGCATTAATCTCCATGCAGTAAAATAATAAAAGAAATAGTCTGTCGGATGTGAATATTATGGTATCTGTGACAGATCCAAAAAGTTAACTTTCACAGAATATTTGAAATGGCACCGTATAAGAATGGCATTATAAGAAAAGGGTTGAACGAATTCATTTCAAAAGCATAGGTGTATTCACTTTATATATTTTATTTGTTGGTTTACAAAAATTCCCCACTTAAGGTAGAACCGCACTAGGCGGAACTGCACTTCAGCGACACCGTGCGCACTTTTGCACGAAACTGAACGAAACTTCACGTCGCGACACAGTTGGTCAGATTACTAACTTTATCGCATTGTGTCGCGCCGTGAAGTGCAGTTGTCGCTTAATGCGATATAGCTCATACAATTTCCTACAAATAAGTCGTGAAGTTCAGTTCCGCTGAAGTTCCGGCGAGTGCGGTCCTAGCTTTAAGCTGAACCAAATTTAATTTTTTTTCAAAAAGATGAGTCCTGGAATATGACTCTAACGAGTCGTCCCGAAGGTCATACTACGTTTTCACCAAAAGTTAATCTCGTTAAGATTTAATAAATCCTAGGAAGTGTTTTCAACGCACAAAAAGATTAAAAAGGAGGTTAACAGTACCTACCTTTCAAATTGCAAATATTGTTTCATTTTTTCTTCTCAAGTGGAAGTTCGATTTGTATCAAACGATGAAAAAAAAAAATAGATTCTCGAAAATGTTCTCTCGATTCTCGAATATTGTACTGAATATTGCGATAGGGGAATAGGTGTGTTAGATTTGTAAAATTATTGGCTCTATGAACATTTAACAAGTTAACAAGGTTAATTTCTAATCTTCTTGGTTTGAAGATTAAATCTTTGAAATTTGAAGGGGATTTAGGGTAAACCTACTTAAATCGCGGTTTAGCGGTCGGTAAAAACGTAGAAATGAAAAGGGAACGGTAAGAATGACGTTTTAAGAAAAAAGTTGAACGAATTCGTTTCCAAAGTATTTAATTGTATATTTTTTTGCTACATTTACAAAAAAGAGTCCAAATTTTAAAAAGGAGTCAAATTCCAAAGAGATGAGTCCTGGAGTCCCAGCGTTAAAAAAAGAGTCGAATTGACTCTAAAGAGTCCCGAAGGTAACACTGAGCAGCAGGAGGTCAAGTGTGAATTGTATGCTTCATAAAAAAATAATCAGCTACAGAGTCTCTGCCATGCCCCCCCCCCCCACTGTAATGCACTATTATTCTCCGATATAGGGCTACAAGGGTGAACCTCCATTCACCCAAACAATTCCGGGGAGAGAGTGGAGAGTTCAGACACCGAAAGTGCTTTATGCTAGCTGTTTTATCTACTGGTGTGTTGTTAATTTGTTGTTGCGGCATTGTATACAGTCCGACGAAATTCAATTATGTGCTTTGCACAGCTATAGGTAGGTATACTTACGTACGTACAATATACATGCATATGCATTTAATAATAATCATAATTTACATTAATGAAATATCCAATTAACTATAATATTTGTCGAGCTTAAGGAATTACGTGTTTGGATTGAATGGAGATGGAGGATGTGTTATGTAGGTATGTTCTACATAATGTATAAGTTCGTGCTATAGGTGTTTTTTGAAAACGTGCTGAAATGATTTTGGAGAATTTGAATATTTAAGTTTATTGCACATTAAAAGGTCTCTGCATCTGCTACAACGAGATAAGGAACTATATTTTATCAAAATGTTTTGATTTAGTGCATCTTTTGAGGAATGTTTGTTTTGATAAGAAACATGTCAGCAAATAAAAGTTAAACAAAAGGGAAAGACCATCTTAAGGCAATATTTTGATTTAGAATTACATATATGGTCTCCATATATCTACATAAAATAACGGGTGATTTTTTAAGAGGTTTAGAACTTTAAAAAAAAAAAAACACACAAAATTCGAAAAAATGAATGAAATATTTATTTGAATCGATAGTTTGAACCTTGCAATTTAATGTTTAAAGATAATTTCATGCAAATGTTGACCGCGGCTGCGTCTCAGGTAGCCCATCCGCTGAGTCCAATTTTGGCATACTCTTTCACACATATCGGCCGGTATCTCACGAATGAATGCATGGATGTTGGCTTCCAGTGCGTCAATCGAAGCGGGCTTGTCCCTATAGACATTAGCCTTGACATACCCCCACAAAAAATAGTCTAATGGTGTCAAATCGCACGATCTAGGCGGCCAATTGACCGGCCCGAAACGTGAAATTAACTGTTCACCAAACTCGCCTCGCAATTGCGCCATTGTTTCGCGTGCTGTGTGGCATGTGGCACCGTCTTGTTGAAACCACATATCATGCAAGTCAAGAACTTCCATTTCGGGCAAAAAAAAGTTTGTTATCATCGCTCGGTAGCGTTCACCATTGACAGTAACGCTGCGATTCGCATCATCTTTGAAGAAATATGGCCCAATAATGCCGCCGGCCCATAAACCGCACCAAACAGTGGCTTTTGGTAGCTGTTGCAATGCTTCTGGCTGATCTTCACTCCAAATGCGGCAATTGTGCTTATTTACGTACCCATTCAACCAAAAATGAGCCTCATCGCTGAACACAATTTTTCGATAAAAAAGCGGATCCTCGGCCAGCTTTCCAAGAGCCCATTCACCAAAAATTCGGCGTTGTGGTAGGTCGGCTGGCTTTAGTTCTTGCACCAGCTGTATCTTAAAAGGCTTTACGCCCAAATCCTTCCGCAAAATTTTCCACGTAGTGCTGTAACAAAGGCCTAACTGCTGGGAACGGCGCCGAATCGACATTTCGCGGTCTTCTGTCACACTAGCTGATACGGCCGCAATAATTTCTTCACTACGCACAGTACATAAACGTGTTGGTGGTTTAATGTCCAACAAAGTAAATTTGGTGCGAAATTTGGTCACAATCTTCCGAATAGACTGCTCAGAAGGTCGAGAATGCCGACCATAAAATGGAAGCAGCGCGCGATGAACATTTCGAACCGAGCACGAATTTTGATAGTAAAATTCAATAATTTGCAAGCGTTGTTCATTTGTAAGACGATCCATGGTTAAATTGCAAACCAAACTGAAGCTGTTTGACAGTGACACAAGGTACTAAACACACGTCAGCTGTCAAAACCAGTGTTGCCAAAACCAAACCAGCTAAAAAATCACCCTTTACATTATAGTAGATGAGTATAATAAGTTTGAGTTGTAAGTATATGTATTTTATGTTCATAAATTGATAACATAATACCTACTTACATACAATATCTGTCTAAAGGCATATTTGTATGCAAATTGAAAAAAAGTTTTAAAATAATTACACCAGAAAATTATTTATTTCATATACCTATAGATGAATTTAAAGAAAATAAAAAGTTAAGGATTACAGGAACTTCAGTAATAAGTTGCAAAATTTTATTATACTGAAGTGGTTTAAAATTTAATTGGATTTATTAAAGGAATTTAAATGATCAAGGGGAAATTGACTTGGGACAAGTGTTAATTTCATTATTTTGTTGAAATCTTATTTGCTTGGCAGATGTTATTCTATGAAAAATAAAATGCTCGCCTGGGTCGTTCGAACTTGCTCTTATATAAGCGACCACTCACCACATTGTGGTTTTAAAGTCTGAATAATTTTGATCTATTACTCTGATTTTAAAAGAAATAAATTAGTTATGGGAGCTTATATAGTATTTTAAGTTTACTAAATATAAAGACTATTCAAAGAATTCGAAATGAAGAAATAAGAAGAAGAACTAATATAACCGATGGAATCCAAAGATTTAAACAATTGAAATGGAGTTGGGCATGGTCATGTTTCAAGAATATAAGACAACAGATGGACAAAAATTTTAACAAATGGACCCCAACAGACGAAATAAGACAAAGAGGAAGACCAAGGAAAAGATGGATTGACGGTCTTGGACAATTCAACAGTAACTGGTATAATGACGCAAAAAACGGAGATCTATGGAGAGCAATGGGGGAGGCTTACGCCAGATGGACTTATATACCCGAATTGTATAAAACAAATTTCTACTGTATATATAATATAATTTATTTTAAATCATTTGGAGCTGTTTTTTTAAAAGAAATAATTAATGTATAAACATACAAAATTTTACAAACATTATTAAGAACAAAAGTTGGTACACAATTTTTTAGTGTTTATTAATGCGGATTTAAAAAAATAACTTTGAAAAAAATCATCTCCCCATTTTTGAAACATCGAATTTTCAAAAAATAATTTTGAAGTTTTGTTTTTAATCCAAAATTTGTTTTGTAGAAAATTTTGATATTCAATATTATTTAAATTTATTATCAGCTCTTGTGTAAATAATTTCATTAAAATCGGTTTAACAGATAATGAAGTAGTCGAAAATCAAAAAAAAAGGAGGTTTTGTGAGATGTACCATTTCTAATCCATAGATAGAATTATTATTATTCAATAATTCTGTAGATCGTACTGATATTAGATCACTTAAAAAATCAAAAAAATCAAAAAATGAAATTTTCCTTACCAATTTTTAAATTTTTAAACACTTTTTTACTGTAGCCACCGTTATTTTTGGTTATAAAAAATATTTTCTTTTCAAATATGCTAGATAACGTAAAAAAAAAACTACGGGTGCCAAGTACCTATAATAAAAATCGACCTAGCTTTTTTCGAATTATTAAGTTCTCAAAAAAAAACATTTAAATTTTTTTGTAAAATCCAAAAAAATGTAAACTTTCTCCATAATATTTAAAACTAAACACATTTTAATAAAGAACTTTAAAGTTAGTAAATTGAAAATAAAATAAAAATGGTTTTATTAGATTTAGGTACCATTTAAAACCATTTTTCGGATTTTATTTTAATAGAATAGCATTTTGAAAAAAAAAAACTGATTTTTTTTTTAATTTGTGGACACGTTTTTGAGAAAAACGAGATTTTCATTTTTTGCTTAAAGAAATTGTACCTACTGATGTTACCGTTATTTTTAGTCCTACAAAAAAATTAAAAATATATTATGTCGGGAGAATGTCTAAAAAACGCTAGGTACAAAGTTTATAGAAAATAAGCCCACGAGTTGAGGCAGCAGGCGAAAGGAAAAATAGACAGAATTGCGAGACCCACTTTTTTCGACTTCGCTGTCAAATTTGATCAAAATCTCGATCTTGATTTTTTTTTACCAAATCCATAACTTGCCATATAATATAAAAATATTAAGGAATATCCTTCAAAAAGTTTTATAGTTGATTAGCAGAGCCCGGCAAACGTTGCATCGCTCGATAGTTACCATACATGGAAATCATGTCTGTTTAAATAAATATAATGTTTTAAGACGAAACAATCTGAGCTTTGGAAGGGTTTTTTTTCTGTGATTCCTTAGAGGCGAAATTTAAATTTTGTTTGGTTTTAAAAATTTACAGTATAGCACAGTCGCTATAAACAAAAAAAAGACCTGACCGCGAAAAAAAATGAATTGTACACTTTTCTTTCACAATTCGTTAGAGGGAAATATTGGGATATTAGAAGCATATATTTGTGGTTTTTTCGGAAAATTTGAGGTGGAGCTTAAGCTATCATCTTGAATTTTCTAAGAATTAACTTAAAATAAATTTTAAAAACAACAGCAAAACTTACAATTCAGTTTTATTCCTTTTTTTAAGCCAGAAATCCATTCTTCAATTCGGTTTTTTATTCAATTTATTTAAGTGAATACTTTTTGGCAAATTAATTTTCAAACTCAAATTTGTAAAAATTAAATTTTTTTTTATTTAACGTTATATATGTTGTATTTTTATTATTAATATTCAATGCTCCTATACATTTTAAATCAAACGCTAAGAAACTGATGCGAAACTATCTTCTTTTTTTCTACTCAAAGTCAATTCTTAGAAAATCCAAGATACTGACTTAGGCTCCAGCTCGATTTGCAAAAAAGGTCTTCCAGTTTTAAGCGTTTGACTTATAATTGGTAAGAGCATTGAATATTAAAAATACAAATAAAGTAAAATAAAAAAAAATTGTAAAATAAAAAATTTGAGTTTGAAAATTAAATTTTCAAAAACTATTCACTAAAGTAAATTGATTTAAAAACTGAATTGAAAAATGGATTTCTAGTATTAAAAAAAAATATAAATTGATTTAAAAACAGAATTGAAAAATGGATTTCTAGTAGGTATTAAAAAAAATATAAAACGACATTTTAAGTGTTGCCGTTGTTTTTAAATACATATTTGTTCTTTCTATTTTAAATGTAGACGTTTTATTTTTATTTGTAAACAAAAAAAAAAATTATAAAAAAAGTATTTCAAAATTTAATTTTATAACTAAATATTCATAAATTACATAAAATTATAAACAATTGCTGAAAATTTCATGCTTTTATACTTTCAAAATCGAAAAGTTATGCAGCTTTTAATATTTGAGAAAAATTCCGATCTTAAAAGACCTCTAAATGGTGTTCGATTTTGAATTTGTTGGTCTTAATTTTTTGGTTTTAATCTAAGCTCCATAATTTTTCCCGGTCCCGGTTGAATTTAAATTAAAGTTTTTTTTTTGAATCACCCTAACATAAATGTATATATTTATATATCTATGTACATATTATAAAAATCTTAAAATTAACACACGAGTTTTTTAATGCTAAAAAAAAAATTTATAAAATAAAAAAAAAGATAAATAAAATTTTAAACAAAACAGCGCTCTATTGATTTTTGGAATTTATTTCCAAAAATTCATATTGTTGACATTTTCTCATCAATTAATGAAACATTTGAGTTTCCCTTGGAATAAAGATCCCCTGTTTCAAAATAATTACCAATTTTTTTTTTTAGATTTTTAAAATTATATTTTTGGATTTTTGATTTAAAAAAAAATATTATTTGGTTTCGCAATTTATTTAGTCGAAATCATCATTTGAAAAACAAGAGAAAAACTTGTATTTTTTTATTTAATTAAAGTAAAAATTGATATTAACCGTTAAAATTTACAATTTATTTCAAATTGATACTTATACAATCTCTGCATCAAAAGATATGAGTTAAGTTGTTTAAAATTTTATAAGGTTCAAAAACTATGCTATATTAGTTATTTCTTAGAATCTCCTCCATCAAAAAAAATATTGATTTCTTTGTAAAAATAAATTAGGGTTGCCAATGTACATATATGCTTTCAACCTCGATATGAGAAATGAGCGATGAGAAAAGAGGGGTTGTAAGCAAAGCAACTGTGTTTTTTTTTAGACTTAAATCTCATATAATTTAAATCAAAACAAAGTTTATTTTTTATTGTTTGCATTAAAATATAGGGTAATGACGTACATACGCCCGGTTTACAGTAGCGTGGGGTGGGGCTAGTTGTCCCACTTTTTACTTAAAGTCTCAAACTACTCATAGTACAACTATGGAACTGGTATCAAAAGAAAGAATGGATTTCTGTCTTCTAAATGAAATTTGTAAAATTTGAAAATAGCTATGTAACCGCAGAAGAATAAAGCTACCTTAAATGGATCAAATGCAAGTGGGGTTAGTTGGACCAAGCCCTTAAAAGTGGAAAAACAAGTCTCATATAAAGGGAAACAAATCCAAAATCGTAATCGCTGTTGTAATTGACGCATCGAAGAAGGACCTATCTCCGGCTACTGTTTAGTTTGTATGAGCCCACTTTCTGCAAGTATGGTACTTATATCCACTCCTCACCCGACAATCTTTCAGCGAATAATTCTATCCACATTAGAAAAACATATCTCAGTTCCTCTTCTTTTTTAGAACTTTATTTTTGTAACAAAAACCACCTGGGGCAAATAACCCCACACCTGGTTTGAGAAGCATATTTAGTCATAAAAAATATAAAAATATACTCAAAACTGTTCAATTTAACTCACAAAATATGAAAATACAATATATTCACTTATAACGGGTGATTTTTTAGCTGGTTTGGTTTTGGCAACACTGGTTTTGACAGCTGACGTGTGTTTAGTACCTTGTGTCACTGTCAAACAGCTTCAGTTTGGTTTGCAATTTAACCATGGATCGTCTTACAAATGAACAACGCTTGCAAATTATTGAATTTTACTATCAAAATTCGTGCTCGGTTCGAAATGTTCATCGCGCGCTGCTTCCATTTTATGGTCGGCATTCTCGACCTTCTGAGCAGTCTATTCGGAAGATTGTGACCAAATTTCGCACCAAATTTACTTTGTTGGACATTAAACCACCAACACGTTTACGTACTGTGCGTAGTGAAGAAAATATTGCGGCCGTATCAGCTAGTGTGACTGAAGACCGCGAAATGTCGATTCGGCGCCGTTCCCAGCAGTTAGGCCTTTGTTACAGCACTACGTGGAAAATTTTGCGGAAGGATTTGGGCGTAAAGCCTTTTAAGATACAGCTGGTGCAAGAACTAAAGCCAGCCGACCTACCACAACGCCGAATTTTTGGTGAATGGGCTCTTGGAAAGCTGGCCGAGGATCCGCTTTTTTATCGAAAAATTGTGTTCAGCGATGAGGCTCATTTTTGGTTGAATGGGTACGTAAATAAGCACAATTGCCGCATTTGGAGTGAAGATCAGCCAGAAGCATTGCAACAGCTACCAAAAGCCACTGTTTGGTGCGGTTTATGGGCCGGCGGCATTATTGGGCCATATTTCTTCAAAGATGATGCGAATCGCAGCGTTACTGTCAATGGTGAACGCTACCGAGCGATGATAACAAACTTTTTTTTCCCGAAATGGAAGTTCTTGACTTGCATGATATGTGGTTTCAACAAGACGGTGCCACATGCCACACAGCACGCGAAACAATGGCGCAATTGCGAGGCGAGTTTGGTGAACAGTTAATTTCACGTTTCGGGCCGGTCAATTGGCCGCCTAGATCGTGCGATTTGACACCATTAGACTATTTTTTGTGGGGGTATGTCAAGGCTAATGTCTATAGGGACAAGTCCGCTTCGATTGACGCACTGGAAGCCAACATCCATGCATTCATTCGTGAGATACCGGCCGATATGTGTGAAAGAGTATGCCAAAATTGGACTCAGCGGATGGGCTACCTGAGACGCAGCCGCGGTCAACATTTGCATGAAATTATCTTTAAACATTAAATTGCAAGGTTCAAACTATCGATTCAAATAAATATTTTATTCATTTTTTCGAATTTTTTGTGTTTTTTTTTTTTTTAAAGTTCTAAACCTCTTAAAAATCACCCTTTATATGAAAAAACTTTCCCACAGTCCTTATTATCTTGGATTTTTCACTAGGAAAATAAAAAAATTATCTTATCCGCATTTTTTACTTTTAGCCACAAAAACGACAAATCTGTGTGTGGTTTACCTTCTGAGGGCACAATGCAAGTGGAACCGTTATGGCTCGTGCTGGTAAGAGAGCACGCATTGTTCGTAAATGGTCATTTTCTTGTAGTAGGTACTTTCAGTCTTTAAATTCAAAAATTCAAATTCAACTTTATTTCCCAAATCAACTTACAAGTAAGATAACAGTAATCTTTTTAAGTTTGTAAGGCTTAAAATATTTCAAAGGGTTTCAGAATTTTAATATTTAAAGCTAAATTATTAAAGTATCTAAACTAAGTAAACTAATGTAAACTAAGTAAAAAGTTACAATTAGGAATAAGATTGATTAGTTCGTTTCAAGGGCCAAATGTGAGTAAAGGGTGTTTTTAAAGCAATTAATATTTCCAATTTTTCTGAGGCCAATAGGCAAAGAGTTCCAAAGTCTAACAACTTGTACGAAGAACTGGCGCTCAGATATTAGACAGGCAAATATTGGTTGGATTAGCATTTTAGATTTTCCGGATTGCAAGAAATTAAGGCGTTCAAATAAATAATCTGGTTGATGTGTATAGATTATGTCACTCAAAAAACACAAAACCCTATATTTTAAAAGACAATCGAAGGAAATTCCAGTTAATCGTCTAGAGAAAGTTGAGATATGATCATGTTTTCTCAAGTTACAGACATACCGAGCAATATTATTGAAAACTACATTTAATTTCTTTCTGCTTTTGAAGTCGGGACTCATAAAAATTTCACACACATAAAGTAGAATTGGCAGAAGAAGCGTCTTAGCCAGAAGTAATTTAGTTTTAATCGGTATGAAGTGCAGAGTTGCCCAAAGAGTACGTAGTCCACCATAAACCTTGCCAATAGTACTATTTATATGAGTGTCCCATGAGAGGGTACTATTAAAGATCATGCCAAGGTTTTTGGCAGATGCAACCCACTCTATTGGGCTTTGTGCGAGCAGCAAAGGAGGTAAAGTTGAAATATCGAGTGCTTTTCGAGAAATAGCCAGAGCTTTTGATTTCCCTGGGTTTAAAGGTAAGTTATTTTGAATGGCCCAGTTGTGAATGCTTTTGAGATCTTCATTTAAAAGGTGAATAGTATTACCAAAAGTACTCAATGGGCCGTCTTGGAAGAGTTGAACATCGTCAGCGTACAGGTGGATAGATGAGTATTTTACTACCATATA